>NW_019059700.1:1565764-1592560 GCF_000696155.1 Zootermopsis nevadensis | reverse complement strand
TGACGCATTTACAATATCTTATCTGATGCTTTATAAACTGATTATGTAAAACAACATCGAATGATAAGCTAAATTGCTTATTATAAATGCGTAAGTTGGGAAGGATGTGAAAATTCGCGGCTTATTTAAAGCACTTCACCAAAAAAACCTGGAGGGACTGGGGGAAACCACAAACATGTTTAACCTCTATCAAACAGAAAAATTCTGACTAAGAAACGCCAACACGCACGCAGGGTCTGCACCCCAAAGTATCAAACTGATCATACTTTTTTGTTTGGTCGTGGCGATGTAGAAAATGTCATGACTTGCAGATGGTGAAGTTTGCTGCAAGACTGTGAATATGATTACAAGTGTGCAAATTTCTTCATGACACTTGCGAAGAACGGTTAGAAATGCAGTATTATACACGAAATAGGTCTATAACTACTAAATAGTTGGACAATGACCTTCATAAATTTACAAAAAAAATTAAATCATAAAACTGTAATGCTCCTTGACATTCTTTTAAACAGGACTTGTTGACATGGCTGTTTGGTTCAAGAACCCCTGATCTTCATTACGCACACTACAGCATCATCGCAATGTTCCCTTGTATCAGTTACTCAGAATGGAGTCGTGTACCTCTGAAAGATGGTTTGGCATGGATCTGGCACTGCTTTCGTTCCAAACTCTGTAACAACTATCCTCTGGGCAGCCATATTACGTCTGTACGTCTGTGTCTTGAGAAAGCGGGACTGATACGTCACATGACCTCCATTAATTGCGAACCTGAAAGCGGAAAGGTGAACTCCAATGGAATACCAGGCCAGAGGGAGAAACTGAGAAAACGGGACGGATGGATTTTACATAACTTACATCACGACAATGATGATAATAACAGTAAAACAGATGAAAGGAGAAGTCGTAATGAAGACAAAATCCGAATTACGCGTATCCTATTCTGAGATGCTACGCTATGGTTAGTGGCAATGGGAATAACTACGAAAAATATCATCCAAAATAAGTACCCTCTGGGCCGAAAATCGAACCCATAACCTGCCAAATATGAAGCTAAAGTACGTAGTAATTACACGTTTAAGTCGATTTACTATGTAGCATCACGAGTACGCTGATTCCAGTACTTAGTGAGGATATTTGGTGGCACGACACTGCCTTGCCGCTTTGCGTAATCACTGAGTCGGGTGCCGCATTTCCTAATTCTAGCGGCACAGCCGCCAAACATCTTCGCTGTAGTTACTTTCACGGCGAATCCTATGCCACCAGAATTCGCAAAATATAGTGCATACCTGTCATAAATAAGAGTGCAAAGTCCACTGGCTTCTGACTGATTCAGAAAGTTCGTATGGTGTGTGCACGTTAAACGTTTACTTTCTAAGACACGACGGCTGACAGTTCGCTTGCGAAGGAATGTGATTGCAAATTTAAGTAAAATTCTTCGTTACAAAACGTAATGAAAATCCGTTTAGCCGTTCTCGAGTTGCTGCAAACCAACAGACGGGGACAGAAGACGAAGAAAATGAGTGCACTTTTACTATCCTAAATTGGTATCTTATCGGAGGTCCCGCGTCGTAGCCGCGCGGTCTGAGGCATCATGCTTCGGACCGGTGATACGGAATGCGCGCTGGTTCGAGTCTCGGGGAAAGAAATTTCTCATGAGATTTTCGACCAGTGTATGGGACCGGTGGCAACCCAGCATCGTGAGGAAATTGGGGAGCTACAATGAGTAGCGTAATCCAAACTAGCAATGGCTGGGGGTTCGTCGTGCTGACCACACGTCACCCTGTATCTGGTTGGATGATCGTTCACCTCTGCTTAGGCATGTGAACGTGAGGCCAGCAGCCAGCTAGTCGGCTTTGGCTCTCAGAGGGCTGTTACGCCACGGATTTAATTTAATTTTATCTTATCAGAGATCGGACAAGCAGGTCATTCGTAAGTCCTTGACCAACGTATGAATACCCAGGAAAGGACCATTCCTAACCTGTGCAAGAGCGCGGATCCATCGAACAGGTGGCCAAATGTCATATCGCCTACTTTTAGATTGCCAGGACCATTTCGTATAAGTGACCCCTTTAACCACTTTGGAATGCAACCTGCAAGAAACAACAATTTCATTCTAATGCCACGAACTCGTTTGTTGCTGAAACTCCGTTAAAGATAATTAACAATGACACTTTGCTTTAACAATCCCGTTTCAAATACTCGGGTAAGATGACAGTAAATGTAAAAAGCTGTCCCATGTAGGCGCTTGGGGGAGAGGCGTATAGCTCCTACTCATACTTAAGTAATGAAATAATTGTCTTCTGGGTTGTTGCGCCGTGTGGTCTGGTAGAAATTTACCGACGTGTCAGAGGCGCTTGCTGCCTTCATCATCAGGGATTTGAGGTCAAGTGTCAGTGGTGTAAAATGGCAAATCGTACACTCGCATCCACTGTTTTCCGCCATTACTAATTCATCTAACTGCCACGCCCCTAGAGGAAGACCTGAAAATTTCCAGCTGTATGGTGGGAGACTTGAATGTTCGACCATTCTTGCAGAGCAATTCGTTTTACAATATGTAACATGGACAAAATGTTGTACTTTATTTTGTGGTCACGGTGTATGACTGACCAGCGAGGTACCGATACAGAGCTTAAGAGACTTCCATGCTTCAGACTCACCCGTGACTCTCCCTTCTAGAGGCTCCACTACCTCCTGGGAACATGATCGAAGCCAAACAGATGTGTCGCAACTAGGGTACAAGTCCTTACCCGCCTCCAGCTTCTTAAGTAGGCCTAAGTCAAGACCAGGGGAAATACTTCCCACTCCTTTAACTCGGCTTTCTGCTGCCTTACCATCATCTGGAGGAAATAACAAGAATGAAAAGGCGTACTCTACAGAGTGCACAGAAATTCCAAAAGTGTTCTTCACCACTCCACATCACAAGCGGTGACGTCAGCAGTTTGCTTTGTTTATAGCCACGGCTTACATAACTGTGGACTTCCATAGCTCTTACTAGAAACAAATAATAAATGCAGCAATGGTATTCACGGACACAACTCCGATATGAGCCCAGGCCACTGTTGTGAGCGAGCAATGACCTCGGTCCCCAATGTTTCGACAATATGTTCCAACTATGACCCCGGGTCATTCGGGTTGCTAATTCCTAGGAAAACGCGACAGACAGACAGACATGGGATGCCCCAGAAAGTGTTCTTCACTCAGGGTAGAACGTGAAGAACATAAAATACAGGTAACTTTCCACGGCTCGGTGTTTCCGGAAGGTGTCTTACAGGCCTAATTAGGTCTGGGATGAATGGGCAAATGCCTGCTTTCCTTCTTCCTGAAAAGATATAGACCTACTAAATATTTAATGATAATGCACTGTCATACGACTGAAATGATACTACCTAAAATGCCCAATTGGTCGTCTTTCTGTGCGCATAAACGATACACGTAACTAGTACACAGTAGCACAGTCCTAGGATAGCGAACAGCCGTTCAGCAAGACAAAAAATGGGAAACATTTTCATCTCCACGCTCACACAAGTCAGCAACGACCCAGGGCTCAGCTGTCTTTATGGAATATGGCGGGCGTCAGAATGTGAGATGAATGTGAGCAATAGGATTTCTTAAACTATTTACCTCTGAGAACACACTCAATCCCAGTTCGTCGTCCTGAACTGCTTCCTTCGAGATATGTTTTGTCCTTGTGGTTTCCAGCAAGAATTTGTCTTCTTCTAGCTGAGTTTCTTCCGCCTTCTGACTGCGTCGTCTCGCGCCCACACAAAGAGGTGACCCACCCGCTAACTGGCGCCCACCAACCATGAACAGGCGTCGAGCGACTGTTGCTGACTGATGTACAATTATTGTTTTCTACATCTGCAACCGTCTCCATATTGGTCTTTGCAAGGCTGAGTTGAATTCCGCCAACTTTAAAGATGCATTCTGTTCTGTATTTAAGGCAATAAAAAGGAAATAAAGGTCAACAGATCTTGTTGTGCTGTCTGCTACATGTTTCGACCTAACCATGCCATCTTCAGGTGTAGAGATTTAGTTCTGAATGGCCTGTTATTAGATGATATGCAAAAATTCGTAAGTGCACTAACTAACTTACTAAATAAAAGTTTTTGGTAGCGCACGTAACATATACAGAGTGTCTCACAAGTGCAAGGCCACAGGAGAAATGTTTGACAAAACACGGAAATGTAAGATTTGAGATTTTCACAGCGGTGAGTATGAAGATTTCTGTCTTCTGGGTTGTTGCGCCGTATAGTACGGTAGATATTTACCAACGTTTCGGAGGTCATACTGCCTCCGTCATCAGGGCGATGAATCGCCCTGATAACGGAGGCGGTAGTGACGGAGAAGAAATTGCTGCATGAAACTCTGAAAACGAGTCCCCCTTTCGCTGTCAAGTCAACATGGTAACATCGCAGCAAATTTTTACTATTGATAATGTAAAGAGTGTAGCGCCATTACGGCCTGTCCTAGGTGAAAAACTCCAACACCTGTGATCAGAAACACGTGATTTGCAACACCCCCCTCTTTTAATTTCTCCGTATTTTACCAAATGACTGAGATCGTCTATGGCATTGACCTTATGAGACACTCTGTATGCATATACACGTCTACGTAAAAGGCCATTCACATTTACGCCTAAAGATGACCTGGTAAGGTCGAAGCATGTAATAGACAGCAAAATATAAGCTGCGTTGGTGGTTATCAATAAACTTTGAAAACAATCCGCCACTTGGCAGTGGGAAAACAAATGTTCCGACGTTACTGGAATATCTGTTGCAATAAACTGATCACGATTTCTGTATCGATATATCTCTTTATGAACCATTTATTGCAAAAAAATTGTTGCACAAAACAATGTACGTATTTCCACTGGATAACTGATCCAAAAAAAATTAACACTCATATTAAGTGAAATTTGAGGTTCTCAAGGCGGCGAGTACGAAGACTGTCTTCTGGGTTGCTGCGCCGTGTAGTCTGTCAGACATTCACCGATATTTCAGGGACGTTTACCCACAACTCTAATGATGGAGGTAGCAAGCACCTCTGAAACGTCGGTACACTTCTATGAGACTACACGGCGCAACAACCCAAAAGACAGCAATCTTCAGCTACTACAGATTCAATTCTGGATTATTCTGATTGAAAACTAATTTCTGAAAATATAAACACTTTTACACAATTGGTAGAATTCCTTGAACTGGCGATCGGCTCATTACAAAGCTAACCTACATAGGGGGTCACACTACAAAAGACGTGTTCATACAACCATGTTTCATGCGGGATTCGAACACGCCATCAAAGTGCTAGGGCGGTCCATAGCAGCTGGTGCCTACGGCCACTGTGAACGGTAGTACTGTCAATTTAATTTAATAATTGACTGTCACTTATAAACTGACTTATAAATGCAATATATACGTTGTATCACAATTCAACTCTGACAGTTACAAAAATACAAAACACTATTTTATGACTTAACAACTACATGTCTGACACACATATGTAGCCTGTGAATTTTGTAATAACTGTTTCAAAGTAACCCTTCGTAACTTCGCACAACTCTCTTTTTTCAGTAGTGAAATCATCTACCCACTTTCTGTTATATATACGGACTAGTGGTTCCGATATACGTCATGAAAAACCCTTACGTGTGTTGCAACTGATTACCGGCAGGGAAATTCAAATCCTATTATGTTCCTTCTTCGGTCCACGTATTGAACACGACCTAGTTATTTGTGCGTCTTGTTACAAGTGTTTGGAGGAAGAACCTTACAACACAATAGTAGGACTCAGCTGCTTCTTCATCATCGTATTATTGTTATTATTATTATTATCCCATCTATTCACCACTTTATGGGGTATGTACTTCCATGTACCCGAGACAGACCTTGTCCCTAAGGTACATAGGGCAGCAGCTATTTCCGGGATACATTTTGTTTTTAATATGTATTACATGTATTATATTATTTTATTTTATGAAAGCGCCTTTTTATTATTATTATTATTATTATCCCATCTATTCGCCACTTTATAGGGTATTTACTTCTATATACCCGAGACAGACCTTACCCCTAAGGTACATAGTGCAACAGCTATTTCCGAAATACATTTTGTTTCTAATACATGTTACATGTATTATATAGTCTTAGTGTTAGAGAAGCCTCAACTTGTAATCCTGGGGTCTCGGGTTCGAATTTATAACTTGTGGTGGTCTAGGCAACACGGAGTTTTTCTCCGTGGCATCCCAACAATTACTTCATTCACACACAGAAGAAGGCAATGTCAAACCACTTCTGGATCATCTGCCAAGAACGTATATGAACAGGTCCCAGTCCGAGAAAAGGATGGAAGGATCCTGTTCATATGGACCTGTCGTCAGACAGAACACTAAATAAAATAAATAAATAAGTTTTAGAGATGCCTATATATTATACGACAGCGTCTTTCGAATGATGTATGAAGATCCTAAAATGACAGTTTTCTGCAGTTCCCTGATGTTGTGTTCGCCCGGGATGTTGGCCAAATATATTCTAAGTGACTTGGAGATGCTTCCAGTTGCTCCTATAATTATTGGAATTATTTTTGCTTTCACTTTCCACATTCGCTGTGTTTAAATGAGAAGGTCCTTGTATTTCAAGATCTTCTCCGCTTCCTTCTTAATTACGTTCCTGTCAGTTGGTATTGCCATATCAATTTAGAGACAAGTTCCATTTTTATTTCGAATTATTATTTTTCACTCCACGTACTGAGAAATTTGCTTGTTCCGTCATCACAATACATCTCGCCAACTTTTCTTTGGTATTCCTAATTCAGCCCTGTTTCTTTCCTTCCTTGCAGTATCATTTACTAAATATATCGAAGCACGTTCCAGTAGCTGACTTTCTGGTGTTTAGATTGGTACTAAAAATTAATTTTTCTGCGGCTATAAAAATGGATCAACTCCGTGAAAACGCATATAATGTTTTATCCGTCGGCCCTGCAGACGGTATAGTGCGAGCTTTATAACTGATACCTAACAGTGAACGATAAATTTCAGGAATGAAAATTTTGTCTGTATAAATTCTTGATGATCACAGGCATGTTTATGTTACATACCACATTTAAAAATATTCAAACTTACTTTACGAAAATTTGGCATGAAATTTAAATTGCATAACGCACAACGCGGTATGTCGTCATCATCATCATCTATGGTGCTTCGGCGTGTTTTCGGGCCATTACCTCCCCGGTCTGTCTGTCTGTCCGTCCTTATAATGCACATCAGAAACTGTTAAATAGACCATAATGTTGGGCGGATTTAAAACGCCACTGTGTACCAGACATTTCACATAAAGCAGAAACTGAACATCGTAAAGTGTTGGCTCCAATAAATATTCAGCAATTTAAGCTAAAATTAAAACAGAAATGCAAGTACGTGATTGCTGTTCATTTTTACCTCAAACCGTTATGTGTCGACAAATTTTAGCAAAACTGACTCATATCAAAATTAATCAAAATCCGTTTAGCTGCTATCGAGCTTTTACATGCGGATGGACAGGCAGAGAGAGATAAGAAGAGATACGTCAAAGCTAATGAGCAGATTTTCGCAACTTTTTCTTGCAAACACGTACGAAAATGTATACTGAATATTGGTCCTACGATCCCCCATTATTTAGGAAAGACCAGTCCGATTACGGCCAAACTTTTACTGCTGCAAGAAGATAATTTGTAAATTAACTAAGGTTAACACCGCTAAAATTCGACATTTCGTGGGTTCGAGTCCAGGTACAAAATTATTAGCATTGTATGTGGACCTATATGACCATAACTTACAAATTAGTTTTATAGTTTCCATGGGGCCTGCCTTTATACTTATGTGGACGAAATGAATGCATATAAATTGAAGAAGCCAACCTCGATATTTTTGAAATATCAGGATCCATACTGTTGTTCTAAATTAATCCCAATCAACAGTAGAAAATGGATGCAGCACTCGTATAATAACAACGACAGGGTAAGCAAAGGACTCTGAGAAAAATCTGTCCCAGCGCCATTCTGTTCAACCCCAATCCCACTGGACTGGACTAACCTCGGCGTGAACTCGAGCCTCCACGGAGAGAAACCGGAAACCAATCGCCTTCTCTGTCGCGGCCCACAGCTTGACATCCGTGCTGTAAAGTCTCTTGAGAGTGACTGGTGCTTGTAAATTATACTTTTTATTCAACAACGCCATTTCAACCGCACAGGTTGCATAGCTTCGACTGTGATGATGATGATGATGATGATGAATGGTGAGTACATAATGATTCTGAATAAAGGTCCTGGTTTCGATTACGCTTCTACCGTCGCGTTCGCCTCAAGCCAAGATGCCGAATAAAAGTTTTGACCTTTCGACCGTCACAGAACACGTAGCTGATCAATGCTCAAATTCGTACGAGAAAAGATGGACAACGTCAGCCCGTTTCTTCGAATTTAAACTTGACACCGATTACGCTGGTTAGCATTACATGCATCAGCATTAATTTTTTTCTGTTTCTATAGCGCGATTCTAAATTTAAATTGTCTAAGAACACAAACTGTGTCACGACCCACATACAAAACATTATGTGTTTAGCTGGACGAGTCCTGAATGCAAGTGTAACAGTTCGACACAAAATATTCAAACACAAAGTTCTGTTTGTTTTTTAACCAGCACCACGTTTTTATTCGTTGGTGTGTTGCCAAATTCCGGAGCCAAACTTCCACGAAACTCTGATAATTACACATCAAACACAGACAGCCTTAACAAGCTGAAATTATAGGCTAAAGAAATAACGAAGATTACGAAATTTCTCAAGTTCTCACGGCAGTGAGTACGAAGATGGCTGCCTTCTGGGTTGTAACGTCATGCAGTCTGGTAAAAGTTTATAATAGTTTCAGAGGTCACTGCTGCTTCCACCATCAGGACGATCTATGAAATTCATTTTAAATTTCATTTAAAAGGAATAGCATATTCCCCCCCTCCACACACATCCACACAGAAGACACAGTTCCATTGTTATTTAATATTTTTCTCGAATTTGAAACTACAGCCTTCTAATCCTGATGTGTCAATTACATCTCGAACTCGCTTCTACGTTCCTATTAATAAATTGCCCGGAGCCACAACGAATTTGCTATTTCTCTACAGTTCATCTTAATATCCTTCCATTTACGCCTAGGTCATCCACGTGGTCCCTTAACTTGATTTCGACTAAACTTTTGTATGCATTTGTCATCTGTTTTGTGCATGGTGCATGTGTCCCGCCCCTCAAATCCTTCTTGATCCGATCATCCTAATAATATTTGATGAGAACAAGTTACGAAGTTCCTAGTGCAGTTTGGCCTATCCTCCTATCACTTCATCTGCATTTGGTCCCTAGTGAGAAAACAAATAGCTGTTTATTTTTCACTTGTGCCTTACCAGATTCTCCCAACACAAGAAAACCCCAAGTTTTAAGGCCACAATCCACCCAACAAAAATTCACCAAAATCTAAAAACTTCCGCACACAAAGAAGAATACGTAAATATGCCGAATCTAAACAAGGAATTTGCATGGAAATAAAATTTCAGCGCTGCATAACTGAGTTATAAACCTTAACACAGTCAGTATCCACTTGTAACGAACTGTAGCATGGAAGACAGATGTTCCAAGGTCACATGTTTTGCCCTCTGACATCCTCTTCATAACTCTACTGTGACATCACTTCGGTGGTATTCCATGTTTTTATTTTATTTTCATTTTGTTATAATTTAGTTGAAGAATTTTTTAAACTACCAAGATGGGGGTTACTTATCCACCAACCTCATCACTTTTAGGCCAACACTTGTTCGTTGTTTCTTTTTGAACGTTAAACAAGCTCATGTCTGCTGATCCGCGGGAGACTTCGCCCCGTTTAGCAGGGAACTCCTGGAAGCACGCTGCCTCGGCCACGCGCTTGGCACGTGAGTTCCAGCTGGTAGTCACGTGACTGCGGATAACTCGCCACGCTAGAGGTGGAGAAACTTGGATATGTATCAACCGTCTAGCAAACATTCGGCCTCGACAACTGATCACGAAGTGTGCGTAATCCAGGATAACTTGAGAACCTGTCTTTCATAAAAGGTTCCGTCATTCTGGGTAATGACAAAATAAGGTCCTAAATAGGTTGGTAAAGCTGTAACTTTTATTCTGGTGGTACACAGATCGAATCTCTGCTGGATTATGAACTATTCTGCCCAGCGATAATTTGTGTGTAAAGACAACATAATGTGTCAAATACGCCAGGACCCATTTTTTAAAAAATTATGATCCACTTACCACTCATGTGCATCTTTCTACTTCCATCGTGAAACGGCATCGTTAAACAAGCGAAGAATAAATCGCGATGCAGATATTAAAGTTACGTTTGTGTCTAAACACCTCGCCATGAAGGCGTATATGGCAAGTGGCGATTCAGAACCACGAATTCTTGGCCTCGACACCAGATGGAGAAAATCGATTTGCTTCACACGCCGGTCGCTTTATTTCTGAGGAAATGGACCTCCTACATTTTGGTTAGAAGAGTGAAAAACCTCCAGGACTAATCTAAACGCTAAACGGCGATATTTATGGTACAAGAAATAAAATGATTTCCAAATCAGACGCACTCGTTAGGCTCAAAGCTGACCAAGTTACGTATTATTGTCATTATTATTATATTATTATTATTCATTAGGTATTATATGGAAGACTGACAAGGTGTGATAAAACCTTGTAGCGTTTGCCGGTTGCATTCATCTTTATCAATGACCGTACTGAATAATTGCAAAGCATTTTTTTATATTTGAACGTTAATGTTTGGATTTAAATGTTTATCGGTATGTGGCTGTAAATGTTGGTAGCAATGGTGCAGTATCGTTATGTGACCATTCTCGTTCGAGGTTTTCCATAGTACATAATATTTTGCTGAGGCAGGCTCAATCTCTGTCTTCAGGAGGAATGATTAAACGCCGTTGGACAGAGCTCTCAAGTTAAGGTACCTTTTACCTCTACCTAAAGACGGAGACAGAACCAGCCTCCGAAACGTAGATCTCCTGACATCAACTTCAACAGATGGGTGTGGCCAAATTAGACACTACACTGATCTGTAAAGGGAACGAGAAAGACGTTTTGTAAATTTCAAATTCAACGGAAATACTAAATATTTCTCAAAAAGGTAAATGTTTAATATAATCCGAGTGTAATAACTTTTGAATAATGGTCCTAAATGAACAGCTTGTCGTGGTTGCATTCGGTTTTAAATGCATTTATAGAGCGTTCAAACCGCTGGGCGTGAAAAACATTTAAAAATACTAAACTGATTCAGACTATGCAAAAATAAAAGCTCCCGTTTCAGCGTAATTTTATTTCAAAATAAGGATACGTTTAAAGATATTAGTTCTTACGGACAGCTTCAGTTTTCAGAAATTCTTTGGTTTGCCCCACTGATTATGAATGAATAACTAACTAACTAACTAGATGGCTTACCGAACCCGAAGGTTCATCACCGAATTAAACAAAGCCCTCCACCGGACCCTGTCCTGGGCCAACAAAATCCAGTATACTTCAACTCTTATTTCCCATAGATCCCGCTTAAGTTTATCCTCTCATCTATGTCTAGGTCTCCCCAGCGGTCGCTTTCCCTCAGGCTTCCCGACCAATACCCGGTGCACACCTCTTGTCCCATCCATGCGCGCTACATGCCCAGCCCATCTCATTCTTCTCGAATGAATAAATAAATTAATTAAGTAATGAAAGGGCACATTAAATAAAGAACAGCAAGAATAAGCAAAGAAGGAAGGTGTTCTACGAGCATACCTGTAAGAAGTCTGCGTTATAATCATATTGAAATCGTAGAGAAAAGTCTACCCACGGAAAATTATTAAAATGTTTTCAGGAGGGTTAATACACGGAGTTTTTTTTTCCACAACAGGCTAGCTTACCACTGAACTGAAGAGGCGGTACCCAGAAAGCACATGGCGCAAACAACAAAGCGGTCATGTTGCCTTTTCACTGGCAATTAGTGCATAAGGTCACTTGGAATGTTTGCAAATTCTAATCGACACGAGTGTAACAAGTCCTGAGGCTGGCAACAGCTGAGAGCCGGTTGTTGTCTTACTCAGACAGGCAGGCACCAACCAGCGCGGCAGCTCAAGTTAGTCATCTATTTTAGGCACTGGTTTATTTCAGCGCTGGCAGATCAGAGCACTCGGCGAAGAAGCTTTCATGAACATGAATGATTTCATTAGCATTATCAATACTGCAATTCTCACTACTGAGCATGTAAAGATTTATGAAACCCTCCCCAAGATGAGTTTTGTTTAGCAGGAGTGTCGATGGAAACCGCAGCATAACTTCCAAAAATTGTAATTAACAAAAACGAAAGGCCAAATTAATCTTTTATTGACAGAAAACACCACTGCTATTTACATCAAGCGTGGCTGGTATACCTGGGCGAAAAATTTCGTTCGTTGCAAAGAAATGTTAAATCACTTTTCGAGTTGTACCTCATTTCAGATCACAAATAAAATGACAAATTCAGAATACGGATAATTTATTACTCTTTGTAAGATTTGAGGTTTTCACAGCGGTGATTATGAAGATTTCTGTCTTCTGGGTTCTTGCGCCCTGATGACGGAGGCAGTATGACCTCCAAAACGTCGGTTAACATCGACCAGACTACACAGCGCAAGAACCCAGAAGACAGAACTCTTCATACTCATCGCCCGGATGACGGAGGCAGTATGACCTCCAAAACGTCGGTTAACATCGACCAGACTACACAGCGCAAGAACCCAGAAGACAGAAATCTTTATTACTCTTTGTCAAATATTACTTCAAATACGAGGGTGAAGTCTGTGGATGAACGCGCAACTGGTCTGTTTTGATGTAACAACAGTTTGCCTGGAGGGACTGAGGTAAACCACGTGCTAGGAATCGAACATGCAATATGAAACACGACGGCCAACCACTGAATTGCGATGTTCGGTTAGAACAACTGTATATACCTGAGGAGCATTTAGAATTAATTTAGACGTGATCTTTGATACATTCTTGCTTAGCTTATCTGTTCAACGGACGAAGTCACTTCACCTTAGATCCCAACCTTTGTTTTAAAACTGCCGTTAAGAACAAAGTAATGCACAAGAGTCAATTACATAATCTGAATGCATGACATCCTGGTAAGTGGTTGTATTATACAGGTTATAACTGGTTAGAGGCTTAAAGACTTTATGAAGTATTTTATAAGTATTTAGGCAAATACAACTGTGCTTTGAAATTTTAATATGGGGCTTACTGTTGACATAGATGTTGCATAAACAATATATTATCAACTTCTTTAACAAAGAATACGTGACGTAATTTTCGAGGCACAAACTTAATTAATCTTCTATAAACATATATACATAAATCAGCACCGTTACGACCAATGTCAAATCCAATCAACATAAAGCGGAATGCGTATTTCCTTTGCTTATATTTAATCCTAGTATAATTAACAGCTGTGTTTAAGTTGAAGTGGTTATTAGGCGTTGAATTATATGAAAACATGTCGGGTGTGGTCTTCAAGATTTTGAGCGATACGTTTCTCCCAAACGTCAGTAGGGCGCTACAACGCAGACGACCACAATCAACATTATCACCACCGTCAATACGGAAATGTTATCACAAGCACTGAAAAGGCTTACATAAAGTTTTTAAAGGAGTCGGTCACCAGCCATTTATGCGGGTCTGTTGCCAACTTTATTTCAAATATGAGGCCCGTACCAAGTGACAGCTTCGGCTGCTACAGGTTCTAAAAAAACCTGTCTTATATGAAGATTACAACCTGAAACAATCAGCTTATCAAAATATTTATACGACTAAAGTGGCATAATAATTCTGTGTTACAGAACGGTGACGCAAGTGGTACAATTAGATATCCCTGTTATTCGAAGGATTTATTATAATTAATAACACTACTAATCGATACAAATGAAATACCGGTTGTTTGTCAATTTATAAAGATTTCTTTAATTTAACGCTTTTCATCTGTGTGCAGTACTAATGAAATTATTACTATGGATGACGACGAATCGGGAAGGACAAGAAATCAGGAAGTGAAAAGTTGCAAGATTTGAGGTTTCCACAGCGGTGATTATGAAGATTTCTGTCTTCTGGGTTGTTGCGCTGTGTATTCTGGTAGATGGCGAAGAATCGCCCTGATGACGGAGGCAGTATGACCTCTGAAACGCTGGTAAACATCGACCAGACTACACAGCGCAACAACCCAGAAGACAGAAATCTTCAAGTGATAAGTTACTACAAAATAAACCTTTCTTGCAATGACCGACGAAGATTCGGTCAAGATACGTGCCGATGATCAAACACGAGTCCTCCCAATTAAAATCAGGAGTGGTAACCACCGCAAAGCGACGCTGATTAAAATTTAGTACAAAGTCCAACCGATTGTGTAAAAAACACAGTGCACACAACACAATACATGTAGCTTGGAACAAATGGAGTTGAAAAAGACTGGTACCCCGACTGTGAATATCAGTCAACGCCTCTGAACAAGGACGGATCAAAGTGCCCAAACACCGGGCAGACACGGCGGAGAAATTTGCACTCTATATATAGAAATGCCCAAACACAATCGATCAACAAACATGAGATTTCTGTCATTTGTTTGTTCAGCACACACCACTGTCATGAAACAGCTTTACAAATCACGATTCGCCATCCTAAAGTTTGTCCAAGCACACGACAGAAACGTCACAACAGACCCATCCACTGGCCTAGACTTATTCTTTAAAATTAAACTCTAACAGAAGCAACATAATATTTTAGTAATAATTGTGTACGTAGTTCACTTGTGGTTCTATGAAAGGTTTAATTTATTTTACATCCACACCTGTCGATGACTTTTATGGCTTCTATTTCACATAGAAAAATTCCGTCGAGTGGTTCAAACGTTATTAAATGAAGTAATCTCATGGACATGATACCATAAACTTATATTTCCTTATAAAGTAAAGAATAATAAATAAGATAGGCCACATCAGTGTCTTTATTTTTTATTCCACCAAGCATAATCACCCTAACATCTCACTCAACGGACGCTATCAAAAATCTGAAAGTAAAGACGCCAATCAGAACGAACTCTAAATGGTTCTGACGATGATAGACTATATCACAATTAATATTAATGGGATGTCTGTATTCTGGACTGATGCGCCGTGTACGAGGTGCGATCGCAATGGGTCGTGCACAAACTTTTGTGTGGCATTCACGTTTTAAAAATGGCCGAACCTCTGTCGATGATGACGAGCGTTCTGGACGACCATCTTCGAGCACAACGCCCGAAAATGGTACGAAGATTCGGCAGGCCATTCACGAAGATCGACGTCGTACCATCAACGACTTGTGCGACATTGCTGGGATAGGCTATGGGACCTGTCAGCTGATTCTAAAGGAAGAACTCCACATGCGAAACCAAGGCTCCTGTCTGAGGACCAGAAGCAGAATCGACTTCTCGTTTGTCAGGAACTCAAAGATCTTGCAAGAACGGCAGCGGCGCTGGGATCGTTGTGTTCACTCCCAGGGGAACTACTTCGAGGGTGATGGATGAATTTAATACCTGAGATAAGTGTACGGGTTTTTATAGGCGCAGTCTTGAAACTTTCCGATCGCACCTCGTAGTCTGGTACACACGACTTTTCAGAGGTGATTCCTGCCTCCACCATCAGGGTGATGATACAATGTGTCGCCCTGATGGAGGCAGCAAGGACCTCTGAAACGTCGTAAGCTTGTACCAGACTACACGGCTCAACAAACCAGAATATGGCCGTAAAAATCTAAAAAATATTAATGGGTTCAGTACATATCAGTTTCTAGTGTTAGGAACTGAACACAACCTTTCGCAAACTGGATCCGTTTCCGTCCTCAGGTGGAATGGCCGAACCCAGCTGAGCAGTCACCTTTCACCCGAGAGCAAAAACATAAAATTTCCTAGATGTCGTGTTGTGTTCGCAATGCTAGACGACCGACAAAGTCCAGAAACACTAATAATAAGACTAATTCAATTCAGTACTGTTCTATATAATATTAAAAGTATATTATCCAAATTGGATACTGGCCTTGGATGATAATTAGGCTGTGCTTTTTTTATTAACTTTCAACTCGTCCACGCTGTAATTATCTGCTGATGATCTTCACGAGGAAAATAATTATACTGATAAAAGATAACTTTATCACTACATCTGATTTAGATTGTTAAATGAATAGTTCAACAGTTACAGAGATTAAAACGTTAGACAGAGCAGGAAACAAAATCCTGAATTAATCTCAGTTTTGACAACAAACAATGCAAAGATTTATTCCTCCTTCGCTGGAAGTTTTAAATAACCAGCACGAGATAACGGTAAGGTAAGGGCACGCAAGATTTTCGTTACTTTTTCATACAGAGACAAGTCTCCAAATTCTTTTCCTGCTAATCTAATTAACAAACAGTAATCATTTCATATTCGCTAATCCGTGGGCTCGTTTATTGGCAAAGTTTTTTAAAAACTAATATTTAAACATACGATACAACGCCTTAAGCGAGAGATTAGCTTATCATTAAATCTGTACCTTCAAAAGGCATCCAGAAAAAGAGCGAATCCCATGTCCCTAGCGATATTTGTATCCCAACACCAAACTAAATTCAAATATATTAATTTTTGGAGACAAAATATTCAGAGACACAGTTCCCCATTACGCATTCATTACATGCAAGTTTGATTTGAGCTTCACACAAAGCAGAAGTTACACATGACTGATGTGAACAGAAAATGATTTCGCACGACAAGGTTCAACCAAAATCCGTTTAGTACCTTCGAAGTTGTAACGCACGGACAGACAGTCAGAGACAACCTCCCACACATGCGTTTATAATTATGACGAACACGTACAAAATTTTAGTTGGAACGCCTGAAGGGAAGAGACAACTCGGAAGATCTAGGCATAGATGGAATTATATTAAAATTTGATCTTAGATAAATTGGGTGTGACGGTGAGATCTTGAACCGCTTACAACCCCTGGGGTTATACAATCTGTGCCAGGCGAGTAAACAGGACGTGTGAAAGTACTTTTTTCTAGCTTTCATGAAACAGTTCAACTATAGACCGAGTTTTCTAGACTGCGCAACTGTGAAGGGAATTTACGAAGGAAGTTTATGGGTCGACCTAACCGACGTTGCAATGACAAGCACAAATTAAAATAAAACAGATTCTCGTATTTGTTGAAGATTTCGTCTCCGAAAAATAGAACATGATTTTTCTGCTGAGTAAACATTTGTAATAAACCATTCATGGTACGAAAATGTTATATTACACCGAATGAACAGCCAAATTAGCCAATAATGACAACTAATTGTTAGTCTGGCTCTACTGGCTGCACGCGAACCTTCCAGATAACACGCATTAGATTTAGCGGGTGTTTTCGCAGGAGATGACTCAATAAGTTCGTAAATTCTAGGCTGTATTTATGAAGCTGCTCTGGAAATTTGCAGTAAACAACATGTGGTGGTGATGAGAACAAAACATATGCGCACGTCTTGGAATTGCCGGATGTTAAATTAAATAGACCTATCATGTTTGAGGAAATACACTGATCTGTCAACAGCTATACCATTACGATTGTTAGGAAGTCTGTATCGAGTAATGCCTTCATGTATTTCATTTGTATTCGGGATATATCTAGTACAGATTTTGGCAGAGGTTTCAGTAATTAATATTACTTAAGCCTTAACAGGTTTTTCATGGTTTTACATAGTCCCAATAGGCAACAATCTCTTTTTATCGCTTTCTTTTCAATTCACTGTACATATTCTCTCAACCCATCTGATGCAAAGTAACGCTTTACGTTGAAAGTGTGTCTTTCAATAACTAACTAACTAGATGGCTTAGGGAACCCGAAAGTTCATCACCGAAGTAACCAAAGCCCTCTACCGGTCCCTGCCCTGGGCCAGTAAAATCCAATCGCCTTCAACTCCTATTTCGCATAGATCCCACTTGATATTATCCTCCTATATTCCCCGGAGGTCTCTTCCCCTCAGGCTTCCCGACCAATACCCGGTGACCACCTCTTGCCCCCAACCATGGGAGCCACACTTCACGCCCTACTTTCTTCTTGCCTTAAAGAGACCTTTATAATCGCTGTCACAAAAAGACGAAAGAAAATCAGCATTTTCTCTACGGATTTTGACTTTCTATTATACATATTATTTATTATATATTTTTACGAAGTCCTCTGGGCAAACAAACACACACTTCAATAGTTACACACATAAATCTTTATTACATTCCATGGATCCACAAAACAGTCAGATGACAATACGACGTGGAAAGAGTCATAATAATAATAATAATAATACAATACATATTATAACGTACAATTCATACTATTATATAAATTTCACATAATACAACAAAGGGTTCATCTAAAGTAACGCATGCGTCCAACTAAGCATACATGTTGTTTCATGTGAGGGCTT
This sequence comes from Zootermopsis nevadensis, assembly GCF_000696155.1. The sequence goes on along the minus strand of NW_019059700.1, from coordinate 1,574,049 downwards.
GTTAGTTTGCGTCTATCATATTCCATAGTTTGTTCTTCAATTTTCTTCGATTAAGTTCATCAAACATTTAGGCCGTGTTTGTTAATTTATGTATGTGTTTACTGGTGCGTAAACGTGCTATTTCATGTACGAGTCTCTTAGTGCATGTCTGTCAAGCTATTAATATAATTTGTCTACTGTTTTCTTCTGCTTCACTTGTCTTTGATTATAACCATTAAAATTTAGTTTTTAGTGGCTACGTATTTATTAATTGGGATAACAGCTGCAACTGTCTATAATGAGGATTGAAGGGGTGAGGAGGTTTAGAAATACTCGAAACATTTCTTAGAAACTGTCGACTATAATTAAAGAAAAAGAACAAACTCAAGTATTTAAAAATTACTTTACGTGTAAGTTTGTTTGTTGTTTTCTGTAGGCGTGTGTATTTGTCTTTCGCCTTGAGCGAAGAACGTAAATCGAGGCTGTTTGAGAGGAATATTTGGGCCTAAAACAGAAAGTAAAAGGACATAAAAATTAAACAAAGAGAAATTTCGTAATATTCAACGTTCACCAAATATTATTAAGGTTAGCATATCAAGGCGGATGAAATGTACAGGACATGTAGCACGCATTAGAGGAAAGAAACGCGAGTACAAAATTTTAGTCGCAAGACTAAATGAAAGAGACCATATGGAAGATCCAGTAACAGGAGTATAATATTAAAACAGACCTTAAAGAAATATGATTTTGCAATATGAACTGGACTGACCTAGCTCAGAGTGGAGACCAGTGACGAAATTTTGTGAACACGGCAATAAACCACGAGGTCACATTGCAGCAGGGAATTCGTCGGTTAGATGAGCGACTGATAGTTTCTCAAAGTAATAGGAACGTGAAACAGACTTAATTAACTCAGAAAAGGATGTAATTGTAGGAATATGGTACATGTGGTCCTTAACCTCCGGTACTATGTTACATGATTAATTTACAGGCAGGCGTATATTTTGAATCAAGTTTAATTCGAACCAACTGGGCATAACTGGTTTAAGGATGAACCGGGGCAATTAAGTGTACCAGCAAGAAATTATGACTCACTCTCCTTGATATTCATCCATCAATATAAAACTACAGCGGTCAGCAGATAATACGAATCGGTCATTGCACAACTTACTAACGTACACGTACTCAAGTGTTCTATGTTCTCGGCTTACATTTCCGCCATACTTTATCTTAAGTTTTGATACGACGTCGCAAGGAAAAGGCTCTAGGTCTTTATTCGGGTTCGAATCTTGGCCAGTGCCGGCTATGCGTCCAGAGGCTTTCTCTTGTCCTTAAAACAGGCCATGAAAGAAGGCCTTTATTCTCTCGTACCCACCGTCTATGAACATCTTCCTATCTCACTCAATACCACGTAACCTCTGAAGATAAACCAGCGTCGTTAAATAACCTAACAACCAGTCACAAAGAAACTGTTCCGACGCAAATCAAACAGTTATGTCCCCACAAGTTAAAAGGGCAATGGCCTCCTAAAAGGTATGGAGAAACGTTGGTTTTGTTTACCTGCAGATGTGTCTTAAAAGTTTTTGGGTCTGTGATAACTGGTTTCAGATAAAACACATTTTATCGCAGTTAAAATATTTAGGACTTGTTCGAATAAAGTGACTTCCTGGAAAAAAAATTACGCATGGATGGATCTGGAGCTGCAGACGAACACGCAGAGCAGCACAATTCATAAAGACCTGTACACAAATCCATACCTCAAGAGGGATTCAATTCCAGTGTCCAAGCTGTCAAGAACCACTGACCTGAGACAGCGTGCGGCGCCTGCCATCAGCATTATTACTCTTAAAATGTCATAAACTCTAGGCACCTACCGATAAAGCAGGAGACAAATCCAGGCAAGTCCGCACGTCCTGAATGCATATGCGTAACGTTGTTCGTCACTTAACACAGTGTAAGGGGTTTTTAACACTTCTACTTAGTTCTTCACGAAATTTCATTGTGAGAGTTTGTTATGTGTCAAGTCCTGTACTTGGAAAATGTTGCGACTCCTGAAAATTACTAGATAGGATGCTTAACAAACAGGCAATAAATACAGTCGCAGACCTTATTTTAAATTAAACAACTCAATTCGTTGTTGAATAAGATCCATCATCATAAAACAAGTTATTCAAAATTTGTGAAATTACCAGCGCATTATATCAGTCACGACGAAGAATGAATCTGTAATATCATACGGATGTGCAGTGTCAACTGGGATTTCCTTCCGATTTCCTGTGAAATATCTCATAAGAAATCGGAAGGAAATGATGTATTTTCTGACCTCGTCATTTCTGGAGAATACAGTAAGAGATAAGACGTGGGACATGTCAATGCCGCGAGTAATAAAGATTTCAAACTGAATGTTTAACGACACCGTATTAATGGCAGTGGCGGTGTAAAGTCGAAGGTGATGAGAATATTATTGTGTACAAAGACTGCGATCTCAGAGACTATGGATGAAACGATCTCAACCTATGTCAATGAAAATCACGAAATAGCCCAACATGTTTTGATTCAGATGGAATTTGATTTATTTTCATTTAGCTATCCCAGTTGTTAGAAAACAAAGTCCTCATGATTTATATAAATGTCACATAGCATTGTTATGATAACAGAAATTCAGAAAGTTTAGATAGGCTGAGCATGTTGCTAGAATGGGGAGATAAAGAATGTATACAAGCTTTTTGTGAGAAGATCTTTTTTGGCAAACGTCCATTAGGAAGACCAAGGAAATGGGAGAATAATTCGTGAAGTTCAAGTCATGTCCAGTAACGGAATTTAGTAGCAGCTGTTATCGGCAATTAAACTTCGAATTATGCTGCCAAAGCGTTAGCTTTAAGAAACCTTATCTGCAAATATGAACTGCGTTGTTATTAGTGGGTTACTCCAACAGACGTTGTAGATGCGGCTATCAAAAGAAGAATTCTCTAACGAAAATCGTGTACTGGAAGATGACTGTCTTCTAGGGAGTTGCGTCCGGTATTCTTGCAGAAATTGTCCGACGTTTCAGAGTTGCTTACAGCCTCCATTATCACGGCGATGAGTATTAATGGAGGAAGCAAGGACCTCTGAAACGCTGGTAAACTTCTACCAGACTACACGGCTCTATAACCCAGAAGACATCCATCTTATCTCCATGTGAGAAGTGAGCTTTCATGTCGGGACCTTTGAAGGACAGTGACTTTCACCTTCACTCCGTACGAACAATACCAGGACAATGAGCGGTTTCCCTCTGCACACTGCACAATCGTTCCAAAGCTTGAAGTACACTACTCCTACACTACATTCCACACAACAAGAAAAAGTATTGAAACCGCTCGCCATTGCTGCTTTCTTTAAAATTCCAAAAGTTAAGTTACACGGGCTTTCTCTGTTTTAAAGTTTCATTTTGTATTTTCTTCGGTTGCGTTGGTTATACAGCATCGAATGATAGGGTGACTGTAAGAAATGAATAGGAAAGGACATGGAAGGATGCGGTCGTTTCAAGTTTTGATGTAGTGCCGTATCATTTACCTGAAGGGAGTTAGGAAAATCATAAGAAATCAGGACCTCCCGATTACGGAGCGGGAGCATTTAGCACATCGCTGCCAGTGCTACAATTACTCGTCTGTGTGCAACATGTCACCAACAAAAAATTCACAGGTCACATTACAATGAATCGGTTATCGGCAAAATGTTAAAATATTTAGGTCAGTCGTCGTTGTGTTCCAGTTTCCTTAAATAATACCACTATAAAAGTTTGCAAAGATCGATCACTGTAAAATACTGTGGAACCCTACACAAGATGCTAACGTTGTTCTCGTCACACAGAAAGCAAATTTGAAATGTATCTCAGAATTCTGAAATTTCCAATATAGACATAGATTTTTCTTTGATCAGAAATTTCAGTTCTCTGTTTAAATACTGGAGTGGAAACAGACACGCTTAGATCTCCAAAATATATGTATAAAGGGACACACAAAGAAGTCTGTGCAAACAATTTGAATTGGAGTCTTCAAGAAGATCTTGTGAGAAGCCCCTCATATTTGGACTAGGACCAACCTGGGCCTAGGGAGACGCAGGCACACGAAATCTCATTCAAGTGTTGGCAAAGGTTTCTGTATATAACTTGTCCAAAATAGTATTTTCATCACTTCACAATAGGCTTAAAATAACACCTTGGCTCAGCAGCCGACACACAAGATGTCTTCTTCAACCTTCACTGACGTGATACGGCCAATTCAAATGCTGTTGCCCATTCAATTTCAGCTGCAGTTCTTATGTCTCTCACAGATCGTGAAACCTTGGTCTTCGTTAATGTCCGAAATATTGTTATCTAAATAAGCAAGACTCCTATTCTTTTATTTCAAATGTAAATACATAAACATTTGCACTCTTTCAAACATTCCTCTACAACAATTTACTTTAAAGTCCGTAATCTTCAATATACCAATTTCTCCTTTTCTTCTTCTTTTCTACTCTTGTCTCAATTCCTTTCTTCCTCCTTTCCCTGTCTGTCTTTCTTCCTTTGCTGCTAATAAATGACTTTCGTTCTGAATGTGGCAGCGGAGATAAAATGGCGAGATAATCCCTGCTCTCTAAAATCAGCATTGTTCTGTTTCGTTAGATAAATGCCGTCTTTAAATGTGTTTATTTTTTACCATACGTGTTCTGCGGAAACATTTTGGCAAAACACTGGTTTACTGTATCGAAATTTCCTTAAACATTCTGAGAGGTACATGGTCCAGTCGCGGAAGAGGACACCCCTGGCTCCTTCGTCTCTATAATCTGTTTAGTTATTAAAACCTGATGCTAAATACTAAAAGGACAACATCACTTTAAATAAATCGCAAACATATTATTTAAACCTCGTTTGTGCATTAATATGTTAGCACATTAAAAAGTTGTCAGTGGAACCACGGTTCCAGAGAATTTGACGTAAATACGTCTATACGGAAAGGAAGTTTATATATTGGCTTTATTCTAAATATTTCCTTTATACGTGCTTTACAATTGAGATAAGTTTGATTAAGACTTTGCTTAATCAACTTGAATTAGTTACGCTTAAGATGGGTCTGTGGTAGCTGAATGTAATGTAAGGTACGGTAAGGTAAGGTAATGTAATGTTTTATAGGTAACAACAATGCCGAGTAAACAGATGACGTTTCGTAGGTAACCATTGTTACACTTTTTCGTTCCCCTTTTTCGCCGAATGACCCTTCCTTATAGACGTATTTACGTCAAAACAGCAAAAATCTAAATAAATACAATTTATAATTACATTGTATAAATAACTGCGTACTTGGTATTTTTAAAACCCCTTGGTAATGATGTTCATTTGGCCCAGACACAACAAACTTCTTGCTGCGAAGCCAGTCGCAATTCAGACAGCACACTGCATTGCCAGTTGTTTTTTCCACCTACACTTCATACGCATAATTTCGAAAACGCTTAATAAAGAAACATTTTAATGAGAGATACATTTTATATCATAACATATTTAGTACGATAAGCGATTTTAAGGAAATGCACAATTTATATTCGAGCTTCATGTAAAGTACAACTTTCGTATTTGACCAATACAAACCAACGTTTAACTCGATAGACAGTATGGAGTTTAATATTGACACATTAACCAAATTCGGTGATAAATCATTCAGGGGGACGCGTACAAATGCTATTATATGCTTGCACTTTGAGCACTTCATATAAAGAACGTATAATAATAGGAACCCAATAGTTTGTGGTCTGAAATTCCTACTTCATTATTTAATGGAGTATACAGAAAATCGAAGTTAAAGCTTAACATTAAAATGTAATAAAGCAGTGACACTAACAAATATTTCGATAAAAACGACGCGGGTTATCGCAGTAATGGGCAGGTCACTGCATGTTGAAACTGCCAAACAATTTTTACACGTCTGACACTTCCCTGATACAGACACAAGTGAAATGTTGTAAATCTATTAAGACTGGGATCTGTCCTCCAGACAGCATTATAAAATCAAGGTGAACTAGGCCTCATACAGCTTAAACAGCTGGTGCCCGGCGGCCTTTACAAACCTAGCAGACAATGTCATAAGAACGAAACAATTTTTGTGTATGTCACTAAGATTTAAGAACATACTGTTAACATGTTCGATATAAAACGACAACGTATTAAATATAGATGTTACTTACAGTAAGATAAACAATTCAACACTTTTAAATGCCTGGGACACAAACCTATTACCGTAACTATTTTAGCGATTTTAATGTAAGGTATGTGGCCTAAATTTTGCATGCCGGTGTTAAACTAGGCCTTGGCTCAACAATTTGCACCGGCCGATGGTTTGAACGAAATGATCGGTCGTTAGAAAATTCAGTCCTGTTGATTAAGCATGGTACCACCGGGTTAGAAAATCCGATGAAAAGTACGATATGATGAAGGCAATGTTTTCAGAATAAATCTTAGACAGCGAACATCACGGTAAAAAAGTTTAGCAAAACTGCTCCGACTTCGGAAGGCAGCTATCCGGCAAAGAATACCGATCGAACCATCATCAGCCACCCAGACCGATGGTTTTCGTTGTTTTATAGTCTCCCCTGAGACTACCGAAGAACTGACTCGACGTTGAAGCCGTGACGTCACGCTGAATGCTATTCAAAAACATTGCGTCGTACTAAAAATGTCCCCACTGTTGGAGCAGATACTTGTTCCAACGGGTGTGTTACCAGTGACCCACCTAATATGCGAAAAAATACAAGAATGAAACAAAACACTATAAAGGTAAGAAACAAAAACAAAAACAAAGAACTGAGTCAGCCGATGTTTCTGTGCTGGGTACGAGAACGGCTGTGCAACTGCGCGGGTGTGTACTTCTTCTTGAAGGTAGAGTCAATTCTCAGCTCAGGCAGTAAGCATGTTGCTGTGGCCATGAGTTTTGCAGCACATACTTGGTCGATGGAGAAATGAAGGCCACAGATTAACCGAACAAGCTGATGAAAGTTGCGGAACATCCCACAAACAAGCTACGGCCGTCTCATTTCAAATCCTTTCACACACGTTTTTGCTAATGCTGTACAACCGGCTCATTCCCGAACGCAGCATCACACCCGCCAGCTACCAGCCAAATCGTCGTGATGCTGGAATTTGCCTGAACCGAACTGTAGAGAAGCTGACGCAAAGAAGTGTCGCTTCATACAGCGTGTTCGGAGTCGCAAGGAAGCCCTCAATCAATTAAAAGGGCCGTTGGTGTGTTCTGCTACAGTACTTTAGCTGAAGTGCAGTAAATGCTTGCACAAGGCTGATTTAAAACAGCAGGGAAAAGCGAGTAAACAAGGAAAGGTGTAGGAAACGATGAGGGCAAGATAAAAGAAGCCAAGAACGGACTGTGCCAAGACTCAACTCTCCCTAAGACCTTGAACGCAAGAGTGACATATCTCAAATCCCTCTATTTTTGAAATTCTGTCACGTGTCACCAGCTGAGCTGAGGTGCAAGGCTGAACCTTGGGAGTAGGCACCAGAATTGTGTGTTGATATTATCTGTGGTCGGTGCAGAATAGATCAGCTGAGAGGAAGCGAGTGGAACCTATTCTGCTTCCACTGAACAGAAAACAGCTGTTCAGTAATTCCCTGCTCCCAAGTCGGGTTACTGTAAACCAGTGGTATTCAACCTGGGGTACGCGAAGACATCTTAGGGGGTACGTGAAGTTTAAAAAATATATATATTATTTTATGATAAACACTGAATAATCAGTAATGTAATTTATTTAATTTATTTTAGATGTAGATTATATACTATGTATAACTTGAAATATACACCAACAACTTCGGGGGTACAAAGTTGAAGAGAAATTATATCTGGGGGTACGCGAATAAAAAAAGTTGAATACCACTGCTGTAAACGAATACCCATATAACATATGCCTTTAAGGTTTGAGGGTTGTTAATAAGATGATTTCGAACTTTCGGCACCCACAATTAAACTGAGAATAAATGTTGAAATACGTGAGGTTTTTTGGTCGACAACACACCAGAAAATTCCCACATTCAGAAGGAGATGGAAAAACCAAGAAAAAGAAATGGGCGAAGACATGGCGTGGAATTATAAAACTATAACAAAATATGAGGACAAAGGAGGCGATGGAAAAATTACGCTAAGCCAAAAATTTATCAATGATTTAAAATTAATTTCAGGATAGCGGTACCTCCTGATCTAACCTGCCCGATCACAGTAACTTACAAATATTCGCCGGAAACAGTTTCTTGTCCAGTAAATATTATGCTTGATAAACTAGCAGCT
>NW_019059700.1:1547056-1565025 GCF_000696155.1 Zootermopsis nevadensis | reverse complement strand
AAAATTAACATCCGACAGTTTATCCGTTATAAAGAGTGTCCCAGTGATGACGTATGCAGTGGTTGTTTTTGAGACACTCTGTATACGACACGACAATGTCTTGGCCTTGTGAATATTAACGTAAGGTTACAGCTAAGTGCATAACATTGCTGTTTCCATTGAATCATGCACACTCAACGAGCTGCTACAGATATATATACATCTCCTTTTAACAATACTGTACAAAGTTCCCACATAACATGTCGCCTTGTAAACGTCAGTACTGGGAGATCGCCAGTTTGAATCTAGGGCAGAAGGCCGGCTATCATGAGCAGAATTTCATCAGTACCTACAGGAAAATGCAAAAATATACGAAAGGCGTCATACTGGAATAAGCCTACCATTTGTATAACAAGAAGATAAATGTGGTGAGTCACTATACGAAAATTCATAAAACTGTACTTGAACGTCACATCTTCTGCCGATTGAAGTTTGCGTAATTTTTCCCTCTTTATTATGGACTCCGACTATGAGATAGTTAACAAAGCATATAGAAACAGCGGCTCACTTTTGTTTGTTTGTTTATGTGGTCTCTACCAGAAGACACAAAAGCTAGCCTACCAACTAAGCAGTTAGCTCCATAACAGTAAGAAATAAAGCCGGGTCTCCCACTCGTGAAATTGTTACGCTATCTACAGTCGCAATACCAAAAACAGCGACTGCTTGCAAATTACATTTTGTGCCCACCAATAACACTCACTCAATAATCTTACCCTATGATAAGGTCGACAAAGATACTAGACGAATGGAACCCGCGTATTAGTCGCTCAATGCGCTACTTTGTCTAATTTGTCACCAGAAACAAGAATGTTGTTTCGGACTCCTTAAAACTCTCGAAGTGATGTGTTGTCTTCCCTTTCCCTTTTTATGTACTCATTCAATAAAATACATAAAATGAATTAATAATGGGGAGGGCATATCTGTCTGTCAATTAAGGCGCATGGCTGTTAAATAGGACCTTTCGATAACGGAATGAAAAGTTACTCACCCTGGTATGAATCATTCAAAGAACTCTGCATCTGTCGGTGTTCGTCTTCCGGGTTCTAATGCGATAGACATCAACGTTTCGGAGGAACAAACTGCCTCCATCTTCATGGCTGCTTTATACACAGACCTATATCAGAAGATAAAGTAGTATTATTAATCCATTCGGACAGAAGTTCTTAAAACAGGAGTCCTCATCAACTCTCGGGCCACCGGGTTTCAAACAGCAATTTATTGAAAATTCATAGTAATTCCTTAAAAGTGCTACAAACTTACTATTGCAAAGAGCTTCAAATATTAGACTATTCAATAACTTTTTATGCACATTTGTTAATTCTACATTTTTATTAACAGCTCGTTTAGAATTAAATACCGTACTCCATTTAGGTGGCAATTGTTTTCATTATACAGTGACGTAACACCACAAAAACAAGCCCGGTCAGCACAGTGACATTAGGAGACCGCGGGCTGAGAACCTCTGTCCTAAACTACGAATGTGCTCTGAAGGTGTTAAGCCACTTTCTCGCCCTGCCGCCCAACAGTAAACATGTGTACCGAAGATACAGACTTGAAACGTCCGTCAAAATGTATATTTTTATTTGTGAGATTCAGGTTTCCCACGGTTCACCGCCGTTTCAGAGACGCATGCTGCCTCCATTATCAGCGCTCTTCTACCAGACTTCATGGTGCAACTTCCTGGAAGATAATCACCTTCCAGGGTTTCGTTTGTTCGTTTCTCGATTACTGTACTGTGTGAATGAAACGAATAAGGCCGTATGTAGCCTAAGTAATAACGAACATCATAACGCGCCTTGCAGTTCGTGTTTCGGACACCCCTGGTATACAACAACAACAACAACTCTTGTAGCCCCTCCCAGATTCCCGTGAATCCTGCGTTGTTTCCTGCAGGCCTCTTGAAGTGATTCATTTTCCAGTGTGTCAGTACTTTTCCACCTCTTAATCCCTAGGTAACAAAAAAGGGAATGGAATTTTACAGCGTTCGTTTCGAACATATGTCGTGAAGAAACTGCGATCCTCTGGAAAACGAACACGACCTACTGTAAACCATCTCAGCGTGTCTTGATAATGAGGTACAGTGGATGCAGTGACAGCTTGACATTTCAACTTTTTTTGCCCAGTTTGTTTTACATAAAAACTTGGTATGGTTCAGGGACTGGGGGCGATCGGCCTCGAGGCGTTCTGGCACCAACAGGGTGCCACAGCCTACCTAATAACCTCACCGACCTTGATTTTGAAATATTGCATACAAAATTACGTCACTCCAACGAACAGATTCAATTTTTGCTGGAAAACCAATATTTCATATATTTTATATATAAGTTGCATCAACCAGTTGATTTATCTAAATAAAATCGCTACCATGTTCGTATATTGTACAAAAATAATGTTCTCCTTTTCATGTCCACGTATTTCTGGTTTCCTGATTATTCAGAGGTTCTTTTTGAAGTCAAAAGGATTCGTTGGATAAAATCTGTCCGGAAGTGTAAAAACAGAACGAACACGTAATTTGTAAGATTTGAGGTTTTCACAGCGGTGAGTATAAAGATTTCTGTCTTCTGGGTTGTTGCGCTGTGTAGTCTGGTAGATGTTTACCAACGTTTCAGAGGTCATACTGCCTACCCGAATACTAACTAACTACACAGAGAGATCCATTCGCTGAATTTTTCTGTAGGCGAAACCAAAGGGCATGTTATTTTTTTCTGATCAGGGACAAATCGAGTGAATTAAACAGGGGTTATATACTACGCTGTAAGAAATGTGAAGGATATTTGGTATTGGTTAAAATGTAAATACGACCGTAACGTAACTAGAACAGAGGACGTTTGGTGTTCTTACGGCGGTGTCGATGTTGGTCTTCAGGGCTGATGGCGGAGACAGTATGTTCCTCCTAAACGTTGGTGTTTACCTAGAAGTCCACTAGGCGTTACTACCCAGAAGATCAACACCCGCAACCAGAACTCGAATCGTAGTCGAGTACCACTTCGGAAAAATAACGGCAAATTTAACACTATTTACTATATTCGTTTATTATAAACCACGAAGCTACTGTTTATGTAGTTTCATCTCTGTTCCTGTATTTAACCAGAATCTCGCTTATGTCTTAATGAAAAAGAGGTATTTTATTTTATTTAATTAGCAAAAATTTCACACAGAACTGAACTCTATGTTCCCAACGTAGGACACAATTCCGGGCCTCAAAATCGGACTATGAAAATACGGATTTCAGAAAAAATGTATATAGCCTTTGCCCTTTATTTTGTTTAGTTACAATGGAACCGTGTCTCTGGCGGTGTTTACAAAACATCCAGTTTTTTCTTCCACGGAAAGCATGGCTAAATATACACTAGTTTGAACTAGATCCAACACTTCGAAGAAAGCTCTGGTGTTCCACCAACGCAAGAATCCTCCTGCTTACAGACTATTGGGTGTGCTAGAAGCAAACTTCCGCATAATGTAGTGGAATATGCATGTGCAAGTCGATAAGAATTTCGAGTTGAACTTCTCAGGCCTTCATAATCAGTGATAAAAGTGAAGGGCAGTTTGGTGCTTTTCCAAGAATCCAACCTGTTTCATGGATTACCTTCTAGTCATATTATTAACCTACACGAATTAACAGATGAGCTTAATGATCAGAATTTGTTCCGAATTATTTAATACAAACTGTGTATACTTTGTGGTAGATGTAATATGATACGAAGGATAATAGAGTTGTAACTATCGTACAAAAAATCATTTAAATTCTATACCTTAACTGCACACGTTCTTATTTGATTTTAATCGTTTAAATGTTTCGACATCACACGTAGACTTCAACGGTAGCCCGTCGGTAAACAAAAGAGGGACATATTGGCATGTGAAACCAGATCAACTCTAAGAAAACAATGGATAAAAAATTTGGTCTGATTGGAGAGGTTGTCCTTCCAGATGGAGGACAGGACCTGCAAGCTACGTTAATTCCTCTTGTTAGGGAGATCACACACGTTGGTTCGGCCTGGCTCATATACCACATGTGTCTTCCTGCAGTATTTGCATCTGCCAGCTGGCAAACTGATATTCCAAGAAGAATATTCTTCGTAATGTGTGTTAAAAACTACTTATTAGAAAAACTATTCTTTTTGGCAGACATCCTGCTGGTATGTTTCCGCTTACTTCAGTCCTCAGGTTCACATACCTACGCTACTAAAAGCACCAGTTAGCGTAGGAAAATTAAAATAAATCAGACAATAACACTTTAACAGAAGACAGTCATCTTCGGACTTACCGTCGTGAAAACCTCAAATCTACTAATACTTTCATACTTTCCTATAGTCCTAGTATACAAAGGCTAGTGTTTGTTGTGTACAGACACCATATTACGGTTTTCTTTCGGTTTCAGGATGAGCTATAAAGACGGAAGAGGCCACATTCGATGTTTGACGTGCCGAAGTATATGAAAGGAATGAGGACATTTGCTGAAAGTATCGAGTGCAGCAGATTTCAAGACTGAACGTGAGAACTCTCAGGAGATAATTGCACTACAGATACAACTGAAGAAGTGCGTGCCTTCGAAGACAGCAGCAACAAGATGTCTGTACACTGTACTGTATTATTTGTCAATTTGTTACTAGTTAGTACAAACCCATTTTTTTCAAAGTTGATATTCCGTCACTGGTAAAAGAACATTCTGCTCAGTGCTCTCACTAAAGCCGTTGACTTTAACAGCATAAGATATACGTTCTACTGGTACAAATTGTTACTGTATCAGATACAAGCTGTTAAAGTAGAGGAGTTCAAATAATTTGTGTAAATTTTCCAGGTAAAAATTGTGGGAGAGACAAGCTGTTGCAGGAGCAAATTTAAAATAATATACAACTATGTAGCAGTTTGTGCTTATTTAAATAAAATTTATATTTTAGCATATGCAATGGTAATTTGTCATTTCTGAATAAATATTATTAAAGATAACTACTATGCAAAAATAGTGACAGTAGGGGTTTCTTAGCCCTTGGGTCCAACAGGAAAACTTTTCTGGCCCGAGCGAGAAAAAGAGTTTGACCACCCTGCTAAAGAGGATTCCATTTATAACGTAACCCTAACAGCAACGGTAATTTTAATTCTGATTTCATTTTTGTACCACAGTACGTGATTACTGTTGGGTTGCGTTTTAAATTGGTTCATCCTGTACAAGACACACTAATTTTTCTTTGTTCAGACAGAAATCCGAGAAGGCGGTTATGCAGAAGTTCAAAAAATTTTGTAATCTAATACTTCTGACAGATAATTTGGATATTCTACCTAAAGGTTAAGGTATTAATTGAATTTACGCAAGAAAGGGGCTAAGGGACATCGCATATCTCTTGACTCCATCAACGGCCAAACGCGTTCCTAGTGTACAGTAGCGAGTCACAGAAGGTTACCTCTAACTCAAATTTAAATTAGCCCAACTACCCGAAGACAAAGCTGGAAACGTACCTAATGCGGTTATAAAATTCATGTCTCGAGACAGGAATAAATTACCATATAAGCCAATAGAACTGGAAAGAAGTAGGTGAACGCTGTCTAAAAAAGCACTCTGCTTCTGACCTTGAAACCAGAGATATGTGCCAAAGACGTCACTAGTATTCTGATACGAAACTTTATCTGGACATTATTCTGAAGCACACCAAAGTCTGCATTAACACAAAGAAAGGAGTTGAAGAAATGTGAGGTGATATTCGTGTCGAATAATTCTTTTAACATTTACTTCGAAACCACCTAAATTACTTCGTATTCATATAATCAATAATTAAATTTTACGCGGGAAAATTTTGTTTGATATTGTAAAGTGTTTAACAACAATCATCTTATACCCAAACCTGACATTTCACACTGTATGTTCACCGAGTCAAGGTGAAGCCAACAAGCCACCTCATCGTCTGTTGCATCTGTGACTTAGTTTACGATAACTTCGTTATCAATTTCCTGAACTAGAATGCATAATCTATAACTTCTGATGTCAGAATCTCATCAGCTCCATCTAAATTAATTACTCAAATCATCACACCTGGTTATAAATGAGTGACAGCTGAGACAAGGAAAGCGAAACACCTCAAACGTCAAACTATTGATGTCAGAACAGGACTGTCATTTCATGTGCCTGTTTGTGGCGTATACTTTCTAGGTACGGTCTTTGACCACCCTGGTCTCCACCCACTCCACTAAAAGGCTTGTACACTTTTAAAACATCGTCGGCAAAATGTTTGCAGAGTTCGCCGACTACCGACGGGCTGTCGGCAAACACTTTCGTGTCCACGCATTCCGCTGAAAACATCGCTTCGTGTGGCTGGGATCTGCGCTGGATACAAATTTCTGTTATATTAAAGACAGAGACGTAGACGGTGGACCAAACAATTTCTCAAAGAAAGCACGAGGTATTCGGATAATATTTTGGCAGATTTAAAGCAGAAGATAGAGTTGACTTCAGAAATGTTATCACAACGGCAGCAACCTATTCTGAAATGCTGATACAATGATCTGTTCACGCTTTCGTAATCTCGCTTGTCTACATACAGAGAACTTGCCTTGGCGGCTGTCCATTCCCAACGCAAAACATGAAAAAACCGAATACATGTTTTCGGATTGTTTGTAAACACCGACAAAACCTGTTTACGAACTGTTTCCGTGTACGCGTTTTCGAGCCTAAGGGCGAAGCAAAGGGAATAATGCATTGTTTCAGATTGAAGACTCATTCGGCCGCATTTACGTGCCCCCCCTCCCAAATAAGAGGCTGGTAATGACCGTCAGAGAGGAACTACAGCTTAACGTGGAATCTTACTACAGTGAGATTTTGGTAAGGGAAGATAAAGTAAGTGGAAAAAATCAGCAATAAATCTAGTTTACCTCGAACTCCAGGGCTTCTGCACAAAAACTGCATCTAACCCGTAAATCACTGCTTCCAAGTCTAACCTTGAAAGGTAGAAGAAAGACGGTTGTTCGTTTTGCGGGCCGACCTGAACCTTCGACCTTTTCATTTTCTTTACGTATGCGTGGTTGCAGCGGGAAGGAAGACACTAGCAAAAAGTAAGAAACGCATTTAAATGGCGCTAAATGACAATAGAAGTTACTTTTCTTAACTTTATGAACTTGGAAGGAGAGAAAAATCACACGGATAGCGATCGATTACAGTTCCAGATGACAGGCCGATTACTGTATGATGTACAATCACGAGACCGGCTGCTCAAACCGCGGTGAAATAAAAGCAGAATTTGCATGTCATCAAGTATATGGCTAGCCCACTGTCTTCCAGTAACATAAAAGTGGAAGTCTTGTCACCACAGCATGGCACGTTCTCCAGTCATTTATGGAGAAGACGATATCTAGATGTGGAGAATGCCCGTAAATGTTGAATAAGCAGTAGCAGAGAGAGAGACAGAAGTGGTCCTCCGTCTTCGGGATTGTACGAGAGCCAACAACTCACCTAATAAGAACTAGTGTGTTGCGAAATTGTAAACAGAGCCTAGGTCTTTGAGTGATTGTATGGAACGATGTCAACGGGCTCTTGTGATTACAGCAGCGAACCTTCTGATTCCATAAAAGGCTGAAAATTTCATCAGTTGACAACTATCTTTTCTCAGAAGGCAAAAATATTCTATTCCGACTTCCTTGTGGAGTTACTACAGGAAATCAACTGGCAGAGCGATACCTAGGTACATTACTGTATTCACGAAAGCCAGCCGAGAGACCTTGCCCTGAGACAGCTGATTCCAATCCCAATCTTCATACCAAGGTTGTCGAAGATCCTGGTAAAAGCTGGGGAGATGTGTTTGAATGTGCCGCGTTCGCATTCCTTGGAGAGTCGCAGAGCGGAGTCTGGAAAAGTACCGAGGTTATGAACGTACGGAGGAGATCTATCTCCACAATCCTACATCACGGGAACAACTTTAACTTTCCCTTTACTTCTTTTCTTCATTTAGGCGTGCTTTCCAAAACCGACGCCCATCAAATTAAAATATGTGTACAATGCTCAAGGATTATTTACATGGAACAATAAAGCCACGCCATATTCGTTTTGTCAGTGCCGATAAATCAGCCTCCTACCCACTATTTGATGATTAGTCCAAATCAAATATTGCATATTAATTCAATAAGTAGATGATTGGATGAATTTAAAATGTGTGCATTCTGGTCACGAAACCTGAACTAGTTGGTCGGCTAACCGGTGGACTTCACACAGATTGTAACAAATGCATACGGACTGGTTGCTCGTGTTACATCACCTCTTTCACCAACGTCATTTATGTCCAGGCCCCCTTATCTGCCATCACGTAATCGCCAAGCTGTCTGTCCTGTAAGGACAACCGCTGGTTGCATCAGCAGCGCCCATGCACTTTCAAAAACTCATTCAGAATACAACAGCTCAGCAATAATGAATGCTTTCGGGCTGTTTTTTCCCAAAGGAAATTTTTATGCCAAAGTGGCTGAGGTCGGGTTTATGCTAGTAAATTTTAATTAGTCAGTAATTCCACACGAAGAACGAATGAAACACACAAATGGTCAATATACAAATTCACTGCACATAAAATTGAAAGCGTTTAAGTAAATTTTGGTTGATCCAACTAGTTCCATGGATGCACAGAATTCAATGAGAATGTACCTTCTAACTGACTCATGGACTTTCTTGAAATCTATAAATCACTAATGTACTGTCCCTTTGTACACCTATTACGCCCCAGTATATGACGACAATATCTGAATAGAAGATGGTATATTACATCGAACTCCACACTGATGATCTCAAAAAACTTCGTGTGCTTTTGGAATTAACACTGAGAGAAGAACGCTGGACAAAATTTCGTATGTAGATGTTAACAGTGTTTCGGGATTTATTTATTTAAAGAACTTCATGCAACTACATTCCATCAGAAAGTCTTACCCTTACAAAGCTTTATCTTAAAATATCTGATTATGCTGTGCACATTTTCTCGGATACTTCTTCTAAGCACGAGTAGGGCTTATATGTTCGTTGAACGCACAATAACCGAATGTATAACTCAGACGTAATTCTTTAAAAATACCCATAGCTTACTGAAGAAGTTACACTCCTACTGCTGCATCCGATACATGTGCGTCTGTGCGGTTGCAAACAAGTGGCGTCTGCCAACTAATCTTTGAAATAAGGGGTTTTCAAATTCTACTCACAACATATCAGAATGTTACATTACAGAATAGTTACTACTTATTACACATTCAATCCAAACTGAATAATTAATAGGTCGACAAAGTTGTTAAATAAAAGTGATGAGTAATTTGTGAAACTGATGGTAATAGTAAGTTAGCACCATTTTTATATATTGCCATAACGTTTCATTAAAGTATACGCCTAAATTTATTTAAACTTCGGCGAGTCGCGAGCAGAAATGAAAGCTCAGGTTTTAAAAGGTTGATGACCCCTGTCTTGTACATTCACAATTTGATTGTGCAAGAATAGTTCTTCGTTAATGTTCACACGTTAGCCACAAGATGTTACCAGCCCACAATAAACACAATTCTAAAGGGTTTTGACGATGGACAATGTCCAAAATAACAGTCGAGATTGTCAAAATAAATAGATATCTGAGACAATATTATCCTCGCCAACACTTCACAAGCGTCTCTTTATCACGAAGATGTTAATGATTAAAAGTGACTACACCACAGTCCAGGTATTAGTCCTCTCTTCTAACGTCAACACACAATCAACAACAATATTAGCTATTTATGCACTAGTACAACTCTCCCATTTAACTGTACTTATGGTTAATGGATACTTTAAAAAGATGTGTCATACCTTTTACATATCTCACAAGGAGATCCATATTTTGTTTGCAACAGGTGAACTTTAATTACAAAACGTTATTTAATGAAGAACATAACATGACCTAGAGCAGGGGTTCTCAAACTTTTGTACCACTAACCAAATGCGTTCAGGGAAAACAGAAGCAGCTATTTCTGAAATACATTTTCTTTTTTTAATAAGTGTTAAATGCATTAAACAGATTTCGCGTGGGGCATTATGTATTTTACATGGGCGTCTTTCGAATGATATATGATGTTCCTAGAATGGCGGTTTTTTGAAGTCCCCTAATGTCGTGTTCGTCCGGGATGTTGGTCACATATTTTTTGAGTGATTTGGAGACAGTTCCAGTTGCTCCTACAATTATTAGAATGACTTTTGCTTTTATTTTCCACATTCGTTGTATTATTATCATCATCATTATTCCACGTCCGCCAAAGTATATACAGATTGTGCGCTAATGGACTCTTCGCCTGTTGTTCCCTGACCAAAATGTTGTACATACTTCTCCCATTTCATCCTCTTTGATTTAATCACCCAAACAATATTGGCCCTTTCAAAACACGTAAACATGTAACGGAAAACCCGAATTTCTGAAAACGTACAAATAGCTTTAAGTGTCGATAGACGATCTTGTCGAATGTAAAACCTAGACCATGACTGACAGTCGCGAGACATATCGTATATACCTGTACTATATAATGGGTTAACTGAGGAGTACACATTACAAAGAAGTTTGTCGTTATCGTTTTCTCCAATTTCCTGATACTTTCACTTGCTTCTCCAAAGCACTCTGCACTGAAACACTCGAAATTCATATTCTTCTGTCATAGACTTAGTAAGAGACGAAGTTCCAAGCTCGCACAAAAGAAATAAATTGGCTACAATTTTCTGAAATTAAAAAAAAAAACGCAAAATAGACGCGAGTGCGATTTCAGGTTCTTCGGGGGCGAGTATGAACATGGCTGTCTTCTGGCAAACTTATCGCCCTGATAATGGAGGCAACAAGAACCTGTGAAACGTCGGTAAATTTATACTAGACTACACGGCGCAAAATTCAAGAAGTCAGCCATCTTCGGACAGCCGTGAGTTCATGAAAACCTTGCATTATCTGAATCCAAGCAGAACCAGAGGCTCTTAACGCTTCTCGTAAAGGCCACATAATAGTGTTGGCGAGATCATGTTGTCACAACAGATTTCTGTGAGTGACGAGTTTCTTAGACTGCATGTAAATTCCCATCAGAATGACAGGTCACGCACTTGTCACAGCCGAAATGCAGCTTCTGGAGACTTGCGGTCGAGGAAAGAACACTGTCTCAACTTTGACGCATTCAGGGCACCCATTTGGCCAAGGTTATTCAGGTTAAGAAAGTAACAAAATATGAAAACGATCTAATGCACCACGTAGATTTAACATTAAAGAAAACAATTGTAAGTAAAGCGAAGGAGAATCTGACCTTGAATGAAGCTGATGACACATCAAAGGCCTTTTCGATTCCGTTCTGTTCCGTTTGCAAATCTGTTCCTTGACCTTATCGACCCAGTAAAGCTGCGATTATCTAAAAACTGTTCAATGACCGTATTATTTCTATTCGTTGCAGTAAATCGCATGCAATGGCCCGCATCAACAATATGAATTTAATTAATTAATTAATTTTGTTTGTTTGTAGTTTACTTAACGATGCTTTTCCAGTAGCTTGGGCTAAATAGCGTTAAATGAGAGGATGATAGTGAATAAATTAACTGGAAAAGATGTGGAACGAAGCGGTCGTGGCATAGTTTGTGGATTTCATAAAATATTCTTAGGCGTTATCTCTTATCACGAGCTTCGTAACTATTGCCACTTGCGCGTTCTAGAGGAGTGAAAGCTCTCTGTTGTGCTCACTTTATATAAAATTTAAAAATATTATATTTTAAACTCTGGGGGATTACTTTTTATCACGTGACCGGGTTGAGTCATAAACTGATCCTGTCTAACACCGTGGGGCAACAACCCAGAAGACAGCCATCTTCACACTCGCTGACGTGAAAACCTCAGACCCCGATGTCATAGTTTGCTTCCTACAGCGTTTTTCTGGCTTCAAGCAACTTGCATTTAATAAACATCAGCCGTGTAAATCAGTTCAAAAACTAAAAAATGTGGTATGTTTGGAAGTGAGCACCTATTTGTTACAAACTACACAAACGTGATCCATAGATTGGAAATGTAAGAAAATATTTTCTGGTGCAAAGACATTACTTACATACTTACAAAAATTAATTATGACAGATATTAATTGGTGTTAGTAGCCTGAAGTACAAAGTCAAAGAGTGGAGTAAGACCATGATCACATAGCCAACACGTGGTCGCCTGTGAGTCAGCCACTATTTGCGAAGTTCCATCCATGCGACCGTGTTCACAACGAACACGTTAAATCTTTACGATAAGCCGCTTTCGTTTGCAATGGAGTTGGATGTGTTTACAGCTGCACTAGCTAACATGTTCCCATCACGTGATTAAGAGAAGAAAAAAGGGGCAATCCACTGCTTCTTAAGCGTTTAACATCACCGACATAGAAAACCACGCTTCCGCGTGATGATACAGCTTGTTAAAACTACAGTTGTAGTCTGTAGCGAAGGGGCAATGAATAATAAGCAATGTGCTCACTGCCGACTGAAACTTGGAACGTGTAGGCCTAAGAATGCCACTAGCATGGCGAATTACCTGCTATGTTGGATTAAAGACAGGTGATCTGGACCGCTTTTACATTCCTTTCGTTTTCCGTTTGTGCTTCCTAATGTCTTAAATTATTTAGACCGAATTTCGTAAGTCTGCGTATCAAACTCAAGAAAGGATCAAGACTCAAGCCTGTCATTGTACGAAGCGTTGAAGAACGACGTGAAATTACGCGAAGTCATTAACAAAAATTGACAGTCGATTAGAGAGTAATGTTTTACAGATGAAATAGGTTGTTGCATCCTGTGGGATTCCTAGGAATTCCCATGAGCAAAAGAATGGATTACATGTGTCTGAAAGGGTTACGGAATACGGCTGCGTCAGATTCAGAAGTCCTGGTCGTATACGAACGAACCTGTTGCCACCTGAGGGTTCTTCTCGCTACAGCACAACCGTGCTGATATGCTGATCTGATAAGTTGATAACAGCAATTTTTTTTATAATATGTTGCTTGAGATAATCAATGTCACACATGAAAGACAAACAAACTGCTCGGATGTGACAAAATACGTCACAGTTCACTTGCTCGCAGTTGCTATGTGATCTGGCCGCTTGTCATCAGACTTGGCCGAGGCGAGAGATTAATCACAAATAAAATTCGTTTGCGTCAATGTGTAAAGAATATTGAACTAGGTCAGTCTAATCTTGTTAGAAATGTATTTTGTTTCGAAAATGCAGCATAAAATATTTCACCATCAGCAACAAACATCCAATTACTAGAGTTGCCGACATAAAGCCAATTCCTGAAATTAATTTTACCCGCAGTAATCTTTACCAATTACGAATAAACCATTCAGAGAACGTACCAACAGCTGTAAATGCTGTACATACTTAAGTTAAAGCAGCGTATTTAATTCGAAATTTAGTGTAGGATTAGGGTCTGCAATGATTAGTCAACGACAGAATCTAATCCGGAACTAAAGACTGCCAACTAACCGAAAAGATTAATTTTGACTGTCTTAGGTATATTCTTAATATTGACCTTTAGATCAGTGATATTCAACCTTTTTTGTTCGCGTACCCCCAGATATAATTTCTGTTCAACTTTGTACCCCCAAAGTTGTTGGTGTATAATTCAAGTTATACAAAGTATATAATCTACATCTAAAATAAATTAAATAAATTACATTACTGATTATTCAGTGTTTATCATAATTTTTTTTTTTAAATTTCACGTACCCCAGGTTGAATACCACTGCTTTAGATCATTCGTCGGTGCTGTTTCAACACCACGTTACATGACGTCGAATGCGATAGGAAGCTAAACATAAAAGATGAGTGTATACGTATTAGGAAGGAGGCAATCGTGGTCTATTTTAATGTAGTAATCGCAGAATGCGCCTGAAGAGTCGGAGAAAAACATTAAAGGCTTCGTCCAAGACGACCGGAAATAATCACACAGGATAATAAGATTGTGCTGGAGGGGGGGGACAATCCTCGCTGTTATGTTATTCCCAGACCTCCTAAGAAACGCCCCGTTCCACGCCAGGTTTGGAAAGACGTTTTCGAGATAAATGCTACAGTTGCCAACAGTTTCAAAAATTTGGATCGTGGATAAAGAGGAGCGACTTTAACCGTTGTGGTTGTTTGGGTGAAAGTGCGCCAGCCAACTCGCGAAGCTCCTCCGTAGTCGAGGTTTCCTGCTGGCCGAACAGTGTTTTAGAAGCTAAGCATTACGTACATGAGATGTAATCACGAGACAAAACAAATCACTTTTTCCGCAATTGCGTAAGAAAAACGACAGTGAGTTAATAAGAAACTACATAACCAACTGTAAAATGAAAGCAGTTTTATGGGCGATTGGTGGTCATCCTTCATCACTTCACAGTAAGACCCACAGTCTTACTGTCATACTTTTCCAGAATCAACTCCAGCCAACTTCCCGCCAAGAGAATGGCCCATAGGGTTAAGAGACCTCGAACCGATTGACCTTACCTGGCAAACCTCACGCCTTCTACCTGTAATTACAATCCTAACACAGCCTGTAGCTGCGAAGCACGGAATACGAAAACGGTTACATCACACCGAAATTACAAGCAGAGAATGTTGCCACTGTAATAAGAAGCTCGAACCCTTCCTGTTTAAGATATTAATTGCTGTCACACTTACTCGGGTCATTATGCTTTTGTTTGTAGGATAAAATACAAAACTTTCGATAAGAACGATATGATGAATGTTTGTACTCTCTTCAAAATAGAATGTAATCAATAACCTGCTTTTGTTTTAGTAGATTAAACAAGATAATAGTTGTTTGCTTAAAAAAGAAAAATAACTAACATTGCTTAATCTGATATTAGAGATAATCAGAGCTTGAACAATTACTTTGTGTTGGACAATTTCCTTGTGTCCAGGTCAACTTGTGTAAAAAATTAGCTCACTGTATCAACATGTGTGGATTACCATCTTCAGGCCGTCTTAAAAATTAGATAATTAAATGCGCATGGGAACACTACACAGTGTTTCCATGCTGTGTATACGAGCAATATTGTAAAAATGGTTCCATTTTATATAATATTTCATGCAATTATATTTTTCATATTAAAATAAATCAAAGATTAATCATATTTATGAACGCGGGCGTTACTCACATTCTTAGGACATCTTGACCTTTTACGTAAACTCAAATTACTAAGAATATAAAATAAGTTAACAAACAACTATTAACACTATAAAAAAGACACTATTGCCATAGGCGTTTCAACCTCAAGAGGTCATTATCAGTGGCATCAAGGAAAATAATTCATTTAATCAAATGGTTTAAACTGGATTTAGAAAATAAATAATGAATAGGGTATTTCACAAAGGCCTGGACACTTTTTAGGTCCTACTGTAGTTCTACGGGTGTTGGTCAAATGCCGTTCCGTGTTGCATGAGATTAATCTGCAAATTTAAAAATTCATATTTTATAAGCGTTATATTGTAATAATACTGAAGTCCTACTAGAGACATAAAAGATTTATGTAGTATTTGAGGTGTTCACGGTGGTGAGTCTGAAGATGGCTGTCCTCTGGGTTGGTCATTCATAGACTGTTATGGTAACCCAGCCATACAGATACGTATTTTATTAAGGAAGCGTGACGGGACATATACGCAATGCGAAATAACATACATACATACATACATTATCCTGGAACAAAGGCATGTAAAGTTACATTTAAATATAAAAATAACGTTAAAACGCTCAAATTTAATCACATTATTTTGTAATTATTGTAATCTCGCTGGTAACCCAGCAAAGACTCGAGCTGGGTAATTAACGAGTGAGCCTAAAACGTTTACATACACCAGTCCGCCTGGTACAAGTAAGGTATAAGAAAACAATTCATTTATCACGTTATTATGATTCATTACATAATGATATCTAGTCTATTTCTAACCCCTTAGTTGGCCCTAGAATTTAAGTTTATTAACACTTCACAAATGGCTGTGAAATTGTCAAACTACTCTCTTAGAAAAATAACACGTGTAATTTATTTTCTGGCGAAACTTAGTGATATTCCCAAACTGATAAACAAGACACTCATCCGAATGTATTTTTACACCCTGCTAATATGGCCAGCGACATCTGTTCCTAGAATACTCTACGAGAATTCAATACGACCAATCAGAAGTCATTTAGCTACACACTGATAATTACGAACGCTTGCAGAAACAAGACAACGTGTTGATGTTTACCAGACGGATTCTGGTCTTTGTGATTTTTAAACTACAGTTAATGAATATAAAGAATGTTTATCACAAGAACACTGAGGTCGACAACAATGACAGTTCAGTAACTAATATTTTCCAATATCTCAACCAGTCTCAATGCACTTAGTAAAAATCAGATAGTAAACAGACCGTACAAAAGCAAGTCTACTTAAACGAGAATTTTAAATGTGTTAACTCTCTCAACGATAACAGTGATTTCTATGGCAGCATCCTGATCGAACGAAATTATTTTTAGTGTTTCATGCAGACGCCGTGTTGCTATTTTACATGTACTCGTATAAGGAATTTTTGTGCCGAAGTTGTGTGCTTTTCCAAGATCTATTGTCATTCATCTTGTATGACTCTATGGCGGTAATGTAACTCCCACCTCATAAGTTCGTGCGTCTGTCATGTTGGTATTACCGATTGCAGGAAATTACACAGCACGATTCTAGGGCGACCCGCAATGACGTCCATACCAAATTTAACCAAAATCCGTCCAGCGGTTTTCGAGCTGAATCATGAGAATAGACAGAAAGATAGACAGACAAATAGGGCCAGCCCTATATGAGTTCATTACCTGCCCATCGCCCAAATAACGCTTAATAATATTTAATGTTTAATCTGAGAAACATACAGAAAGTTACTACCGGGCGTCAAAGGGAGAACGAAGTCAGATGAAAAATGCTAAAATGCGACTGCAATTGAAGGCCTTAAATTTATTACAAAATAAAACAATCAAAATCAAAACGAGAAAGACTGGGTTCTGGATTGTGACGCCATTATGGTATTACACGTAGTCACCAACGTGTCCAAACACCAACTAAAGTCGGCTAAGAACCATGTGGGATATATTAACCTCGCTCAGCTAGTAAAGAAATTCGTCTCATTTTAAGCTGCTGAAGGTTCATTACCATTTTCTCACAACAGCCTAACACTGTACTGTAACCTGAGCCCGATGTATCCGATCCACACTTTCATTATCTTACAGCCGTCACATCTATTTTAATATTATCCTCTCGTCTCCACGGCTATGACTGCAAAGTGGTCTCTTCCCTTCAGATTTCCCGACTAAACGTCTGTGTAAGCATCTCTAACTTCGTAGAACAAAGTCCTTCTTAAAAAGCAAATTCTTGATCAACTAGTCAAGATATTTCTCGCCTAAAATGCGAAGGTTCATTACAGCCCGTAACTGGTCAATATTTTTAGTCAAATTAAACTAGTACGCAATATTCCTCCTATTTTTAAGATCCATTTTAATATTATCCTCCCGCATTGAAGTACACACTGAAACGGAAAAAAACACCGCGTCTTCAGCGTCAAGACAGCGGATGTAATATATCAATCGAATTTGTATTTGTCAATTTTCCAAAATGCATTTGTAAAACCAATATGTTCATTTCTGTGGACATTCACACGTACATTAATCAAATCCAATGCGTTTCGGGCTCGATGTGATGATGGGATCAATATTAAACGATGAACCGGGTCACGGAGAGAAATGATACATATCTAATACACAATCTTATAACGCGGAGTTCAAGGATAAAACTGTTAACATAATTACTTACACTTCGCTGCAATGACAACACACAGAAGACACCACGTTCTCGCCCTTTCGCATTTTTAAGTTCACTGTTTATACAACAGCGTATCTATTTATACATACATCTGTTCTTCTGCGTCTTGCTTGTCGCAATGGACGCAATTGCGTGGGGCAGGTGGAAA
>NW_019059700.1:1514995-1536576 GCF_000696155.1 Zootermopsis nevadensis | reverse complement strand
ATTTAATTCATTCATTACTGCAGACTCGTCATCCAAAACCATCATAACGTTATCTTGGTCTGCTGAACACCTACGTACTTCTGCAATTATTTATGACTACATTTTTCTTATATCAAACGTTCGCAAACAAATGCAGGAAAACAAAAAATTGTAGCAAAGTATTTGCATATATATTGGTCAAATTTAATTCTGAAAATGCCATTTACACTTGCTGCCAATATTGCCTGCAGACAATGAACGTAGTGTCGTGCGGAGCTACCGAAATGGATATTTTAATTTCTAACACTCTAACGGACTGACTAAAGCCACTGCCACACCATGGGAAACACGAAATGTCAGAGAAGACCACACATAGGCAATCCCAACTTCTACATCCCTTTAGATAATCGCGGATGGTGAGATGCATTTTAGGATTCTGAAGGGTAACTTCTTGTATTTATTTTTTTATTTAGTGTTCTGTCTGACGACAGGTCCATATGAACAGGATCCTTCCACCCTTTTCTCGGACTGGGACCTGTTCATATACGTTCTTGGCAGATGATCCAGAAGTGGTTTGCCATTGCCTTCTTCTGTGTGTGAATGGAGTAATTGTTGGGATGCCACGGAGAAACCGGGGAAGCCCCCGGAGGAAAACTCCGTGTTGCCTAGACCACGGCCTTGCCCAACACAAGTTATAAATTCGGGCACATATCAATAATATTCGAACTACTAATAGATGTCTTTAAAAGAAATGATTCAGCAGTTACCGTCATCAGATCCAAATACTTCGTGCACGCACTTTGTCACTACCCTAACGAAAGCTGTGGATTTCAGATACATCGGAACAAGTAATATGACGAACCTACATTAAAGAGGACTTGTTTCTCCAAAACTAACTATTTCTCAGGATAACCGTGTTCATGATCAGAAGGTGAAAACTGATAAGAGAGGATGACCTCTAATGGCCTCTAACAGCAAATTCTGACTGGACGAAACAGTCAACCTGTATTCAACTCCATAATAAGGATCCCATGCAACGCAATGGATTAGCGGTGACCACTCGCACTTCGTATTTGGGAGATACTGGCATTAAATCTTGAACTGGTAACCATTACATCCTGACCGGAATTCTTCAAAGTCTTAATAAGCATCTCCATACAAATGCGACAGCTTCTTTCCACACCCTTCTTATTATTATCCTACAATTTGGTACTACCAATCTGTAGTCCTACAGCTGATAAAGCGTACGTGAATAAGCCAGCACACTAAAAACCGCTAAGCAGCCCTGTTTCGTGTCCGGTAGGTCTCGACTTCCATTCCCGGCCCGGAGATCGGGTATCCTTAGTGAAGGCTTAGTTTCCTCAGTAACTCCAGTGAAATTCTGGGACAATCTTTAAAACAGGTCACGACCGGTTAACAATGTTATTATTAGGCACTGTATAACGCATGAAGTTGGGGGCGCGTCATCAGATTAACCACAAAATAAGCAAACACTAAACTAAGAAATAATCTAAGTGCAAAGCAGACACAAGGTGACCGCGGAAAACCGTTTCTCCACGCCTGCTTTAAACATATAAAAGAGGAAGGTGTATGAAGTGTAAACAGTGAACATTTTACTACTTCTACGTATGTGTATATTAAAAATAAAACCGCCCTAGTAAAATACAACATGTGGAACGCTTTGAAGGTCTAAGTCTGTGCCTCACATATTGATTAATGACACTAGCGCACACTGATGTGGGAACATGGCAATAGTCTTGTCTATTGTGCAGATGCGTATCTTAATTATTCTGCGTAAGACAGTCACGCACTGCCCTTCACTTACCAGCCAGGCCGCCTTGAATGCGTCTATGTCTTTGCGTATTTCAACATAGACTGGCATCAGCAGCTCAAAATACATTGGACTTCTGCGCAGCTGTAAATATACAGGCCTACTTTGTTCGACGTTTCTAGTGCTTTGAAATTTTAGGTGCTTTTCAACAAATAAATTTGAAATCCGCGACCGGCGTCTGACTGTCTACAAGTAACACCGAGTACGAACCAAAATTGGTACGGTATATGTTCACCAAATTTTGTCAAACTACTTTGATTTCGAACTATTTCGGTCCATTTTAAGAGCCATTACTCATGGACCGAAGACTGAAGATTTCTGATGACGATACATTGTTCTTTTGGACTTTGTCCATCATCTAAATTACAAAATTATAAAAGTACAACGTTTTAAAAGACGGATTCTGCTTGTTTTCATGTAAAAAGAGGACACGCGGACAGATAGATTTTCCAAAAGTTGTAGTTTTATAAATAAGACAATGGACAAAGTCCAAAAAAAATTACAAATTTATATTCATCTCCGAATCCTTTAAAAGACTTCGCATAAAGCTAATTTTTAACATTCGAGACTACTTTTAGTCTATTCTTGAATAATTACATATTTTCCATTCACTTTAAATCACTCTAAGTAAAACAATAAACTGACAGATTTTAACAAAATTCGATACATACAGTTCTATTAGAGTGTAATGTTGACGTGTTTCAGTTAAATTCAATTCAAGGTTCACATTATTTTAGGGTCTGAATACAATTTTTCTGCATGTCGCTAAGGATTAACCTGAGAGAAAAATTCCTTCCTTCCTTACATCGATAGATAAAATAATATATTATATACTATCAAACAGCTATATAAACAAAATCACTATTGCAATATCAATTAAATGTGCAACATCAAGAAATATCGTCCTGCCTCGTAGCGAGTAAAGATCACGTGAACGAAACACTTTGTAAGGTTTGCGGTTTTCACGGCGGTGAGTACGAAGTTGGCTGTCCTGTGGGTTGTACCGCGGTCCCAAGGATCCGATGGTACGTCCAATCAGCAGTGTATTATAGCCCGGATGTTTACTACGAAAGTAACGAAAAAACATTCGTATGACGTTAGTGTGCGAAGTCTCCGAACAAAGCAAACGGGAAGTCCGGTGGTTGGACTTCTTGCCTGAAATGTATCACGATTTCATTATCAGACATGTTTTGATAGAAGACTCATAAATCCCATTTCCTGCTCAGTGAAGCTTGACATTAATTGTCACCAAAGGACGAACCCGCACGTCCGCTGGTCTCCATACATTAATTATTACAGGAATTAGTGATTCATCTTTGCGAGTTATTTTCAAACGTACGAAATTTCTTAAACACAATTTCACGGTTTGGCCATATTGGCCGGTCAATTATCGTTATCAAGGCGAAAAACATTTTTTTTTTCGAAAACTACACACATATATGAAGTATCGTAAGCCACACATCTAACATAAAAGAATGTTAAAATATACAAATTTCCGAAATCTTACGCAATTCTGTAAACAACTTTAGTCTTTTTCAAAAATTTTCACTTTGCGGTTGTCTAAAACATATCCAGTAACTCATGTGACACCAAATCACATAATAAAATGCTGAAGTCGTGTGTAAACTACGTTAATCGTTGGCTGTCTTCTGGTTTGTAGCGGCGT
This sequence comes from Zootermopsis nevadensis, assembly GCF_000696155.1. Next base: position 1,533,100 of record NW_019059700.1, on the reverse strand, counting down.
GTAGCCTAGTAGATTTACCAACGTTTCAGAGGTGCCTGCTACCTCCAGAATGACTTACAGCCCTGATGATGGAGGCAGTATGACCTCTGAATCGTCGGCAAACCTATACGAGACTACACGGTGCTACAACCCAGAAGACAGCCATCTTAGGATTTATTAATACTTGGGTAACGTTACGAATTCGCTCTGACATGCTGAATCCTCAAGAAAAAACTTTCGAACGTACGAAATTTCATACAATTATGTAGAAAGATCGGGTTTCTGCTTTGAAAAGCTGCGTGTGACCAATTCAAGGTGAGCTTGCTGAAAATCTATACTAACGAAACAGTTTCACAAAGATCACAGACATAATTTTTAATTTAAAACTCTTTCCGCTCTATCAAAATGTAAGCTTTCAACAAACGTTTTTGTTCTGAATTATTCTCAGTGGAACTGACGCAAACTAATGTAAAATGCGAATAAAAATGATCTTTTGCAAAAACTGCACGTGTGCCTAGGTGGCGAAAGTCAGGCAGACGACTAATCAACAGGAAACGAGGGTAAGACAAATAATTAAAGAAAGAAAAGAGCGGTAGTTCGCAGATATCTGTCCGATGACTTCATGGACCCTTTCTTCAGAGAAACAGAATAGGCGAACATTTGTCTGTGGCATTCCGACACAGTTAAACATTTACACAACGTTTTACAATTCATTTAACTTCTGAAAGGTAAAGAAGTCAATATTAACTGTACTTCTCAAGTAGGTATTTAGAACAGACCAAAATATATACATAATTTTTAAAATAATTAGAAACGCAACATCCATGCTTTTCAGTTTTCCTCACAAAGGACCTGGTACTGACACACAAGTACATTCTCCCTCACGCCTTTTTTGGACGAAGTCCTTGAAAAATTTCGAATCCGCAGGGAAAAACAATGGTATGTAATAAAAAAAGTATCTTATGCAAGTATAGCGTCGCATGTGGAATATTACACGGCCGGCAAGATGATGCCAGTGGATACCACTAGAGGAAGACGTCTACATGATAAATGCAGCAGAAAAGTCCATCACTCACCAACTTCTTATTCGGAACCTGACTGAAAAGCTTGTGAGCATACGAGTCCAACCAACCAAAAAGCTAACTAAGGGCGGAGTCCTGCGCAAGCGCAAGACATCGTCCCCTGCTAGGTACGAAAAGCATGCTGCTTTATATGCCTTATCACCTGAAACGGTACGTCTGAATGTCACGTGTAAACAGAATAATCGACTGAATCTTGAACACACCGAACTTTGCACAAATAATCAACCTTATGCCGCTAACCTTCTAAACCACTGATGTTGGACAGGGAATAGGCATTTATTGTAGTATGACGTCACATTAGTATAAATATAAGGTGCAGGATGCGTGTCTCGAGCGCAGTTCAACGTTGGAAGTCGGAGCTAGCGAAGATATGTGTAAAGACTGCACACGCTTTGTTCTACAGGCCTTTAACTTATTTTCAAGTTATCATCCTCACTGGACGAACTGTTGTTTAGTTACGCTAACTCTGAGTTACTACTACATAGGTTATTCAGTGAATTAATATTTTTACATTAAATATATTCAGTAACATACTACAAGAGCTTATTGAATGGCGACATTGTTGAAATACATTAAATGTATCGATCAATCCATCTGTGATAAAAGAAACAAGTCATCGTTATCATCATCATCATCATCCTAGTTTTCACTTTATACCGACATCCGTTAACATGAAAAGGTAAGTACACAATTACATTTAGTTTTCACTGTTGCGACTCAAAGCTTATATTGCGCACGTCTTAACAATGTCTCTGTGATTGCCAACGAAGTGAAACATTTCTTCACGGAGGGAAAAAAAGAATCAAAATTTGAGTATATACCAAAATGTATTTAATGCATATGAAAGGAGCATAATTTTGTATTTTCTGTGCAACTGCCAGCTGGCTGTTCTGATCTGCCCATCTTTAACTTTAAGCCAATAATTTCAATTAAATGAGTCAAGATCTTTAAAATTGCGTACACTTTTCAGGCATCAGACTACATGCGATTAGTAACGCAAATGTTTTCAGTTCCATGCAGCATTTTTGCTGGGTAAACTGATTACGTTCCCATTGAAATTATGAATGTCGGCTCCTTTCGTGATTTTCTGATATACCGGAGAAAGTTGTGTTTTGCCTACGTTTTAGGCACTCGTAATGAGATATACAAGCAAGTATATAGCTAAAAATTAACGTGTTTAAATTTTATTTCATTTTATGAACACACTTTATGAAAGCCAATAATACACCAGTATGTGTGTTTTTTTTCAATAATAAAAGTACAAAAAACTACTGTATGTAAGTACAGTATGTTGCATAATAAACGCATCAATAATTATACTTTTATGAGTTTTTTTTCTACATCCAAATACTTCTGAATTACACATTTACAGGATCATGCAAAACTCTTCAAACCACTTGTAATACAGTTAACTTAAGATGATAGTGTGACAAAGTTGAGAATTATATGAATAAATATGAATAGGTCTAGAATACGCGAAAATATTTAATTTCCATTGTTTTCATTTAGAAGAAAACAACTGTTGCAAACTGTGTCATGCAATTTAATTCCATTAATTATTTGATTTGCCTGTGATTTTATTTCGTTAACCAGCAGTTCAAATGAATCCAAATATTGCTGTGTAATTTAAATGTCTGGAAAATACGTAAGGGCAAGTTCTACACACCAAGACATGAAGTTATTGTTGCTATTTGCATACCCATAGTAAAGATACTTATTTGCCATTTCTCGGAATGAACAAACATTCATTTTGAAGAAACAGTCAGGGAATTTTCAACACCGATAGAAATACATTTTTAAAAAAATACTTAGCATTATGCGTTTTATCATTTCCACTGGATACCATTAATAAAGCTAACTGAATCATTAAATTTTTATGGTTATTTTTTCTCGAGGTATGCTTTATTTTTTTGTGTGATTGCAGTACAAGTGTACCAATTGATGTGGAGAGTAAGGCTCTTGTAGAGCCTGAAAATGAGAAAAACGTCACCATCCTTGAAGTGAAAAGCCCTGGCTTAAAAAATGAAGCTAAGCCGCATAGGGGCAGTGCACTAAAACAGGTAAGCTCACTTTTCTTTCTCAAGTACAGTTTCTTTAAACATAAAAACATAAAATAATACTTTATCGAGTTGATAGGAGGCTGGGTGGGCCCCAGAGCCGGTCTGGACACACAGGCTAGAGGAAAAAATCCTCTGTTACCGTCGGGGATCAAACCCCGGTCATCCAGCCCGTAGCTAGTCACTATACTGACTGAGCTATCCCGGCTCTTGAGTGTAGGTTCTCCCTACTATTTTAAATAAGAATGTGAACATGTCGTGTTTTATTTTCTGGGTTGTGATATTGTGTGGCCTTGAAGATAGCAGTGTTTCAGAGAAACATGCTGCATCTATCTTTGTCCAGGCTGTATGTACCTCTGAAATGCTGGCATCTATATGAGTCCACATGGTGTCACAACCCAGAAGACCATCTTCATCACCTAGAGAACCCCACATATCAAGAATGTGAATACCTAGATAGGATCTGTACAAACAGAAATGTTGACATGATGCGTCTTAACTCATGTTTGTTCAAATGAATGTACATGTAGCTTAAAAACAGAGACACCAGTTTATTCTGAAAAATCAATATGCACCTCATGTTCTCATCTCGTATCGTAAAAATATTCAGAGTTCTTCGATAGCATAAATTTGTGTTTATTCTGGACAACTGGAAAACAAGAACTCTGTGCATTGCGGACAAATTTGGTAGAAGTATCTGTTAATTATTAGGAAGAAAGAGACGTACGAATAACCACGACAGATTGTGACACTGACCATTATCTGGTAGTGGCAACAGTGAGGGAGCGGCTTTCAGTAAGTAGACGAACTAAGCAAAATTACAACACAGAAAGATTTGATTTGAAAGATTTAAGTGAGGGAGAGGTAAAGAAACAATATCAAGTTGAAATCTCGAACAGGTTTCAAATTTTAGAGACAGATAACGATAATGAAAGTGTGGATATCAACAGGGAGTGGGAAAATGTCACAAACTGTATCAAAACTCCAGCCAAAGAGGAACTAGGATACTACAGGAGAAAGCAAAATAAACCATGGTTTGATGAAGCATGTTCAAAATTAATACATCGAAGGGAGCAAACAAAATTTCAATGGTTGCAGGACCCAAACAAAATGAATATGTATAAGCTATGTAATGTGAGATGTGAAGCCAGTAGAACCTTTACGAATAAGAAAAGGGAATAATACTGAGCTTAATATCAGAGACCTGTACATAGGCATAAATAATTTTAATAAAGGATATCAACCTCAGACTAATTTGGTAAAGGATGATAATAGCAATTTGCTTGCAAATCCAATAAAAATTTTGAATAGGTGGAAGAATTTCTTTAGCCAGCTCTTAAATGTTCATGGGACTGATGATTCATGGTATAATGATTTAAGATCTGGGGCACCTTTACTCCACGTCATAAAACTTCAAGTTGCTGCAGACAAGTTAATTCTTTTAAAAAACATGTAACTATAATTCCTGAATGTTAGACTTAAAACATTGTATGAAGTTAGATCTAAAATTATGCATATGGGAGCGTGTGAATCTAACAAACCAAACATTAACTGTAGATGTTTTATTTGCTAAAGACTTTCATTCTGAATTGTATACTCTGAATGTACTGGCTCAATGGTTAGTCGCTCTCTCGTTCATATCCCTTTTTTAGCCAAAGCTTGTCTAAATAATATTTAAAGATTCCGATCATATTACAAATAAAACATAATATGTTTCCATTACAAAGATCAAATGGTTAATGTTGTTTACGGAAATAATCGGTTTGTTCTGAGAATCACAAAAAAAAATCCCACACCCGTGGACAAAATGCAGTGTCAAAGCAGATGGTACATATAGTTACCCATGGGCTTCAAAGGCATATTCAAGAATTCTAGAATTTAAATAAGCGCCTGAAGATTTGTTGCAGTTTTACTCACTTGCTCGAGACACATGCTTGATGTAAGCAACAACCACTTCTTTCCACGTTCATTCTAATTCTTAAGTCTCAATAATCTTCCCATTCAACAGCAAATATTCATTCAAAAAGTGTCTAAATCCAAGAACCCATCAATTAAAAGTCAACTGAAAGCATTTGGCTAACTTGATCTTTTACAGAAATAAATAAGAAATACAAAAAAGTCTCTTCCATTTGTTGCAGGTAATTGCAGCATTTGTAGCAAATTTGGGTACAATCAACACAGGTCTAGTGTTCGGATTCTCCGCAGTTGCAATACCTCAGCTTGAAGAAGCAGACAGCTTCATTAAAATTGATGAAGAACAGGCCTCTTGGATAGGTAAGTATACAGATTAGGCTGGGGCCACACGACCGTACAAAGTACGTCCATTGTAACGCACATCGTGACGTCCGTCATAGAATTATGAAGGGGCAAGACCACGGAATGCAACAGCTTCTTCCGGCTCCATTGGGGCAACTGACGCATGACGCTGCGCTCGTGTTGTGTCCTCACCTACGTCCGTTGCAACAGACGTACTTTGTACGGTCGTGTGGCCAGGGTCTTAAGTGAATTCTCTATATGACCTTCAAACAATAAGCATCTGACTTTACACGAATGTTTTACGACCTGAAAACTTGAACCTGTTGCAGTAGCGTACAGAAACACTGCAGTTTTTGCAACAGTTTGCTTTTATAAAATATGGCAACTGCAAAGAATTGTTTGTAAATCAACTTACTTTTAGGATCAGGATCATGAAGTAGGCAGGAAAACTACAAATTACAGACCCTTCTGAAAGTGTGCTAAATAGAGACTTTACCCTCCGTATACTTTGACTTTTTAGGAATATGTATACAAAGAATATTTTATACCACACAAATAATGTTACTGTATTATTATAAGATTATGTTTCAATAAAATCACTAGAACACAGCGTTCATTCTTTTTTCAGCAAGTCTTTCCTCTGTAACAACCCCGATCGGCTGTATTCTGAGTGGCTACCTCATGGATCTCATTGGAAGAAAACGTACACTCATCATAACAGAAATTCCCCTCATACTTGGCTGGATATTAATCTCAGCTTCCAACAGTGTTGAGATGATCTATATTGGGAGGCTGTTAGTTGGTCTTGGATCTGGCATGGTTGGTGCCCCAGCCAGGGTATATACAGGAGAAGGTTTGTCATCTATCCTCGTAACGCATTTTTAAAACAATTCAATACACCCCTCATCCACGTTTTTCATATTTTGAGTCCGCTGTTCTTTAATTATTATTAATTTTAGAATGGCAGTACGACATTAAACTACTTATGGAAATCTTATGTTTTTACTGTTTATTCCACTAACTCTCTCAACTGAAGTATAAAATTTTCTGTATAGCTTCATGTCAGACTTCAGAAATGATTTTTACAATCAGTCTAAAATAAAGCAGAAACCCAACACACTGTTTGTACAAGAATCAGTTAGAAACCCTGTACCAGAAATTATGTAAACTATTCATATAAAAGTGTAATTACTTTTTGGCATTATCACTTCAGGCTTCCAAACCGTTTCTTTAAGAAACTATACTGCTATTTGTCCTTAGCTATGGAACTTTGCAAGAACATGTCCATGGTTTGTGTTCAGTGACCCAACCTCACCTGCGAGGAATGCTGTCTGCTTTGGCGTCTGTCGGGGTGTCTCTTGGGGTAACCATAGAGTACATTCTGGGAGCTGTCGTGACGTGGACAGTGCTCGCTGGTATCAGCGCTGCTATACCCATTATGGCACTTATCCTCATTATGTTCATGCCTGAGACTCCAAACTGGCTTCTGAATCATGGACACACGGAAGAAGCGAAGGAAGCACTGAAAAAGTTCAGGTAATAACACAGTTTTAATGATTCCCTTTTACTACGTATTATGCAGTTATGAAATGTTGATTAAACTTAATATAACAACTTAAATTGTACAGTACAAGAATCATAAAATACATTTAGAGTATGTGATTCAAGAATATATTTATGACATCATTTTTGGGGATAATTGTTGAAATGCTGACGGACAAAGGCAGACATTGTTACTAGGTGCACAAATGAAGACTACCATCCATACAAATTTTGTTTACTTCACTACAACTGTCATTTATAAAGCAAATTTAGTCTCAGAACCTTTCTCTTTATTGTCATCTCTGACATTTACATTATCTTCAACCACCCCCAACCAAATGCCACCATGTGTAGCGTGTGAGAATTTGTTAAAATTTTTAAGTGGATTAAATCTGTTATAAACACTGAAGATAATAAAAAATTATGATAACAAAACGATTACAAATGTGGTATAATTAAATGTATTACAATTGTCATAAATTAATTCTATAGTTTTGTTAAAAAACAGATAAAAACCTTCAAAAGTACTGCCCAAACTAGTCTCAATATTGTTTTCATTTTACAGAGGAGAAACCTGTGACGTGGACAAGGAAATAGGCAATCTCATAGATTTTGCTGATAAGAATAATGTACAGCTCAGTGGTTTAAAAGAAACTCTGCGTGCTCTTACAAGTCCTGCTGCACTAAAACCTTTTGTAATCCTCTTCACTTACTTTGGTATCTACCAATTCTCCGGAGTTAATCCAGTAACCTTCTATGCAGTTCAAGTCTTTCAGGTAAGAATACTATTTTCTCACATAAAAACTATGTGATAATCTAATGCACTTCACAAACATTTGTATCAGGGACATGTACACTAACTGCTGGTCATAACTAATTACCCTGACTCAGACATTCATCTTCCGCAATCTCTTGAGCAAGAACCTACTAACATGTTAAATACAGATGTTGACTGCTTCAGCATTCAATTAATACTCTCAACTCATTCAATCCTACATATTCCCTTTTTATTCTTACAACAGAAAACTGCAGAGTGAAAATATCAACCCTTGTTGACACTATACTTTTAATATTAGTGTTCAAGTTATGCACCAGGATTTGACAGACTGGTGGACCAAAGAACAAAAAAAGACTTTTTACTAGCATTCACATCACAATTTATCTTATTCTGTAGGAATCTGGAGCTGAAATGAACAAGTATCTGGCAACAGTGATCTTGGGTATTGTACGGCTGTTGTCCACCGTTGTCGCTTGCATCTCCCTCCGCAGATGTGGCAGAAGACCGCTCACTCTGATATCAGGTAAGTGCATTGCTGCACCTTGTCATTTATTCACAACAAAAGTAAGGGCAGTTTTTAATTAACAACATTTTGTTCTTTCAGCAATTGGCTGCGGACTGACAATGATTGGACTTGGTTCCTACATGTATGTGAAACAAGGCTGGGATGCAGAAGGTATTGAACCAACAGCAACCTGGATTCCTGTAGTCTGCATATTTACTTTCACGATTGCGTCTACACTTGGCTATCTGGTTGTTCCATGGGTTATGATTGGTGAAGTCTACCCGACACAGGTAAATTTTATGACCTTTTAGGACTAATTACCTACTGCACATCAACACTAATATTAAAAGTAAGCTCTCATATCTATTCATCTGCTTGTTCAAATTTACTACACACGCTGACTGTGAAAACACTAGTGAAATTTGATGCAGGAACATTTTCAAATTTAAGCGAAAAATAAACTTTCTGTATCTGAAGAAGATTGATACAGCTAACCGACGACCTTAAACAAGGAAAGAAGATGACGTTCCAGGAATTAAAGCGAGAAGCCGAGAATAGGGACAACTGGAGAGCTCTTTTTGGGCAGAGCAATGGACCTGTCGTAAGACAGAACACTTAATAATAATAATAATATCTAATTATTCAGAGATGCTACTGAAAATAAATTTGTTGAAATATCTCGTAACTAAGTAATCACTACAACTACAAAAGAACCTGTGATATGAACGTTATATAAAATTTTAAGCTTGCATTACAGCATGATAGATAAGTACTCTTAAGATATGGGATATGTAATTATGAAAATTAAACTTCAGTCTCTTGTGGAAGCAGAATCACCACTGAATATTAGTCCTGTAACGATGTAGCTTTTCAACTTATTCTTTTATACACCAAAATTTTTATTCCTAAAATAAAATTGAATGAGTAACTTTGAATCCCTCCTACAGATAATAGAAAACACTCCAGAACTGAACTGTTTAGCAGAGTAAACTTTTGCTTTTTCTATAAGTTAAAGAATTTGCGATGATAAATAACCAAATTATGTCATTTAAAAGAACTGTATCAGATGCATATTTTGTGGCACTTCATGACGTGAGAACAATGAGTGATAAAATAGAATGAACAAAGACATTCCCAAATGAAAGCAATGGAGCGAGATAAATGAGAACAAACAACTGACGTTATCACAAATTACCTCAACTATACTGTACAAATGAATAAAGAAATTGCAGTTTTCTGATTTTATGCATCAAACAATTTACGGACTTAATTAGCATATCATTTCCACACACCTAAAATGTATTTACACATTGTCCATTTGGTAAGATTCTTACTGACAAATAACATCTTAATATGCCAGCAACTTTTATCATCCTGTTTCATTAGATGAATTTATTAGACTATCGTCTGTGTTTTGTCCAAGATGTCACATTTGCTTAAACCTTACAGCCCTATAAATCTTGCATTTAAAATCATTATTTTAATTTTCTTGAACACTTAAACACATTATACTATTCCCAAATATCAACTTATAAAAATGTTTTTTTTGTAACTTATTAAGAAGTACTAAAATTAATAAAATCTGTCCTCATGACTGCTGCAGTGTTCTTTCTCTCGCTGCTAAACCCAGAACTTCCTGCCTTTTAGGGCTATAAGGAAGTTTAATCAAATCTGACATGCCGGACAAAAACACTAATGATGTTCTAATAAAGACAGAAATGCATGTGCCATGTTTATGATATAGGTCAAAGTGCTTAAAGTAGCTGGTATATAAAAGGATTGTTTAAATTTACGACTACACAATATGAAAGAACGTAAGTTCATTCTCACTTACTTATCTAACTGAATAGTGAAGAATCAAAACTAATATTTTATATGTGTCCACTATTTATTGCATAGCTTTTATCTTATTACGGCCCTTCATCAGTGTTTGAGGGGAAGGAAATCAGTTATGAATAATGGGGAGAAAATTGTCGGAACAGCTTTTGATGTCGGGGGAGGGGGGGGGGGCAATGATATAGTATTAGTTTTTACCATTGTTTCACTAGACTTTTGAATGTAACAAATAATTTGTTTAAAATTTAATTACTACATCCAGATGTGCACAAGTCTTGGGCGTCACATCACCATGCTGCCTACAATTTTTTTACTCTCTCTCTCTCTCACACACACACACTCACTTACTCCCAGTTTCAGGTGGTGGTTCATAAATTTATTGGAAATTTGTGCAGACCTGACTACCTATAGTTTGTACATGCAGCATACTAAAAACTGATATTTTTATGCTTGTTAATATCATCTCGATAAAATCTCAAAATTCAACTTGCCTCGCTCATACTCGTAGTTAGCAGCAAACTGACCTACATGCCCCTGAAAAGTACATGTTTCTGGGTATGTGGGTAGGTTTGACTAAGTGTACAGAGCGGGGGACCCAAGATCCACCACAGAGTAACATGTCATTATCTTAGTGACAAAGTTCACTGCATGGATGACAGATTAGAAAACATTCCATCAGATCTCTCTATAGTTTCTTTCTGGTACGTATACCACCTGTAGACATAAATAAAGGACATTCTATGTTAAATATTAAAAATTAAATGGCATTTATATACTGATACTGGATTAGAATAGGACAAGTCAACATATGAGATTCTCTTTCTGCTGCAGGTACGTGGAATTATTGGTGGCCTAACAACCTGCTCTGCTCATCTGTTTGTGTTCACTGTGGTGAAGACATTCCCTCTCATTCAGCATGCAGCCAGCAACCATGGTTCTTTCTGGATCTATGGCAGCATCTCATTGTTAGGAACAATCTTTTTCTATTTATACCTTCCTGAGACCAAGGGACGAACATTGCAAGAGATAGAGGACTATTTCTCAGGCAGAACAAAAACTCTCGGGAACAAACAGACTAAAACACTCCCTGGACACAAGCCAAAGATCTTGGAAGCAGAGAAAGGGTCAATGCTTCCATAAGAGCCTTAAAATACTCCCACACAATCTCTATGGTACTAGAGCAGGTTTTCAGTGATACTAAATCAAATTTCACAGTTAGGGTTGCCACACTTAAGTATGATATTAAGCACTTCAAAATATCCAACTTTTAAGTGAGATGTTGAGGTTTGAGTTCTAATAATAATCTTATATAGCTAATGCAAAGATTATTTTAATTTCCTTGTTGTATCAAGAAACCACAAATATTTTATAGAATCCATGAACAACCAGCATGTTTACATGTATTCTGAGAAATACTTTCTAAGTGTGTTGCCCTCGGTGGACTAATGGTTAGCGTGCTCTCCACTGGACCCAAGGTTCACGGGTTCAATCCCGGCCAAGTTAGATGGACTTTTAAGGGTAATAAAAATCGGTAGCACAACTTCCTTTGGAGGGGAAGTAAAGCCGGCGGTCCCATGTCGAAGATTTACGGCATGTAAAAGAACCTTACGACCATGATATGAGATGTTTCGTAAGCAAAATTCAGCGGCCATTTCTCACCCAAAAGTCTCCTGATTAACTGCTAGATGGCTCTGGCAGTCAAATCAGGATTGAGTAGAAACTGTGCAGGGTCAGTCCAAAAAGCAGGCGGCGAAAACCCACAACAGGGTTGTAGTGCCGAGAAACAAACAACGGTCTAAGTGTAAAGAGAAATTGCATTTTATTTCTGGTGTAAAATGTGTAAGAAGAGAATTTGTTGTAATTACAAGTAATTAAAATGCTCTTGTTTTGTTTAACATATATATATATATATATATATACATATATCACAAATTATGATGCAGTAATTTACAACATTCAGTACCCATAAATGAAATTAATTGCGTACCCAGCTGACAAGTTCAACAGCAATGAATCACAAAATCTTAAAGGAGTCAAAAATAGAATAATGTTTGCAAAATTTAACACTGGTACTGAAATCCTCCTGAAATTGCATATTGGCAGAAGAAAATTTGATAATGTCTTATTCTGTTTCATATTACAGACTGAGGGAATGAAATTAATTTACAAGTGGCAACCCTAAGTGAAAGTAATATTTCCTGTGAAGACTGACAATAGTAATAATAGCTTACATCATTTACTTCTGTCCCCATGTAGCTTATGTGAGATCCGTTGATTTTTTCTTTGTCTGTAGAGAAATAAAGAGTCCTAATTTATTTGTGATATTTTACTTAAGGTTAATTCCTATGTTTTTATGAAACTCTGACTGATATCATTAATAGATAGCAATAAATGGTACAAGTTATTAAAGTTAGGTTTTATATTTCACACAGTCTGTGGTAATGCAAATGCAATGCAGAAAGCACTAGTAATTTAAGTACTGAAGAATGATGTATGTTACTTAAATTTGTAAGAGGTGTGAAATCAAAAGTAAGATAAGTGTATGTGATAGTATACCCTGTACTTTAAATATTTTTATATAGTGTAACAAATATTACTGTATTATTATTACAACCTGTGAAATTACAGTATTAATGACTGTTGTCCTATGCGTCTTTACTTTAACCCACTGAATTATCCTTTCTAAAATCACTCAGTTGTGGATTACAAAAGTGATAAAGAGAGCTGTTGGTCTAATTTCATCCATAATTCTCTATGTTAATGCGAGGTTTTCAAGAGGAAACCTGAAAAGCCACAAATTATTAAATTATTTTTGCTAAAGATGAGAGCCAAAATTTAAATTAATTGAAACTGTTGAATAACATATTTCATTAAGTACTTAGTATGAAAAATTTAACAGTAAAGAATTCTCTATTAGTTCTCTGGCTAATGGAAAACCTCCATTGGAATGGGTTTTATAAGAATAGGAGAGAGCTGTTTAACTGATAATTAGCAGTATTTTAAAATAGGGAACTCAGCAGACCCCTCACAAGGTATGTCAATGATCAGACTAGTATTGCAAGGACAATGAATCATTAATAACAAATACAAAGTCACAGAATACAATACAGACTTGTAAACACGCAATACTGAATACCTAAAATATGCAAAGAAACACTTTCCAGAAGCTCAATATAATGAAATATTCCTTTCAAAGACACTTCAACAGAATGACACAATTAATATAGCTACACAGGGTCTAATGGGAAAATGTAGGAGAGGGCTGTTGTGTCTGATCACAGCACACTAAAGTCCACTTGAAAATATACATAATGAGAACAATCTACTGCCCATTGCAACAAAGAAGGACACTTTAATACACAACTATTTCACTCTACAGGTTCTGTAAAAAATTCCTTCTTGGAATATCTTAAAATTATAAAAGCCACTTACATATCTCACTTTGCTCACACTTTATTTTCAAATACATTATATTGTCACAAGTGTGTAATTCTATTACATAAATTAAACGAATGTTTCTTCTCGTGCTTTCCAATATTTAATTAGAAATCAACATTTTGTAGAAGTTAGGTTAATGTATAAAGTGAAGCTTTGGCGGCGACTGAAGTCGATGAAAGATTCTCAGGTTACAACCTGCGTCAGGTGGCTGGATGGTGAATAAACCAATCCTCTGCCAACGTTTCGAGAACAATCTCTACTCTCATCCTCAGGGCTGCTGGGTATCAAATCCGATTCTTTGTTGCGCGTCTTTCATCAATCAAATTAGGTTAAGCTAAGTGAGATTCTGGTTCGCACAGCAGCGAGTAAGAAGACGACCGTCTTATAAGATGCTACACCATGTGGACGGGCAGAAACTGACGTTTCAGATTTGCTTTCTGCTCCATCATCAGGACGACGATAGTGAAGGGAGGGAGAAAGCACTTCTGAAACGTCAGTAAATTTTTACGATACGACACGGCGCAACATCCCAAAAGACAGCCACCTTTAAGTTAAGCTGGATAAAGTTCGGCGTAATTAACGTTCTACGTCATCTGACTCACCTCACGTACCACCAGCTTCAAATTGTTATTCTTCCACGATTGCTTGCAGTACAGTACTTTAGGCTTTGTGAAACTTTGCGCTTCATCCACACAACGCACGACTAGTTGCTACGTCATAGACTATCGAAGTGAAGTGGAGGTTTGAGAATAATCCGTTGTCCCGAGGCTGGGAATTGAAGTGAGGCTAGCTTCCAGCGAATGACTTGAAATTGAATGCAAAATTTTAATTTCAGTATTCCACATGTAAACTAATTAAAACTAACAAATTCTATTTCTAGATTTACCTCTTCTCTAAGAGCCATAGTTCTATAGTTTATTTCAAGAGTATGTAGCAGAATTTAAAGACATAATTTGATACAGGTTATTCTCTGGGATGCTTGATGCCATTTATATAAGAATCTTGTCTATCAAAACAAAAAGATCAAAATGTAATTCTCCCTGTTGTTTTGTATGTGTAAAACTTGGTCTTTCACTGCAAGGGATTGGGAATTTCAGAACAGGGCGACGAAAACATTACTTGGACTTAAGAGATGAGCAGTAACATAATGACAAAAGTGTTTAATGAGGAGCTTCATGATTTCTATTTTTCACCAAATACTATTATGCTGGTCAAATCAAATGGAGAAGGAAATGGACTGAACATTCAAATGTATGAGAAATTCACACACACAGCTATGGTCAGAAACTTGAAGGATTTGGAAGATTATTTTTGTGTGTTAAAGACTTGATTAAACTATCTGTTACAAGTCCTACGCAGCCATACTGTTCCTGTAACTAACAGAACTTCAAGGTGAATACCAACACCTTCAATTTCTTTGTTAAATCTGCCGTAGCTTGCTGATATGTTAAGACTGACACAAGATAAAAGAAAGCAGTTCAAAAATATGTATATATTAGTAGTGTTAGTAAAGAGGCCAAGGCTTGACTTCAGACTGTCAAGCTATACAAGAAGAAGAGGAGTACTGTTAGTAATATTGAAAAGTTCAGCTTATGTCAATCATACTGAAGCTTTTTAAAATAATTTAAGCTTCCAATTACAGCAAAAAACACCTATCTTTTTTCACTGATCAGTACAAGCATTATTATATTAATTTAACTCTGAAAAAGGAAGGGAAAAGCAATTATTAGAACAAATCCAATTCCTTACATATGGAAAAATGACATGCCTTAAAATGGTGCTAGCTTCCTTATCCTCTGGAGAGATACATCAGATGACTAGAAAATAGATAGATAGTTTAGCCTAAATACCATTCTAAATCAATATAACTTTACTAGAACAAAATGAATCACAATTAAAATTTTCTTCAGATATATTTTTGAATATCACAGACGTAAAAATTGTACACAAGTACTACAAATACACACAAAAAGTGATTATCAGATCTGTGTATTTTAATAAATATTATATCAGGAAGCGACAATTTTCAGACAACACAGTGCAATGTGACGGTAAAATGTATAGTACACATTGAACATTTACAGTTGCATTAGATCACTGAAAATTAAATTTAAAGTACCTTGTAAAATACAAATCATTACAGTACAAAGCATTCATTCCCTCAATGTTACTGAATGCTTCACAACAGCTATATGGAATGAAATATGATTGGAAATGAAAACAAAAAAGTCAGTAGTCAAAACTCTATTCTCATTTCAATGTAAAATTAGTTACATCCCAGAACTTCATGACATGGATGTTGTAACTAAAATTAAACACAGTTTAAGTTCGCATACTCCAGTATACAGTAATAGTTTTTGTATATTTTCTCAGCAGAAAAATGCAGAAACTTATATAACATACAAATTCACAATCTATGTGGAGAAAAATGTATTTCATTAGCAATTAATACATTAACAAGAAGTTACATGATGAAAATATCTGACAAATAGCAGGACAGCTGCATGGCCCAAGACTGGAATTAGTGCTCAGATGCATTTCTTAACGAAATTTGTAACATGTTTTTAGCACTTAATATATATACAAATTGATCATTACATAATTCAATTAAGGTTTCTATTGGTTTTTGTCTCACAATCTTACTATGAGATTTTTGGATGGTGGAGTTAGAATGGCCATAAAAGGTGCATCAGGAAGAACTAAATGGGAATCAGTTGTGGTTATTTTTAAGATATTATTTTTAAATATTATTTACAAGGATTTAACACAGGATCCAATATATACTCACCAAAGTAAAATATAGTGTTCCTTGAAATGCAGAATTTAGCATCTGCTTTCTCCATGTCACTTACTTCCCTCATAATGCCAACACATTTGGACCAAATTTCCTTTTTCACATTCTCACACACATACACACTGCTCACTGAAAACACTAGCTTAAATATTTATTAGGTACTAGTCACTATATTGAACTATATGGTCATTCAAATTTCTTCACAATACCTGCACACAGGGTTTACCAAATTCTCATTTTATTGTTCTGGAATTGAAAACAGAAGTAATCAGTGGCTCAAAGTTTCCCATTGTGGCTTAGAACTGGAAACCTGTTGGATAATGATTTTAACTTCCATTGTTAAGTTATAAGAGGTGAGAAAAATGTAAAAGTTAGGGGAATATTTGTTGTTTCTTACTGTATTCAATCAAATGATTTAATTTTCTTTCCAAGTTGTCTAAATTACAGTTTTAAAGGCAGATTTGTTTGACGTAAATACGTCTATACGGAAGGATCATTCGGCAAAGAAGTGTAATGAAAACGTGTAACGAAAATGTATAAGAACCATATCAACAAATCGACAACAATGGTTAGCTTGCGTGCATTGTTGTTACCTAGAAAACGTCATCTGTTTACTCGGCACTGTTGTGTTATATTACTGCCGTGAACAATCCGCTTTCGTAACAAGATGGATAACATTGAAGATAACATTACATTAATTTACATTACATTTTATTATTATTAGTTTTCTGTCTAATGACAGGTCCATATATTATGAACAGGATCCTTCCAACCCCTTCAGGTTGTCAGGGACCTGCTCATACATATATACATTCTTGGCAGATGATCAGAAGTGGTTTGCCATTGCCTTCTTCTGTGTGTGTGATTGGAGTAATTGTTGGGATGCCACGGAGAAACCGGGGAAGCCCCTGGAGGAAAACTCCGTGATGCCTAGACCACAGCCTTGCCCAACACAAGTTATAAATCTGAGCACCACCGGGAATTGAACCCAGGACCCCAGTATTACAAGGCTAGTGTTCTGACCGCTAGACCACCGTGGCGAATACATTACATTACAGAGACGTAAATATAATTTAAATACAGAGACGTATTTACTTCAACTTCTCCGGAACCGCGGTTCCACTGTCAATTTTTTTACGAGAAATGAACATGTCATTATTATTTTGCACATCAACTTAATTATGTCAGTCAAATCTTGAATCTTTTACACTTCGAACTCAAATTCTTATAAAAGTAACTCCATGGACAAACTAATCAATCACACATATTTGAATAACTTTTAATGCAGTTGACTTGTGCCAGTTTTAATGTTATAAATGTGACTGCATTAAGTGACAAGATGGAAAGTGTATTATGTATCAACCTTACACTGCCATGCAGGGCAAACTTTCTTTCTGTATGTGATTAACACATGTCTACTTTTATCACAAAGAAGTCTTCTAATACTTGTATCTAATTTATATTCAAAATCAGGGCCAAAATCCAATAGAAGATAATATTAACGTATTACTGGACAAATATTTTTAAAATGTTATATTAGTTTTGTAACATGGGTAGTGATCCAGGATAGACACTACTTGAGCTGAATGCCCCAGATACATGTTAACTGTGACATGGTTTTCACAGCACACTCTCTGTCCATCCTTCTGGCCATAGTCAGTGTATGAATTTATCAGTATCATGTTTTGCATTGAATTCACCATAATGGAAGTAAAAGTCACTATTCTGCAGGACCAGAATAGGAATTTACAATGTAACAATTTAATTAAATCTAAACCCTTGTAAAACAATTCTATTTGTTTTCAAATATGCAGTGTTTGGGGGGGGGGGGGGGGGGG
>NW_019059700.1:1484191-1514877 GCF_000696155.1 Zootermopsis nevadensis | reverse complement strand
GGGGGGGGGGGGGGAGGTGTAAAAACATGTGGTGCTGAATTTTAATTGAAATATCCTCCCAGTTGCCCTCATGCAGGGAAAGGTTGATGACCCCTATTGTAGGTCATCTGTATTTAAAGTGTAAGAAAATTAAACAGTACAAACCAGTCATGGTCTTATAGATTGACATCCCTATATTATTTAATACTTTCTTTCATTTTCAAGCTATCAGCTGGTATTTTTGTTTCAAGCAAGCTAGTGTAAGTAGTTCTGTTCTTGTGGTTAGAGAAATATCAGATATAGAATTGCTACACAAGAAGTGAGGAGAAAATAGAATCACCATTTATTTAAGTTTTCCCAGTAATTTCTGAAATACTTTCATTAATGTGTAAATATATTGTTCCCAAGTAAACACACAGTCAATAGAAGTTTCACATTCATACAAGATAATTGTGGTAGAGTAGTATAATTGTATACAAATATTGTAATCCTGGATTGTTTAGCTTTCCAAGATTGCTATTGTAATACAAACTTCTTCCTGCTGGGTCAGATAATTTTCTAATTTATGATATGCTACATTCTAATTTACAGACGTTTGGGACACATATTCTGCATTCAAACAAAGGAGTCTATTGACTAGTAAATATTTACATATAGCTATATATTTTTTTTACTACATATAAATTTTATTATTAAATATTCTAAACTCTAACATGGCAGCTTTCACTTATAAATAATAATAACCTATTATTTATATCTTTCTAACTCCCTCAAAAATATTTGTTTATTGTTTAAAAATAATTGTCCACTCTCCTTTCTTAGAGCAATACTAACTGTTATTAATATTAAAAACTGCAAGAAAGCTCGTACATCTATAAACATGGAAATGATAACTGTCACAGAAATCTGGGGATTCTAAAATAGTGCATGTTTATATAAATACTGATTATTCATTAGAATGTGTTAAGTTTCTATTATGCTGTTCGAGAAAAGTGAAAATTAGTGTTGGATGGTATCAACATGTGTGATGGATCAAACAGACTCTAGGTATCAGTAACAAAGACAGTGTCTTAACTCTCTTGTCTCCCTGAATTTTAACTATGTATTTCTGTTTATACATTATAATTAGAAGTGGTGACAAGAGTGTTGAATTTTGACAGGTTTAAAGTACTTGTTTCCCAAAAGTGCAAGGCTTCATTTGAGTGAGTTCTTATTTCTCATATATTACTATATATATTCCAAAGAGGCACTCCATTTTGCTTAGGGCTTCAAAGGTAGTGAGTCCATCGATTGAATAGTATTCCTACTCTTCTGAGGTAGAAATGGTATTATTAATATATACACTGATATCATTTTGACACATGAAAATATGACATCAAAACGTTTCCACTTTTATTGATACAAATATTATACAGATAAATATTGAACTTCTGATGAAAATCCTGCTTTGGAAAAGAGCAGACTGCAAGACAGTATGTATACAATATCACATTTTAAAAGTCCACTTTTTCAGCAACATAACTGAAAGCAGTTAAGTGATTAACATTCATGTTATACTGGCAAGAAAACTATATCTCTGAAAATACTTATATATACTGATGGTGGTCTATATTTAACATACACCTCTGATTTACTAAATTTTAAAAATTGCTTTTACAGTTTCCATTATGATTACTTCTTGCCTAGCTTTATTATCAGCAAGCACACAAAACTGTGAAATTTGGAACACACATTAGAATGCCTACTGATGCACTCATTATATCAATAACACAACCTCAAGTCTGAAGGCTTCACTAACATTCTAGAGGCACATGCAGATGGAGAGCCTGGATGGAATATTTCTGATGAGTCTCCAAGAAATTGTCTTTTTAATGGCATGAAAAGTCTCCCTTGGGTTCTGTTATGATAAAACATCTCTCAGGAACATAACTTTCTCAAACCTATTTTTAGAATTGAGGTTGACTTTATCAGCAGCATCTGTAAAATCTGCATTTGTTCTGAGAAAGAAGAAAAAGTCTCATAGGTGGTGGGGATGAAGATGCTCAAGGCTTCCCTCGGCCCCTCCAGCCTATCAGCCAACCCAAAACAACTGTCACTAGTGAAGGTTATCACTACCAAAATTCCTATAAAAATGGCTAAGTGGCTGGAGGGGAATGTAGAGGAACATGAAGTGGGAAGTATAACAGCGTGAGGGAGATGTGGATGGGATCAATCCATGGATCGTTCTCCTGTGGCCTCAGTATAGGCCTTGATTAAACTGCTGTCTTTTCATACATTCATTATTAACATTGTGACAAACCAGGACTTTAACTTCATAATAAATTGATACACTGAAACAAAAATATTGATACACTGAAACAAAAATATTGACTATAGAAATGAACAGCTGTGGACCTGTATCATAAATGTAGCATTATAATAATAGTTCCTCCTCAAAGATTTAGAACATAAAAATGTCATCAATCAATATGTGAATTGAAATATTGGAGTGACATTGTCATGTAATGTTAATTCCTTGCTTTCAGCAAATGGACATTTTTATTGAAAGTTATACTGCAAATGTAATGAAATGCTATTAATGATTGCTACAAAAATATGTTACCAAATCACGATTTATGTGAAAGAGATATGAACATTATGCCCCTCAAAGAGAGCTGTTATAACTCTTCACCTAGGCAATGCACCATCTCTGTTTGAAATGACCACTTAAATTTCAGGAGCAATGAATTCTATAATAGGACATTTTAGTCAATTGATAATATGCATCAGAAAATGTTAACTCTGGAAAGATCACTCAGGTCTGTAAAATAGGAACAGTAAAATATGTCACTTATGCACAGCTGACTGTATTAAACTTCTCAATGTTATAGTATATTTTGCAACTATGTTTATAAAAACTGTTAAAACATTTTAACAAAAGATGATGTTATGATAAGGAACTCTATTTCATCACATATTCCATATAGTCTGCCCGTTTCCCTCTCATTATGGAAGTTCCATGAGTGGATAGATTTATTCCCCCTCCCTTCCTAGTTCTCTGCTTTTCATATCGTTCCATACTGTATAAGATAAAGGCAAAGTTTCCCCATTTGCCTAATATGTCATTAAAGCACACATAAGTAGGGAGATACAGCACTATGCATTCATTATTAACCCCACAGTTATATGGAGATGAAGGTCAGAGTTATTATGTTAAATAATACTTGCAATTGCTCGCAATTACCAGAATTCAGATGTTTTGGCAATCAAGGTGGAGGAGAGGGAACAGGAGTAGAACACAATTTGGAGGCCATCAATTGTCTTCTGGGTTGAGATGCCATGTAGTCTTGTCAGTAGAAACCAACATTTTGGATGAACATACTGCCTCTATCCCCAGGTTTAACCATGACCCATAAGACCACAACCGTCATCTTCAAAGCTGCAAGAACCTGAAATCTCACAATGTGTAGGTCCCATTCACCAGACAGTAGCTTTCTATAAACATGTGGTGGAACTTAGTTACATTATGGTAGCATATATCATATACATTTGTTCATATTTTAAATGAATGTAAGCTTGATAATTATCTATAAAAGAAAAATGTATTTACATATATGAAATTTAGAACATAAATTTCGAAATTCTTCAGGTTATACCAGGTGGTGCACAAATCTGATGCTTTTATAAGAAACAGTAAAAGTGAACAGCTCAATATATATGAATGAAACTTCAAACTGAATAAATACTTTCGTACACAACATTGAGTTTCATTCACATCTGCTCAGCTATTCATTTTCACCATTGTCTTTAATTTTTTGCACCATCTAGTACAGTGTCAAATAACAGGAAGATTAATGAACTGAAAAGCACGTGGAAGTAGTTGTAGCCTAATTTAAGGTACTAATCCAGCATTTGGGTTAACTGAAGAAAATTACAAAAACCTGCCAGGTTACCTTATCTTCAGGCAGAGATTTAAATCGGAGACCTCTTGAATGTGAAGTGTAAATGCTAACACTTCATTACAACACATGATGAAATGTATGATTCTCATAATGGTACCCATGTAGAATTTCATAGCAGACCAACACCAGTACTTATGACTAGTTATCCGACTGTAGACAAGACAGAAAATTAGAAGCTGGTGACTTGACAAGTCTGAGTGGCCACAGTGTTGTTCTGTTTTGAAAAGAAACATCAGACATCTCGGAGGAAATGACCAGCTCAATCATAGAAATCATTTATATCCTGAACACAAATACTGTAATTTATCTGAAACATTAAGAAATGTCTCCAAAGTAAACTAATTAACACTGCCATGAAAACCGCAAACATGTTTCAGATAACATTATATTAAAAACTGTTCACGTTTTAATTAACCATGAGAGACGACTACCATTATAGACCACAAAGCTGACTTAAACTGTTATCAGCAAAATATGATCATCATATATTTTGTATCAAACACAGTGCAGTCTTGTATTATTTTCCCAGGTGTTCAGCAACAAATACAAAATTGAATTCACATATTTTCTATATGTGTAATTCATCATGAATTCCTGGAAGTCTAGTGAACTGTGTGCACTGTGACAAAATTCATATGAAATAAAATCTGTCTGAAGGTCACAAAATAGGTATTTATTTATTTAATTTTGTTTTATAGCAGTTTTTACTTACAGACCATCCTTCATATCACACAAATTTTCTGATCAGGTCTATTTGCTGATTTATTCAGTTCCTATTTTTAGCAACTGTTATTGTACAAGATGTACTTGAGAGGACTATGAAGTAAAGAAGAAGGCAGTGTCCAAATGGAATGCAAGGTATGTAAAACTATATCTAATAACAGTAGAAGTCAGCATATTCAAATTCTGTACAGCAATTAATAAAATGGAAAACTATAAACTGCACTGTATCTTCTAAAACATTTCAATTTCAAGTATGTTATATGTTAGAAAAGATGCTAAAATGTTACAAAAATGTTAATTCTTTGGTATTGGTAACTTTTTACCTTTTTAAAACATAGCAAATCAAATACACTCTGGCATTTTTTTGATCTATAATTTTACCTTTCCTATCATGCTCTTATTTCCTTTATTCCTCCAGAAAAGTAATAATGTAGTACATACAATAAGTAGGCCACAGTCACATATTCTGTAGTCAATTTACAACTGTAACATCTTTAAAAGACTTGCAGAAAAGGAGTAGAACATTAAAATACAGAACAAAACAACACAAACAGAAACAATTTTTAGAAGATTCAAAATCTGGTTTCACGTATTCATAAAATCTGTAACAAAGTATGCCATACATAGCAGTAACATAAAGCAATAAACAACGTAATGACTAGAACATTTATCTACATGGCTCATCCTATAATGCACAAAGGAATATCTCATTAACACACATTTCAGTGGTACTGCTACAAAAAACAAATTTATTTTATAATTAAGAAAGGATCTGAGAACACTGTGCATTTTAGAATGATTACAGTGGTAGAATGTATCTGGAAAGATTATCATAATATCCAGAGAATGAAAAATGATTTGTGCAGTCACTGCAAGATTGAACGGGAAATAGTCATCTTTCTGTTATGTGTTCTGTTTACTAATTAAGTACAAATGAAGTTTATAATCGGTATTACATTTTGATCTGAAACTACTACAGTCTGCAACTGTAATCTTGAGACTTGCGGGATGAGGAAGTGGGGTGAAGGAGGAAGGAGGAAAGATAGTGTATGCCTTTAACGCTACGGACTTACTGCATTCCTTGCAAGTCTCAAGATTACAGTCATGGACTGTATGTATCCAAAAATGTAATTAAATATGAGGTGTATGCAATCATAGAGTTGATGGCGAAGAGACAACTGATTAATTAAAAGAATTTTAATGTAAACAGAATGTGTGATCACTAGTAGGGCGAAGCAGCACAACTGTGCAAGGAACTCAGAACTGTCAGTAGTGTAAACATGGTAAAACTGAATGTTTGTTTAATCTTTTAATTTATCAGATTGTAATGTAACTGTAAGTTGCTTCCAGGAATTTCAAATCTTTTAAAATACAGTGAAGTTTGAAACAATGTTTGTAACTTCCATGGATTCAAATGTCTAGCACATGCCCTACTTTTCACATTCTTGACAACCAGAGAGCAATGTTTATGAAGTACCAGTACACTGTACACAAAGTGACTGAATTTTCTTCTGCCTAAATTTTAAAGCAATCTGGACCATATCTCCTTAACCAAAACACATTTGATGGTTCTCATCACTTGGTTTTGTGTCTGGTCTAAACTGTGCAAGTAAACATCTCAGTAAAAGAAAAGTTCCAATTACAATACTATTCTCTCTACTAAATATGCCTGTTTCACCTTAATGTGCAACTGATTTAAGAGGCTTGTGAATTAGTACAGCAGAAACTGCAAGAAAGTCAGTATGTGAGGTGTCTTCAGACGCATATAATACAAATACAGTTTCCAGTACATACACCCCACTATTCATGTGGAAAGACTAAAAATAAGTTCAATACTTCAGATCTACTTAAAACATGTAACACATACTTGTAATGTAAAATCAACATTATAATGTAAAGATCTAAACTTCTGTCACCTTTTGTAAAGGTAATTTCAGATCTGAGGGAACTTTCTTCATACCTTAAGACATTTATATTTTTCCCATAATGTACTATGCTTGAAAACATTTTGCTTTCTTATGAATATATGTAAAATTTTAATGAAGTAATGTTATTTCATAGAGTGAAATATTTTCTGCGTTGGTTATTGTTTACAGTTAACAAAGAAGAGCATATATGAAAAATCTAACTGAATAATATAAACCATTTAATTCTCCAAAATGGACAATAACATTTTAGGTAGTATTGAAAAACCAACAAAGATTTTGGTAATATCTGCAGTAATTTACATCATACATTTTCAGTTATCATTTAGAACTCAACATATATTTGAGCTGCTGAAAAGAAAACGATATTATAAAAAGAAAAAGGTGTGCAATAAGCTTTGCCTTAAATGCATTACTGATCATCATCAACCCATCCATTCCCTAACAGCTGACACATTAATTACAACAAAAGAATGTGATAAAGAATTAGGTTCTAGTCCTCCTGTGATGCAACAAATCTGCATTAAAATGATCCTATTAGGCATGAGAAGTAACCCATGGCTGTATTACTGCATATGATACACCAGAAATGCATATTGTTTTTGTTGGCATCAGATACTGAGAGTTTCTTAGGTATTCTTACACATCCTGGTATGGGAAACTAATGATGGTACATCATCCATCATGGTAGAATCTTTAAGAACAAACTGAAAGAAATGTAATCTATGATGATGAGAGTACTGCAATATTTTTTATGCCATGACATGAAAAGAGAGCTCAGACACCATCTTCCAAAACCAAAATAATACACCGTCAAAATCAAACATTCAACTTGCAGAGACCAATAACAACATTTATACTGTCCTTTCTGTTATCTGCCTTATTGTTTTTATATTATTTTAAAAATAATTTTCATCTACTTTCTTCTGTGACAATTTTTAAAATACCTCAGATGTCTTTATATCACCACTTCCTTCATAAATATTGTATTTTTTGTTGTGCTGTTTACCACACTTCACATTTATTTTTTGGATTCATCTTGGATCCAACCGGACAGGAGAATTCTTGGGAAAATTCTGGCAGATTAGATAGAGGACCAATAACACGGAACTGAGGTGGTGAATGGGGGTCTTTCTCAATCTGCAAATTTGTTGCCTCATCTGTACTAGAGGAACACCATACCTATAAAAAAATTTATGATTCTAGCAGATATTCCTTCAGTAGTTTAGTACATTATAAAAGCGTCACTATTACAGCAATAGTGTACATTGTTCCATTGCTCAAATAATATATAATTAACTACATAGAACAGAGTCCATGTCCAGCAGCTGATACTTGGCCACTGGATCCTATTCCGAGCCAGACGAATCCAACATACAACCTTATTACACAAGTAATTTTTTAGGACAAATATGCCTGGATCTCTCAAAAATCCTTTACCCTTCATATTTCCTGACAAAAATTTTGCATTATTTTATCATAGCCGCATGCATTCTATATGCCCCACCAATCTCACCTGCCTTGACTTAATCATCCTAATAATATTTGGCACATGTAAGAGTGCATGCACACACTAGAACACTATTTCCTAAAAGCTATTTCTCTCCTTTACTTACCTGTGCAAAACTAAGAAAGAAGAGTTGTCTGTGAGTAAGATTTAGACCTGGTATTGGTAGTTCTTCATGATGTGTAGATGCCCACTTAAGATATGCGTGGTATGCTGCCTTCAAGCCTCCATTGTCAGCTATATTTTCTCCTGAAATTAATCCCTTACGATTATCATGAAGGTGTATTTTCTTCTTCAAAAATAATGATTAATAATAATTAGCTGGTTAAAAAATAATAATTAATACACAGATATTATATTTTCACAATAAAAACGTACAAAAATGTAACACACTTTTTTAAATTAAAGGAGTATATGATAATGTTTATGAGAAACATTTTACTGAACTCAAGTAGGGGGCCAAACAGATAGGGTTCCTGTCTTCTTCCATTTTACCTGAGGATCGAAGCAGAAGTCAGCTTCCAAAACGTTGTGATTTTATTTTTATTTGTAATTTAGACGATGGACAATGTAAAAGAAACAGTTTTACAGATTACAACACACCATCATAAATCTTCAGATTTCAAGGTTATAACAGTTCAGAATACACTAATGGTTTTGGTCAGATGTTTAAAAAGTTTTTTGATTCTTGGATTGGTAAAATAACATTGTAGTTTCTGAATCCCCCACAAGAAAAGGGAATGGCTGCCACTTTGTGCATATGCACACACAAACATACATACAACTAATTTTAATGTAACAATAATGCAAGATTTGAGGTTTTCACAGCAGTAAGTCTGAATATGGTTGTCTCCTGGGTTGTTGCACCATGTAGTCTGGTAGAAGTTTACAGACGTTTTAGAGGTCCTTGCTGCCTCCATCATCAGGGCGATGAACTCTGAAACGTCGGTAAAATTTTACCAGACTACATGGTGCAACAACCCAGAAGACAATCATCTAACAATAATGCATCTTGAACAGAAAAGTGTACAAGCTCACTAGTTACTACTGCAAATGTTAATACCAGTCAGTCATACCATGTTGCTGAATGTTGTTCATACCTAGAGTTTGTCTGCCATTCAAGTGTTTGTTGTTGACTTCATAATTTGAGTACTGGTCCACAACACATTCAGTGCGCTCCTTAAATTTTGCTATTGTTTTGTTGTTCCACCACTGGTGCAGGTTTCCATTTTGATCATATTCCCTTCCTGAAGGAAAGGAATTCCATCACTTACACAATGTTGTTCTACAACTTGAAAACTAAAAAAGAGAGCAGTACTGAAAGAAATTAAGTGAAACTAATACACTGTGATCACATAAAACGAATAATATTTTACTGCTCTAAGTCATAAATAAAAACACTAAAAGAACTACAGGTGCAAATGTGAGTAATTTTACATTTTATAAAATCATGTATGAGCACTGTTTAATAAATAAGTTTAAAAAATAACAAGGAACAATAAACAAACCCTCTTTTATCCTGTTCAATCCTTTGAAAATAAATAAATATTTGCAACCACAAGTGCACCTCATGACATATTATTATGGCTTCTTTACTGAGCCAAAGACATGAAAATTATAGGGCACAGGCTCCAGACTGCATGATGGATGCGTGAGACATTCCCACAAAAACAATTCAGGGTTCTAGTCATTAAACTAAGCATAGTGTTACCCCTCCATACAAGTGTATCTGAGATATAAGGTTCTTACAGTGGAGAAAACGTTGGTTGTTTGAAGTTCTCATCATGGTGATCTACCCTGAAGATGGAGGCAGTACATTTCACCAAAATATTTGTAACCACCTACAAATCTATGCAGCATCATAAGACAGAAATCACAATCAACATCTTCACCAGTGTGATAATCTCATCATTATAATCTGTCCATCTCAATAAAACCTGTTAATAACTCTAGTAATTGTGATGGTTACCTTGGTCATCAAAGGCATGGGTGAGCTCGTGACCCATCACAACTCCCATGCCACCAAAATTTAGTGATCGTGGATGATCAATGTCATAGAATGGAGCCTGTAATATTCCAGCAGGGAATACAATCTGGTTTTTGGTCGGTGTGTAGTAGGCATTCACTGTTGGCGGGGTCATGCCCCACCTAAACCACAAGATAATATTATTAAAAGTAATTTCAATATGGACTATAAGTTCAAAAACAAAGGGACAAATTTTGAAGAAATGTATGGAGACCACCTCATTAATTTCTGATAACCCTACACCAGGCTTGACAGTCTTTGCCTGTTGGTTAAATTGATTTGAATTTTATTGATTTATGGAAGAGTAATCTGGATATAAAACAACTACAAATGTGAAGCTGTCTATTGGATATTGCTAAAAAAAATATCGTAAATATCTTCACATAGAAAATTTTCTTCAGACAGACTAGTAATGATGTCAAACTCTGATACTAAGAAACAATACTTGACACAGATTTTCTGTAACATATTATTCCACTTAAATAACAGAATATTTATATGTACTCTGAGTGATACCATAATAATCAAAGCCAGTAAATTATATTTTTTCATTGTGTTCTGCATTTTTAATGGTGTACCAGTGTATTACTGAAGTAGTACCATGATTTCTAGACAAATGATAGTACTACATGTTTTATAAAATATGTAATTATGAACTTTGTAACTTAATGTGTTTTGTGTGACCTGACTGATAAATGCACTAGTCATCTCCAATGTAATACAATGAAATTGTACCTGGTCTTGTTCACTGGCTGGTCAAGTTTCTCCACATTACGACGTAAGTTATACTGATTCACACGTAGGTTGTTTTCAAAGTATTCATACTGACGAATATCTAAATCCTTGTACTTATCATCCAGCTGATCAGGGTTAAGGATATAATTTGGAAAACCTGGAAATAAAATTTGAAGATTTCCATCACATTTTGATTTGTATAAGAAATTTACTACATCTACACTTCAAGGGCATATCTTCCTCCAGCAATATAGTTTCAGCTATGCGAGGTGAAACATACTTAAAAAGCTAACAACAGTAAGTTATTCTCTGTTCATAAAAAAATAATTTAAATTCTAGTACTAGGTACTTCCAATGATTGTATATGTTCATAAGCCTGAATCCTGTTTTTAAATATAATTTAAGTCAAATTCTCTGCAAATAATGTTTTATGTCAGATCCATGAAACAGAAATATGTTTGCTACACATCTGGTAGTCAAGTAGTTTGTGAACTTTTCGTCAGCAACTAAGTATATGCATACATGGACAGACAGCAAGAAGAAATGTGATCCGGCATGTGTATTCAGTCAATGAATCTTATTAACATCAGAACTTGGCACAGCTGGATGATTTGTGTATTGGCTTGGCAAGACATTCTCACTAATTTATGATATGATTATGATATATGATAAGGGACATGTATGGGTGCTACCTTCTCAATCCACAAGCCATATATCAAACCTCATTACTGCAAATCAGTCTCATCAACCAGGAAGTAGACATTTCATGGAGATCACTCAGAAGGGAAGGTGGTGCTGGAACTGTTCTTCAGTAGCCTGGGCATCATTCACAAGTTCATTCCAGTAAACCTTAATGCCAACAACATGCAGAGACATTCTTGCTGTCCACTGAAGCTGGCTGCTCAAACATGATAATGTAACAGCTCGTCGATCTATTTTGGTACACCAAAATTAAGATCACTGTGCTTCTGAAACTTTCATGTTCTCCAGATACAGAACCTGTATGAGACTGCCTTTTCTAAAGCATGAAAGCCCTCATTAAGTGGCAAAAATTTTGGTAAGTATAAAGAAGCTATGATGGTGGTGGAACTTAAGGAGGGCACATGAAAGGACTAGAAACAGTGCTTCCAGCAGTGGTATATCCACTGACAGGAATGTGTGATAGTAGAAGGAAGCAGTGAAACCCACCTAAACCAATATAGTGAAGTACATAAATTTTTTGATTCTACTACAAACACCAAAATAAGTGTGGCTACTTTACTTGAAAGACCATGCAGACACTCACCTATCATGTCTGTGATGGCATCTGCTTTACTCTTAGCTGCCTCTTGAGTCTCTGTATCCATCCATGTGAGGTTCTGAAGGTTACTCTTAAATGCATTCCTCACTTCATTGATCATTTCCTCAGCCTGAGCAAAATTGGTGATCGCAAGTAAGTAAATTACCATTTTGTAAAATAAGACATAGTATTACATGAAACATGTCCATACACATTACTCTGAAAGCAAGAAAGTAGAAGCCACAAATATACTATTCACATAACCTAATTCAAAACACCATTATTATATTCCTATATACAACAGAAGAGGTTATGTTGGAATGTCACATTATGGATATAACTAAACATTATTAAGTGTCCTCCACACGACAAATAAATAAACTCATGCACTCATTTATTACATGTCTATATGATACATTTTTCTAGGTGACATGTTTCAGACTTATTTTGTCCATCTTCAGGCATTTGACTACCCTTGCAAACTACTATTCAGTATATGAATAAAACCACATACTAAAATTACTTCTAAACAGAAGCAAATTAACAAGATATTAGTTATCATTTACATTTTGCCTCCATACATAGTGCTGAGCGATCAATCACGTATCTGACTGCAGTTAATTATATTTAATGAACAACTTCCAAATTGTAAATTTAGATTATGTAATTTATAATGGACTTGTCTTTCATGTTATTTCATATTTTTGTTTAAATTTCAAGTTAACTGATAGCATTAACAAGGCAAGTAGCAGAATTCCATTTTAACACATTCACTTCCAATATCTGGGTTTTCATTTATGTATTGCATATACTTGTCAGTGTATTAATATCACACATACCACTACTCAAGCTCTTTCCTGAAAGATGCTGGAGTCAGACAAAGCTAAATTTCAAGAAACATAAACTTACTGCCTTTGTATAGCTTTATTAATAATTATGTTACATCAGAAATGGCAGCATGTTGCCTTCCAAGGATTTCATTGACTGTATCATGAATATACAAAACATAAGAATTTAATATTACAATAAAACAATTTACAATTTAAATTAAGACTAAACTTATCTGCCTTCAAATATTTTGCCACTCATTGATTTCTACAACCATGAATGTGATTAATCATTTCATTCATTTATTATAACAATCACTTTGATATACAGGTAGCACTCGATTTGCGCCAATTCACAATAGCGCCGATTTTTGAAACCAGCAAGTCAAAAAGTTAATTTTTTTTACTATTATTTATAACATTTTACAATGTATCTCGTACTGATTCTTATACTAAATCGTAATTCTTACATTGCTGATTTTGAATAAAAATTATAAATACAGTCATCTCTGCGATTACGTAAAAGCTGTTTGTGAAATTCAAACTTTTGCATATCCGAGTTTACTCTTATGCAATTTCATTCCTGGCGCTTTAAACTTTCAAAGGGCTAATTTGATCTCTGCGGAGGTACCGGGGTTATTTTTACTACGGGATTTTCTTACATAAATGCAACTATCGCATAACAGCAGATGTGACTGTACACATCAATCATATGAAAGACTCGCAGTCAATCGCGGGAACCAACGAATTGCCGATTGTAAGTGTATAAAATATATATTTTAAATTCCCTTAATTTTATTTACGTTATTTCAGAGCTTTGAATGTAACGCCATTATATTACTCGTCAATGTTTGGGTGCTGAGAACGCATGTCATTGACTTCCCATTGATTTACATTATAAAATAATTTCAATTTACGCCGATTCAGTTTAGGCCGGTTCGGCCAGGAACGCATCCCCGGCGTAAATCGAGGGCTACCTGTACTCTATGCACCGAAGCTAACATGCAAACTGAATAATTAACATTCCTACCTACCATTGGTTTGGAATTCCCATGAAATACTTCTCGGACAAACATAGCTCCAATAGCAAATCCAAGCACATTATTGGTATCAGTAACACAGTATCTCCACGGCTCTTCCCCACCTTCAGAGCCAACCAGAGCTTTACGCAATCCTTTGTAAGCATCTCGGAAGGCTTTTGAGAGGCACGCAGTTAAACTGCGCACAGTCTGCCACACCAAATAGTTGTTCAAAATACTGGAGAAAAAAGAAAAGCATATCACATAAGGTCTAATAAACAAATAACTTACACTGCTACTACAGACTTATTCTTCCTCCTAAGACATTTCCACTTTATGTGGGTTGTCCAGTTTCTAATTACTACTATATGAGACAAACAAAACCAAGTAATTAAGCAATAACCTGTAATTTACATGTACTTTCCACTAGTAACTAAAACAAAAACAGTTTTATTAATGCTTACTGTAAGTTGAATGAGGTACTGAAATATTTCTTGTAACACACACATTACAATAATTAATACCAACAAAAATACATTAATTATTTCCATGGAGCAGAGTCCTTGAGTATTTAGTAATTGCTCAGCTAGTCAAGATATTCTCCACTTTTTATGAAGTATGAAATTTCATTTCCAGGGACACAGGTTGAGAAGATGGGAAGATGAAAGGAACTGGTTCAGGACTGAGATCAGCGGTGGGTTTTGGTATTATCAGTATTGAACCTTTACATTTTGCTATCATAAAATTAGTAACACAAAAATATGAGACTAATGTTGAAGTAGTAACAGAAATGACAGAAAAATGCTCATGGCATATTCATACAGAAGTAAGACATAATTTTACACACAGAGAATGGATCTTTCTGTGTCATCTTTGAAGTAAATGACTAGTTGCACTGTATTTTGTCATTTACATTTTATAACTTGCTTATGTCAGTGACTGCACTCACATTTTCCCTTTTCTTGTGAGGGTATAATTAGTAACAATTGCTGACAGCTTTCCAAGATACTCAGGAGCATACACTACAACCATATCCTTGCCTGTTACTTTCCTTTGTGATGTACGCATTGCATCTGAGAAGTATTCCTGCCACGACATCTGTATAGCCAAAAACAGACACAGACATATTTCAATTTAATTAACTGCTGTTATAACATGCTGAAAGATCAACTTCATCACAATAAAGTGTGTATATAAATATATCAATTAATGCAATGCTTACAGAAACAAAACTATGTTATGAAGCACAAGGTTTATTGGTGTATGTTGCCACCATGTTCTTTTCTAGGAATAAAAGAAAATGCATCCTACTGATAATTTTATAATTTCATTTGATTAATAACCGTGCCCCCCCTTCTTATTCCTTTGTTACACTGCATGACAATTTGTGTTATGATAAAACAAAGCATAGTACAATGTCAAGTCATGCACTGTAATTATTTCCAATTAAACTTTCTAGAAAGTAACTAAACTGCTCTATCCACCACTTCTGCAATTACAGCATCTAATACAAAAATACTGTTAAAATCCTTGAATATCTACTTCAGGCCGATGCATGGTGACCAAACCTAGATTATATATGAAACTATCTTTTATTTCTTTTAAATTATTTTATTCAAAGCAGTGAAAACCATTCCACAATTTTGTTCTCAGATCATTCCTCATTTCTTCTACATGAAGCACCGATATTAGAGACTCATCAGTTTGTTAATAATCATTTGTTTCAACATATGTTTGCATCATAAATTCCAATTATGCGTAGGATGTATTTTCACAGACGTATATTTAATGCTTAATTTAGGAAAAAGAGTTCATATTACTATGTGAAAACTCCATAAAAAGTCAAAACTAACATGCAAAACTCTCTGCACTGGTTGTACATTTTTGTATTTAAAAGTAAAATATTCTTTATTTTAATCAATTATTATTTCTGTTTCCATGCTAATAAAGAAAGTGATATGCATTATCAAAATAATACTAGAATGTGACTTCAAATGAATTACCTTACATAAAAACCCAGGCCAAACATAATGCATCCAGTAATATCATTAAGTGAATAAAGTGAACAAAGTACATGACTGAATAATGTAACCCATAATGAATTAATCAGACCTCAGTAAAGACACATTCTGTCCATTTTGTGACAGCAGATGACCCACATAAAGTGAAACATCTCTGAAGATAAAGAGGAAGATCCCTTGTTTACAGAACCTAACCAATGTTTAACAATCACATTATCATGTAATCAACCGAATAGTAAGTATGATTCACTATGTTCCTCGCACATGTAACAGTATACAGTCCACTTCATCTTATACTGACATACTGGGTATTTTATTTTCATAAAAGCAAAATTATACTTAGTTAAATTCAAATGTTAAAGAAACTAAACTACCACTGTATATATCAATGAATATGACTCCTGAGTTTTGGTAGTATTGGAAATTCATAATAGACAGTCACTGTGCATGATTCTCTGAAGTTTTGTAACAAATGGAAATTCATTACAGGAGCACTATGTTGTTGCACATTGTCTATTGTCTGAGGTATATTTGATATACATAACATTCCAGGAATAGGAAAACTGGATGTTTATTAAGTAGAGTAAACTACCACCATTTCTGGGCTACCCTAGTGTACTAGTCTAGTATTCAGTACAAAAGGTCTCAAGTTTGTTATTGACCATTGTCACTAATACTGTAAAGAAAGAAATGCCAACCAAATGCCTGAAGATGGGAGCATAGACAACTCCTGAAACACTGTTTACATCAAACACTTCAGACAACGGACTATGTCCGATATAATGCTCTTATAATACTTCTCATATATAGTGATGTACACTGCCTTCAACCTAGCTGTGCCTCTCACTGTGGTTGCAAGTTTGCCTGTAGCCAATTATGTTCATGCAGTCTTAACAGCGTAACATTAAATTACATGGTCAGAACAGTGATTCGAGCGATGCACCTAGTAAAGCAGTACAAGGCACTATTGATGAACTTTCATTCACTGAAGATTTGTAGTTTGAATGTTTCAGATTGGTGAGTCCATGAAATGTATACTAATGTTTTTGATAAAGCACAGAAATAATCTACTGTCATCTTTACTTTCTTTCCAGTTTTCTTTGTATGTGACACCACCAAACGCAACAGACAGACTGAATGCAATTTTTTTAACTTAATTGTTTGACAGATACCAGCAAGAAACTGATGTCAGTTAGATGGTTGACAGGACTAAGCCTCAATAAATATCATGGGAAAGCTAAACAGAGATTGAAATTATATTATTAACATTAATATAATCTAATCTAAATTATTTTTCTGAGATGTTTGAATGTTATGTTTTTTGGAACTACTTTGTCCAAATCCAGAAAATGAACTATAATTATATAAAAATTTTCACATTTATTCTAGAGAATGGTCAGCCCCTAGAGTAGCAGGGACAACTCAATTTTGTTGATTATGACAGCCTTTATTACCATTGGTCCACAGTTCTTTGCTTCTTGGAAATAACAGACCTAATTGCAAGCTATCACTGGATGCAAGTTTCGATCGATGTGCGAGTACCCATGCCACATGGCATTCTTGCACTAAACTCAACCACAAACTGACCAGACTAGATTTTTCAACTTTACAGTACTTTCAACTGAATAGTATAAGCAATATATCCATTATTCCTTTACACTTCTGTAGACTAGAAACACACACTTATATACAAAGGCACTTACATAGACCTATATATTACATTTCTGATATGTTAATATAAAACTTGCAGTTCTTCAAAACTACAGCAAATATTTTTGTAGCAATGGATGTATCAGCTTATACTGTAACTAAATGTGAATTAAAATTTCCAGGGCTTCCTCATCAATATTCTTTACAAAAACACTTACAAAGGGAGCCATTTCTTGGACTTCACTAAGAGGCATAAGATGGTAAAGTTTTTCTCCATCACGGCGATCTTCGGGAGGAGAAGTGATTTCTGCTATTTGTGTCTCAAATTCAATCACTCCCTGCATCTGTGCACGTGTTGAATTCTCCTCTCCTCCAAGTAGAACTCCAATCTGCATCACACATTACTTTGTATGAATTACTATACATGTATTTAACTAATCTAGGCCAGTGTCTGTTTTATAGCATCAACCTGTTTTTTTAAAATAAAATGTAATAACCATACCTATAATCATCTCATCAGATTTATAGCAAATTACTACGCAGTAATTTGTCATAATGGAACATGGTGGGATTTAAAGTTTTTGTAGTGGAAAGTACTTGTGTCCTGATGATGGAAGCAGCAAGCACCTCTGAAATGTCAGTAATCTTGTACCAGCATACATGGTACAATATCCCAGAAGACAGTAATCTTCATATGTAACATGTTTGTCTTAAGTTTATGGTAGAAGTTAGTCAACTGAAGAAGTAATATTTAATAATCAAATCCATAAAATGTTATCATAAACCACATCATTACATAATGTAACATGTCTGTAAAAAAGAAGTCCAGTTCCTCTAATTCCAGATCCCTTACAGCACTACTTTGACTGAAGTGGAGAAAATGCACAGATACGAAAACCAGACTTTGTGTAATAACTTCCCAACTTAAAAAGATACTTAATTACACACTCCTTTTACTCTGTCAATGAATTTATGTTGTTTACAAATAAGTGATAAATTTTTCTTGTGTATAATGGGTAGATCTATTTGTAGCTAATCATTTCTCTAGGTGAATACTTTGTTTTGTATTATGTGAAATTTATATAATAGTACGAATTGTACTTTATAATATGCATTGTAT
Source organism: Zootermopsis nevadensis (assembly GCF_000696155.1). The sequence continues at coordinate 1,496,125 of NW_019059700.1, read as the reverse complement.
TATTATTATTTTTATTATTATGACTTTTTCCACATCCTATTGTCATCTGACTGTCTTATGGATCCACGGAATGTAAATAAATTATTATTATTATTACTTATCAACAACCACAGGAGGTATAATCCATACTGGGTTAAAATTTGATGTGCAGAGCTAGTAAAGAAACCCATTAAAATTCTCAAGTGTCTTGGCATAAGGTCATAAAACGTTAAAGATTTAAAAGCTTTCTGGCTCCTTAAGAATCTTCGTCATTAGAATTTACTAAGTAAATACATATTTACAATAAAATTATATATGTGCACATTAGAGATGCTCACATCTAGAAATGCAGACTTAAATATTATTATAATGTTATTTTTCCAGACTAAAAGAAGGTTGTTGATTTATGTTTGTTCTATGGATTATAAAACTAATAATTTTTGCAGGGCTAATAGACATGCTAAATTTGTTACGAAACACACCTGTGTGTGATTATAAAAAAATCTCAGCCTTCAACCTGATGATAAAGGTTATTTATATTTTATAAGAAGCTAATAAGGCACAAAAATATAAACTGCAGAAAAAATCAGTGCGTAATCTTTCAAGTTACCTTTGTCATATAATCCAGATATGCAGCTAGAATCTTCTCATTTGCTGTTTTGTTTAAATAATTGTCTCTTGTAGGAAGTGTCAGACCTCCTTGATCAATCTATAAATCAACCAACAAAAATATTTCATCATATTAATTTAAAGGATTTGATATTAGAGAACTAATCTTTCTCATAATTTTTACAGTTATTAAACGTTATGACAAATGTTTTTTCCATCTACAAAAAGCTTTTGAAAAACAAATGTGAGGGGATAGAGAACAGAATCAAGTCACTGAAGTTATGAAAGGAATGCATAAGGTAATACCCTGCTGCCACTGAATGATGTTTGATGGATAGTAGTGAACGTTATGTGCAAAGGTTACTGGTTTATTTGTAAAAATAGTAGCTTTTACTGTAGTATTTAAAGTGATAAAAAGTAGTATATTATGAGGTTACTTTAGTCACAGAGTGTGACAACCTGAGACAAACAAATAGTCTGACAACCATTTTTACAAGAATTGGTGTGCTGGTGCCAATTTTTAGCATGTTCATTTTTGTAGTAATGGTACATAATTCTGGAAACATTCATAATGATAAAATAAAATTTTCTACAAGTGGCACTGCTCATGTATTTATTATTCTTATTTAATTCATGAATTCATCATTTGAGGTATGATTATAAGAGATGAAAGTTCAGAACCAATAATTAAGTAAAACCATCAGATTCAAAGAGTGTCTAATGCATCTCCAGATAAGATACAGAACATTTAACTAAAAAATATGGCAATACAGTTAGATACAATATAACTGTTAACTGTTTTTAATGCTGAATTGTATTTACTAAATTTGCCTTCTTTTGTTTGTATATAGTAACATTTGTTAACTTATCAATAAACTTCAATTGATGAAGAACATAGAAAATATAAATTAATGATGAAAAAGCAGGAGTATTTTTTGTTAATTAAATACCAAACTTATTTGGAGCAGAAGTGGCTGGTATTTCTGAGATAACTTTGTTTATAAGACCAAAATATACTTACAATGACATATGGTAAAATAAGGCAGTTTAATCAAGGAGATTACTATGAGATAGGTATCAGTCTGCCTGACAGTAGTACAAACATAACTGTAGGTCTAATATGCTAAAATGATAACGTTTAAAATGATGAGAGGAGTCAATTTTTGTGCCAGAATATGGGATCACAGAAACCAGAAAAAGTAAAACCAGGTTCCTCATGTGAATGGCACTATACATTGTCATCCAGGAACAGGGGATTCAAACTCAGTAGTACAGGGCTGTCAGCTAAACATAAACTCTTGGGGTAACAGTTTAGTGGTATGCTAGTCTGACACAAGATGAACTGGGCTGCATATAAGCTGTGACATATAGTTTAGATTGAGGTTATGTTAATGTATTTTATGAAAATATAAAGATGTCTGGATAATTTTTTTCAGCATTCCCTGAACCCTATAAAACAGAACTATATTATATTTCTCTAAACTTCCTAACTCTTAAATATAAAAGAAAGAAGAATTCTGTTAAACACTGCATGATATGTTCTTACTTGTATTACATGTCTGCTAGAGTTACGGTCATCTTCTCCGACAGCCCATGAGAACAGACCTCCCATGTTATAACGATTCTGCAAAACCTGGATGGTATTTTGGAGATTCCATGCTGAAACATTAAATGGCTTTCCACCTACAGCAGATATGTTCCAACCACCCACTTTTCTCAGCAAATTCAGCATAGGTTTTGCTCCCAGAGCCTCAATTGTTTCATTAGAATCCATACAGGATAAGTAATACATTTTTGCTTTCTCTTCTGCTTTGCTCTTTAGCTCAACAAAAGGTTTCTCTGAAAACATAAAACGAAAGTTAAATTTCTTTAATAAAATGAGAGCAATAGCCACTTTAAAACTGAAATGACAGTCTAAATTTTTACGGGAATAACATGTTGAAGTACTTCTGCTTAGTGTATTGAAGTATAATTCACTGTCAGTTTAACAGAGTACATGTCCAAACACACACGTACCCATGCAAGTGTATGCACAAGTATACCTACAACCTGCACATATACAAGAAGCAAAACTATGAAAAACTGAGGGCACTTTAATTGGTGCAGTTATGTATTGTATGAAGAATATAGTGTAAACTATTATTATATTGCTATGTACTATAGAGGTGCATTAATAATTTGACATGATAATAAATCATATAATTCTGATATGGATAAAAAGTCTGCATATTAATGTAACAATTCCCTTTCACTCATTTGGGTTATATTTAAAGAGAAACAGAAAACATACTTCTTAGTCATATGTGGAATGATGTAATTCTTACATTACTGACAAAAACCCATAAAGACTTAACATTTTCCTGTTCCACAGGAAACGTTATGTATTATCTCACAGAAATTCTTTTTATCATCTCCATTATATCAACGACTGTTGAAAGATGTGAAAAATTTACACCTGGCACAGACAATTGACACAACGCCTATTTTCTAAATAAAATACTATTCAATTGTATGTATCAAGTACATAAAATACATACAAATAATAAGAGAACTAACCTAAAACATTCTTGACAACTAGCTGGTTCTTTTGCTCTAGCTTGCCAAAAGTGCCCCACATAGACTTTCCATCTGGAATAGGGTTGGAACGCACCCAGCCTCCACAGGAATACTGGTAAAAATCATCACATGGATTAACACTCATATCCAAAGAGATAAGCATGGACGCAGCTGCCGTTACACATGGGACAGTCAGACAGTATTGTTCATCTGGAACAAAAAGTAGACTGCACATTAGTCAAAAAAGATGTATATTATCAGGTCTGGACACCACTGCATAACAGAATGTAAAATATGAAACTACAATGCCTGTTCAATCATTTAAAGCTTTCATTTGTAGCCTATTTATTTATGGAGAAACAATAAAGCAACTTTTAATTACTGTATTACTTTTAATAATTTTATCAATTATAATCACTTTGTCATGATTCATTACCCTTCTGTAGGAATTAATCATAAATATGAATCTGCCAAACTAGTTTGTCATTTAAATGTGTTTAACTTCACTGGGACTGAATCCCAGAACTCTAAAAGTAATGTACAGATATTAAGAAAAACAGTTCCAAGTAGACAGATGAACACACATTGAAATGCATTCATTTATATTCTACTGTTATGCTATGAAAGATAGGTTAATTATATCACCATATTTATAGGTCCAGCTCCTCAGCAACTTCTGAATAATTGACAGAATTTAATGAAGTATGGTGGGAAGATGCCACTATAGGCTACCCCACATTTGAACTTTATAATACTGTATCATCCATAATACCAATAAGTTAGCTGTGTGACCTTCTTAACATTCTGCTCTCCTTATATTATTTCATAATGTTTATTCTTAATTTTTGTATCCACTGTTTTTCAGTTGTACTAACTGAAGAGATTATGTTAAATTTTAGCTACTGAAACAAAGTCCCTTTCCAAGATTTATATCAATGCAACTGCACAGCATGATCAGCACATCATGACTGATTATCATATTGCAATTCAATAAATTATGACAATGTCGACCAATATTTTATTGGTGATGCTTATTCTCAGTTATATAAGAAAGATATAGTCTCATTATTCTATCATTTTGCATGCTTCGATACTGTCGCCACCACTGACCCTAGATACAGTACAGCTAATTGATGTACTTATTGTCCTTGAACTGTCAGTTATTTCAATCAGTTCAAGAAGTGATAATGTCTACTGAAAGTTCAGTGTGTGTAATCTATATGATTATGTCTTGAAAGGAAACCCAACAATGTACAGAATTTACAATTCAGATCTCTGTTTCATCATGGATTATGTCACTGACAGGGATATCATTTCTCATCAACAATATCCTCTTGGGCTATCAGCCATGTCACATGGTTAAAACTCACCAGTTTTAACCATTATTAATTCTGTTTACCATGAAATTTTTAGTCCATGCTTATTTCTCATCATTAATTCAACAAATTTCTCCATTAACATCAACACTAAATTATTCTGCTAGTGTTTCTTAAATAGGCTTCTTCTTCTTCTTATTCTTCCTTTCCAGTATAGGTATGGTCTGTTGTGGACATTATGTAAGAGAATCCTTCAATAAAAAGGCAATGAAGAATAATTCAACTTAAATCATGCTATACCATAAATGATTGAAAAATACAACACACAGCATTTGCATTTCAAACAAAGAAAACAAGTAGTTTGGACCAACAAGAGCAAAGAGGGAAGAACAACAATCATGATGATGATATAACAATAACTAGTGCCTAAGCACCATGCCAAAAAGACATACAAAGGAAGTGAAGGTTAAGTTCATGCATTCTTAAACTCTGTAGCAACTGAATTCAACGTTGGCATACAGAAAAATCTGATTAGATGGGAGGCTTAGAAGTATCTACAAATGATCTTGATGTGGTAGTGCAGAGAATATCCTGGCCCTTCTGGGGAATAAAACCTGACTATTTAGCCTAAAGCCAGTACCAAATAATGATGTTAATCATCACTACAATTTGAGGGTCTATTCACTTTCATCACCTGCAGTATGTGGTCCTACATGTATCACTTGTAGAGCTGGCTCTTCTCTGCTTGTGGCACTGAGTAATGTTCCCAGAACAAATACAAGGAGCAGCAGTGTAGCAGTAAGTATTAGAAGACACTTTTCTAAAAGGCTTCGTGTCTTCCATATTGTTGTTCCCTAGAATGAAAATTAAATCGACAGTACTCTTTCTTATTTAGCAAAAGCCTATTTTCAGATGCATTCCTGAGTAAACTGAAATCTGTCCCTATAATCTATCATCCTAGTCCCATTTTAAAATTAGCTTTGCATCTTACCTTCCTGTACATCTTTTCCCTGACTTAGTTAAATCTCTTTTATATCTCATTTCCTAGTGGTCCTATATCAGTAATATTATAGGTGTAATTTGTATAAATAAACTTTAACCCTTTCAATCTAATTAATTTTAAACTTTTCTCACCACATATTATTAAAAAATATGTGACCTTTCACTGAGCTGTGTGTTCAAAGAATATATGGCCACCTTTCAAATCCCATTTTTTGTCCTTGAGGAGAAACCAATGGTATAGTCAGTAAGTATAATCCTTCCAGTATCTCATCTTGAAGGATGCCATTACAACAAAAATGTTTTACTGATTTGATATATCTTCAAAAATTATGTCAAAATCACTGGCTACTTTGTAACAATTAATGCCAAAAATATGAAACAAAAGGGTAATCATAAAAGTTTACTTATGTTATTAGCGAAGTATGTCCTTTTCATTGCTCTACATGCATCTCATTAGTTTTCTAATTATTTATACACTTGAGTGAATATGTCTAGAGTTACAGGTTTAACAGTATATCTGACACTTTATTTCTTTGATTTTCCACACTCAATATTATTTTTTATGTAGTCCCATAGGCAAAAGGGTAGTGGAGTAAGTAGGGCCAGCAGATCAAGATGGTCTGTTCCAAACCTCTTGCAATCCATCACCCCAGAAAATGCTCCTTCAGACCTCCATGGAAAATGATGTAGAGGGAAGTGTGGCTACATCAAGTACTAAAATCTTTATGGTCTTTAATTTATAAAATTGCACCATGTTCAGAGATTGTTCATAATTAGGCACTCTGTATATTTTACCTTACTTCATTATTCAGTTTAATTCTGTATGATGTAGTATCAAGGACTATATATTTGAAACTGACAGTACAACAGGCATCAGCTGTAGGTAATTAAACTCTAGATCAGTGGTCCCCAACCTTTTTGTGCCTATGGGCACATTTGAGAGTTTATGAGATCGTGGCGGGCACCAACCAATTAACAAAGCCAAATTTTCTTTTCTCTGGACAAATAAGATATGGACACGAAATAATATACAAAACAACACGACATTTAATGATACAAGAAACCATGCAATCAAAAATACGTAGTTTTATAAGTACAATTATTATTACTCAAGTGTGAAGTTAGTGTGATGTTTGGCACTGCATTTCATCGGCCAGTTTTTCAAATTTGGGAGTGTAGGATGATGTTGCTGTTCGAAAACAATCGTCAAGATGGGCGTCAGTAAGTCGAGATCTGCGCTTTGATTTTATAATTTTCATGGTTGAACGGCCTTCATTATTCAGTATAACCTCTTTCCGTAACAACGCGGGCACCCAAAAAAAGCCTTGGCGGGCACTGCATTGAGGACCACTGCTCTAGATTAAGTAGGATATGAGGTTCTCATGGTGATGAGTATGAAGATAGCCATCTTCTGGGTTGTTGTACTATATAGTCTGGTAAATGTTTACTGATATTTCAGAGGTGCTTGCTACTCTAAACTGTCAGTAAACTTCTATCAGATTACATGGCACAACAATCCAGAAGACAACCATCTTGATCCCCCCTCTTGCTGGGTGAAAATAATGATGTATTAAAGTTTTGTTCAGTTGATAGTATTGTGATGGCTCTGGCCACAACTGAAAAACTAATACCACAGCCCTTCAAAAAATCAGTAAATGCTGCATGCTTCAGTTTAGTGACTATTAGTGATGTTACTGTTTCAAATATAAACAAAGTTAGCATGTAAACAGAAACATACAGCAACAAGACTTGAATGGTATGACTCATAACAAAACAACAAATACTACTCTGGTTCCAGCTGTCTGTTATGTTCACTGACTTATATTCTTCTTCTCTAGTGACCATGAGATCTACAGGCAGGCTATTGCTTCCATCTGAGAATGTCACTGATAGCAGAAAGGATGATTAATGCCAGTAACATTGCTTTGTTCAGGACTGAGCCTGCAGTTCTCTAAGATAAGGCAAGAGACTATTGTTCATAATGTGCCCAAAACATGAATATAAAGCACACATCCATTAGTAGTATCAAGATTATGAAGCTGACTAGCTTTCAAATGCAGTCATTAAGGTTAGATACACATTGTCTTTAGAATGTCCGATCTTTATAACATGGGCTGCTGACAGCCTATGAATATATTTTATTAATGAATACTGGGGAAGGCTGTTACCTCAAAGATAAATGGGTTGTATTCCCATCAGAAATTTATAAGCCTTTCTGAAATACCTCTTTGTTGTTCTGTCTTAGTAGTGACAAGTAACTAGTTTCTGAGGGTATACTTTTACTACACTCACATGCACGACAGAATTCTCACATATTCATGGGGGTACATCCGAGTCTTTCCATCTTGTGCTAAATGCAGAAGGCATACATACTATTATGTGAAGAGGTGATTCAGACCATAACTGTATATCTTAGTTTGCTTTTACTCTACTATTGCAAACAAAATGCACAGGAAGTGCAAGACAATGTGCCTTGGTGGGGTTCCATGACTAGCCCCAATTTTACAAACACGTGTATGGCTCTCCCAGGTGAAGTAGTGAAAAGGAGTAAAAAGGGGTAAAAAGGAGGTTTCAGCTAAAGCGCAACATGGAAGAGATATAAACAATAAACTATAAATACTATTCATGAAAACAGGAAAGTTAAAATGAATTCAATGAGGAATTTAATGCAAAACTGAGTGGGATTCAGTAACCATTTTCCAATAATGAGTCATACTACAGTATGAGTAGTATATAGTCCCTACACCCCTTCCTATTAAGATTACCTGTTACAACACTTGATACATAACAAAGGTCAGCTTCAGAGATTCAATGGCGATCCAGCTGACCTTCCTTCTTTCTTTTGTGGTGTAACTGTTTACTGTTTAAAACTTTGCATACCGTGTAGAGTATTAGAATATAGAATAAGCAAACTAACAACTATTAACACTATAAAAAGACACTATTGCCATACGCGTTTCGACCTCAAGAGGTCATCATCAGTGGCATCAGGGAAATTAATTCATTTAATCAAAATGGTTTAAAATTGGTTTAGAAAACAAATAATGAAGTAGAGTATTTTACAAAAGCATAACAAGCAACACTACACTAGATGCTGTTATTCACAGGAGTAGAACTTGCACTTAGCTATTGATCCCGTGTTCGGTGGCCGTAGCTGGTCTCGGCGAGCTATAGTTGTGTCGTGTGTACCTGTGAACTGTGCCGATGACCTCTTGAGGTCGAAATGCGTATGGCAATAGTGTCTTTTTATAGCGTTAATAGTTGTTAGTTTGCTTACTCTATGTTTACTGTTTAGTTAGAATCACATTCACCACATTACCATATTATAAATATAATGAATAGCAACACTAGACATGTTTCACTGTTTGCCAGCAACAAATAAGTTAACATAATGATCTAGACAGGGTCTCAGTGACTCCCACATTCTCATGTGTTGACAGTAATTTACTGATACCTCTAAACTCAGTAGACGAGTGTAAATATTTACAAATGGCCTTGCTCTGCCAAGAGGAAATAAACTCAAGAATTCTAGATATGGAAATGTCCTATTCTGTTCTTTCTACAAACCCAATATAAAAATTACCTATCAACACATAACAACTCAGGCATGGAAAATAGATAAACTTCTAGTATGGAAAACTAATTATTTCTAAAATACAAATTCTAAGAATATTAAAAAAAAGAGAAAGAGAAATGTAACACTTGCATCAGAAACGTTTAAAGAAAATATGTCATATGACATGTTACTGAGTAGTGTCAGAGAGGATAAAGCCATTTCATCAGCATATGCCTTTGCAAAAATAAATATACAAACAAATTAATTAATAATTATTAGAAAGTTAAGGCACCTGGAATTACACAATCAGTCTTCATGCTGTTTTAAGTAACACAATGAAATAGCCTTTCCTAACAGCCATAATTAACTACCTCCATGAAGCAGAATCCTACATTAGTCAAGAAATTTCTTACCTTTTATAAAACCAAAATGTTCATTACCATATTCACAAGAGCTGACTATTGGTCATCCATATCCAAATAAACCCAGTCTACACCCTCCCACCATATTCCAAATAGCCTCTTCCGTTCAGGTTGTCTAACCAAAATTTTGTATGCCCTTCTCATTAGTCCCATGTGAGCTACGTGCCCCACCCTTCTCAACATTACTGTTTTGATAATTTAACAATATTTGCCAAACAGTACAAATTATGAAGCTCCTCATTATGCAATTTTCTTTGTTCCTCTTGAGCGCAATTATTTCAATGACAAATTACATTTATAACCTTTTATTTTAGAACATGACAGGGAAGGAGTGAGATTTAAAACAAGAGGTGAAACATTTGGAATTACTTTTAAATTTCTCAGTAGGCTTACTGTAAATACCTAAAGATGTTATTTTACATTACAACGTGTGCACTTTTATGGGCATAATGAACTAGAAATTAATACTTCAATTAGACACACCTTAGATTTTATAAAAATACCAGTTTTAGATTATTTACATGTTTATAACCATTATCAGCCTTCGACATCTAAGGCCCAGTGGCCTTTACAGTGTAATGATAGAATTTGTACCAACTTGTCAAACATCTTCGTTCATGCGGTTATTAGCAGAATATGCAATGGAACATGGAAATGGATTCTTGATCAGGACATTCGAAGAACACAGTCTTTCAATTTATCTTTATGTATTGAAAATTTGTTAATTAATGGTTTGATTATTTATCCTTCAGAAAAGAAAAGTTATTCCTACATCTCTCCTCCCACCTCCTCCCATCAAGCTATAAATAAAATAAGTGATTAATGGAAATTGAATACAGTGCAGCTAGAATTGCAAATAATGTAGTATACCATGTTTGTTGTATGAGAAAAGGAAGTGTAGCCTGAAGCCATGACATTACAAAACGTATACAACTAGTTTTGTAGAAAACGATTCTGAGTAATCAAATACAGATGAAATTAGTCACTTACTTCATAGCATTATCCAACCCAGGGGGCTACTAATTACTCAAAAAAATCTCAAGAAAGAATGCCGGACAGATTCCAAGGAGCAGGCCATATGGCCTAAACCCTAAATAATGATGATGATGATGAACTGAAACAGTATATGCTGTGGATGTGATGAAAGGATAGCAAAATAGGTGTTGCAGAAATATATATATATTTTTTTCCATTTTGAGATGAAGCCAAATTTATGGGTAGACTTTCAGGCCAATATAATGCTCACCAAAATAAATACTAACATAAATAATTTAAATTGAAACTATTTAAGGACTTCTCTTAAGCTTACAGTGTGGTATCTGATGTGAGTTGCAGTGGCAGAGACACCTTCTGTTAGCTGGACAGAACCCACGCTACTGCTATCATCCTCTTCGAGCTCTGCTTGCTTGTACCTCGTCATCTGAAGAAATTCAGAACAATCACACAGCGCATTATTCAATGGAAAATGTAATTTCTTCAGCTTAATATCATTCTAGGTCTCTAAATACACATATCCAAACAATTATTAATTATGTACAAAAGTTCTAAGAGAGAAAAATGAAAGCTTATAAACCACGCTACATAATAAACAAATATTGTTAGCCATTTAACGCTGGCCTTGTAATTCTGGGGTCCCGAGTTCGATTCCCGGCGGTGCCCGAATTTATAACTTGTGTTGGGCAAGGCCGTGGTCTAGGCAACACGGAGTTTTCCTCCGGGGGCTTCCCCGGTTTCTCCGTGGCATCCAAACAATTACTCCATTCACACACAGAAGAAGGCAATGGCAAACCACTTCTGGATCATTTGCCAAGAACGTATATGAACAGGTCCCGGTCCGAGAAAAGGATGGAAGGATCCTGTTCATAATATGTCGCCAACCTCCTGTAAAGGAGACGGCGTAATAAAGAGGAAGTTAACCAGTTATGCTGAGTATGTCAGAACAATGAGCAGACTGTGAATAATGTCCACTGTATTAGTTGTGACAAATTTTTAAGCACAAGCTACAAAACCTGTGTGTAAGGACAAAGGGCTATGTAAGAAAGAAATATTTTTGGACTTTGCCAACCCTAGTTTTGAACATACGCTAGACAAAGCTTGGGGATTTAATTCAACAAAGTGTTATGGGGATCCTCTCTTCCAAAGATAGGGCAAGCTCACTCACTCTTTACCAGGATAAGTTAAATAATAAGAGTGAAAAATTAACTTTGAAACCACATATCATCGTATGATAAAGTTTAAAAGAACAAGATAAAGAACTCTGAAATTTATTCAGTAAAAATAAATTTTATTGGTGAGTGATGATAATTGTGAGTGCTGGTGGCTGTGAGAATAAAGAAGTCATCAAAGTATTAATCATTTCACAGAATGCAACTGAACCAACACCAACTATCAACCTTCTGAAATTCCACCCTCTACTAGATCCTCGTGTTCTGGTACAACGCCCATAACGACATAAAACCTAAAAATCAGTAACAGCCCTGCAACAGATGTTTCC
>NW_019059700.1:1464664-1483064 GCF_000696155.1 Zootermopsis nevadensis | reverse complement strand
GATGTCAGCGCAAAGTAAAGAGAAACAGAAGTTCAATATAGTTCACATCTTCTTGGTGTCCTATGAGACTTGTACCACCGACTTTTTACGAACCAAACTTGTGTGTGCCTTTCATCTTTCCACCCATGATCTTCAGGTCATACGTACTTCATCAACATCTTGTAACCTCTGTCTGATGTTGCTAGCGGTTTAATACTCTGTCATCAGATGACATAAAAGACTGCACTAGTATCAATCAAATATTCCAATATCCAACTCATTATTTCTCTACCATTTTAGTCTCTGCATATAATAAACACAACGTGTTAGACTTAGGCTACTTTTCTGCTTCCTACCCTAATATAATAAAAAATCCCTCTTCCCCTATGACCATATGCAGTCACTAAAATATTACAGGTGTAATATATTAATAATTATTAGAGATTGCTTTCCCCGGAAAGTTCATACACCTTCAGAAGTAAAGTAAAACAGTCCCACTATACGCCATGTAGGCGCTTGGGGTGAGTGGAGGTATAGCTCTTCTCTTCCTTGACCTCGGCACTAGATGGGGGTAAGTGATCAGCATCACACCTCGGCCGTGCTTTACCCCCGGGAAAGAACCTCGGTACCCATTGGATAGGAGGCTGGGTGGGCCCCAGAACCGGTCTGGACGCAGAGGCTAGAGGAAAAATCCTCTGCCCCCATCGGGGATCGAACCCTGGTGGTCGCCCAGTCCGTAGCCAGTCACTATACCGACTGAGCTACGCCGGCTCGCACCTTCAGAAGTACTGATAGTTTTAATTTGCATTCACTGCTGCAGAGAAGAATAACCTTCATTTTTTCATGTAACACTGAAAGGTTATCCACTACCCTAAAAAACCTCGTAATACTCTGGTAACAACAATATAATAGAATCTATCTAATTTGCAGTAGGGTCACGTCACAAAGAAACAAATGTTAATTTATAATGTAATCCCTCCAAAAAGTTTTATACCTAAATAAAAATTCTTTATAAAGTTTACTTTTTTCAAATCCGTTTACAAACCTTATTTGCAGATGTACAACACATTAAACATGGTATAATAAAATAGAAAATATCCTATTAAAAGTAGGTTTTCAGGTACTTTAAATACTCTGAAATGGTCACGGTTAGAACTTTTTTCTCCACGAACAGAAATGATGTTACTATAAGAGACAGCTGTGAGCAGAACATCAAACAGAATCCTATTCACAATGGAGTTATTTCACTGAAAACTGCGGCAGAGTGTTAGCATTTCTCCTTCGTATTCGGGAGGTCCAGAGATCGAATTTTGGATCAGAGGCAGGCTATCCTGGCGTCTCTTCTATTATAGTTAAATAATGGAATAGTACCTTAAACTAGGCCACGACCACTTCCTTATACGTATATACTTTACAATTAGTCTGAGCTACTGACAGCGTTGTTAAATAAATAAATAAATAAAATCAATCTTTTCAACCAAAAGCAGTCTGATGATAACATTAACTTGGGAACTATTTATTTGCATTAAGATTACACAATTGCTTCTCTCTATCGCTTTCTATGGTGCAGGATATTCTTTGAAAAGTCCACTGTTACTTGGCTTGTTAAAAAGCAGCCCACTTTCATTATGGAACCCGAACAAAAGCCCGCCATCGGACCCTATCCTGAGCTACGTCGTTTTCAGATAAGAGTGAAGCATTTCGCTTGCGGCCGCAGCATTGCAATATTTGCGAATTGTCCACTTTTTCGTTTGGCAGAAGAAAAATATTCCGTTCTGTCGAAAAACACAAATTAAACTTCTCAAAAATACCGACACCTGTTAACTTTTCTTTGGATAGCACAGTACCTACAGCATTCCAAATCACCACGTGCACAAGCCATGCAACTGTGGTAGTGGCTGTTACTTCTACCGTAAAAATACAATATACTGGATAAAATTTAAACATCTAAATAAACTCTTCACACTAGTAGTGTACTACAAATTGCTTGAAGTACGTTCTTACGAAACACAGTCGTACTGCAACTCTCGGGTTTTTAAATGAAAACATATCCATAGAGGGTGACAAGAAATAGAAGTAAAAGCTCGTAAGGACCCGTGCTTCACTCTTATTACTCGATTGTTATAGCTGACACACTTGTGTACAGCGACAAAAACAAAATGGTAGGTCCTGCAAATAGGACTTGATAACAGCTCAGGGCAAACAACATTGTCAAGATAACATAAGCTTCGTGATGATAAAAACAACATAGTAAATTTTACAAAAAAAAGTAGTATAATTTGAATTGCTGGGCCCAGATTTAACTAGAGCCCAGAACATACGTTCGTGTCGATTTCTGAGTTGGCTTTTATGACCGTGACGTGGATTCCATGCTGTGTATATTTGTGTGACGCGAGAGACTGGAAATTACGTGAGACAGAAATAATAACCAAACTTCTATTACGAGTAACTTGTTTAACGGGGCACTGTCAAGTCAGTTTTGAAGAATTTGGAAATTGGTCATTTATCAATCAACTGGAACACTGAAAATAAGGGTGTACACCAAATGAGCATTTACTACTCGTATTTTGTATGCTTCATTGTTCCTTGTATGTCCACTTGTTGAGCATATTACTCTACTACTACTAACTACGCTAATCAACCGTGAAGATAAGAGACTGCAATAGAATCAAAAGTTCTATTGCTGAAAAAGCTAGCCAACTGAAAAGATAACTGGACGGTACACAGGCAAAAAAATTTATTTTACTTCGTTGAGTAGGCCTATTTGTTACAATGAAAATGCATCACGTAGATCATAATAAACGTGTATTTTATTTCATTCGATGTTTAATTTTTGTACGATAAGATGTTTCTGAGAAATCTGATAAGTTACATGTGGTTGGGTCGATACCATAAACATAAAATGACCTGTCAACTTCCGGCGAAGATATCCGACACAAAATTAATAAGAATATATTAATTAATTTTACAGATGTTAAATACGGAGATATGATCTTTTACTATGCGTTCATTTCACATGCCTCGTGCAAAGAAACCAAGAAATTAAGAAAGAATAAGTTACATTAATGTAGGCCGGTCTTTAAATGCTTTCATGGGCAAGATAGAAACAACAATTATAAATGTATAATTACACATCTGTTTCTGTGCCGGTATAACGTCCAAACATTCTGCGTTGTCGTCAACATGTTTGTAATTTTGTATTCACAAACACAAATAAACTGAAGCTTTATACTAATCTTGATCAATTACCACGCCACATATCGGAACAGTTACTTATCGCTGTTATGAGTGAGAGCACAGTACAGATATGGCGAGGGAGACATGTTTAGGTGTACTATATGAAATTAACTAACAAAGGTGACTTTGTCAGACACCCAATACCACACAAATCATAATTTTTTCAACCTCAAAACTTCACATCAAAATGGCCATTTACACTAAAAAAAAACGTTGCGTCGTAAAATTCTGCATTCTAAATTTATCATTGATTAAAGGATTTTTTCTTTTCCTCCGGAATAAGTAAACTACTTTCAAAATTCCGACGTCCAATTTTCTTGAGGAAAGGAAATATGTGGAGTCACAAAATGTTTTACTTAGTAAACAAAATATTTTGCGTATTGCATGCAATGAATATGCACGAAACGTCATCGCACTAATGTACACGAACAACACACAAAATTTTATTTGAAAATGCTCCAACAAAGTTTTTAAAATATTGCAGTGTCGTTTTTGAAACAAATAACAACGAAAGTTTCAAAATGTGTAACTTTACAACTGTTAACAGGAAAATTATACCGAACAAGATGGTGTAGAGGTAACATTCTATAGTCTAATTGTATTACGTATTCGCTACATGTCCGATTATAATCTCTACCGGGCTTCAGTACTGGCATTCGAGGCAGATTCCTTGTGTTTTCTCCGCAGTCTCTCGAAGTGAATACCAGGATATTGTCTTCAAATAATTGTATCACTGATACGTTGGACACTGTCCAGCTATGATAATATAGGGCCTACTACGTTTCGAGAGTTGGCTTTACTTCCTTCTTCAGCAGCAGAAATTAATACAACACTTTCGTCAGAAAATTCAGATGATGGATTTTGTCCACATATTACTGGCGCAATGAATCACACAATCGCATCGCATACGACGTTCCAACAATTCACATGTTGAAACAGCGTGAATTTATTTAATATCTTCGGGTATTTAATCGTTTAAGGAAGCTATAAAAATAAGCGTAAGAAAGCATATAGAAACACTTTTAAAGTGGAATACTCACGGGAACAGACAAATTGCAAGACGTGGGCATGCGGAGGGGTTTGAAAGAATAAAATAAAATGGCTTTGACCATGGCAATGGAGCCTTTGGATTGAATATAAACATGGTTAATGGAGCCCCTGTACCACGAAGTCGGCTAATGAAATTTAATATGAAAATATCACTCATCACTGCGCAGTGCAAACGTTTAAGGCGTGGGTAACTATAGGCCATCTGTGTAAAATAAAAACATTTATAAATATGAAAACAAGAACAGAGGGGAGTGAAATAGTGTTGGAGACTTCGGACATGTAAACCAGACAATTTAACACAACATTTCAAACAACTTATTCTGGAGCCAAATGGTCAATAAGAACTATTTAGCAAGACTGTTTTCTAATTAAGTTAACAATGTTTCACTTCTTCGTAAATGTGAATAATCTGACCAAATTCTAAGATCGTAATACTAATCAATTCTTTCTCTCTCTGGCCGATTATTTAACACTACTAACACCGAAGATCGCAACTGAACACTGACCGATTCCATCCACCTCCCATATTCAAACTATTCCCTTATGATCTATCTACGCGTTGCCATTTTGTCCCTTTATAAACTTCCAAGAAACTGATTTTCAAAATGTTTACCGATCAAAATTATGTAGCCTATATTACTTTGTCTGCCCCATTCAAGTTACATGCCCAGCCCATCGTAACCTGTTGAACTTTCCTGCCTTACCAATACTAGGTGACCTCTGCCAACCTCAGTACGCATGAATAATTGCGATACATTAGGTTCATTGAATCAAGATACACTATAATAAAAGTGTACACACAATAAAAGAATACAAGATTGTTACTGTACCTTTTCCTTTAACTAATTAATTCCAATTACGCTATTTTAACCGGAAAAATATATTTCAAATGAAAGAAACACGTTACTCACATTTCTAAAGGATTGGTGCAAGGATAATACTAAATAACATCAATTAAGACACCTAGAACACTGTAGGCCTTCTGTTAGTGAGCAATACAAGTTTTGATGATGTTCTAATAGGCAGTAACGCCGTGTACACTTGTGGATAGATACTAACGTTTCGGAGGAACATACTGATTCCATCTTCATCCCTGCAATATGTTCCTCTAAAAGGTTTGTAACTACCCACAAGTCCACAAGGCGTTTCTACCCAGCAGACCATCGTCGACAAAACGCGCATTGTTCAGTAACAGTTGACCTCCAGGGTCGGTTACGTCTGTAACATGATTTTCCTGTGATTTGAGTCATAAATATTTTGAACATTTACTGTGAAATATTTTTATCTGTGGAAGTCCGTGTGTTAAAGGGGCTATTCAGGGCTCTTAGAATTTCGTTCTCAACAGATTCCACTCTACACTACCGCGTATTATCCTCGAACGCACATCTGACATGGCCGCAGTTGCACATTAAAGACAGAAATCAATACTGCCTTATTTCTCTGTGCTAGTGCCTACTACTTATCGGCGAAGGAGATAAAACCGACATTTGACGAAGTTCCGCTTTCCAATTTCACCACAGATAGTGACAGAAAGGCAGATGTTTTATGTACTTGCTACACGAGCTGCTATTGGGTGTTTGCATCTTGACAAACTCACGTCATGCTGTTATCCGAGGTACATGATTCCGCAATAAAAAGAAGTTACAGGGGGTAGGTCAAGGTTATCAGACCTTTCACCATTAACATAATTACCACAACAAATGGCGTTACGATGATAACGCATACATCAAATTTAAATGTGATATTTAAAGTTATCACGGTGACCAATCTGAAGATGGCTGTCAGATTTAAAGCCTTGTAGTTTGGTAGAAGTTCACCAATGTTTTTTGAGGTCCTTGCTGCCTCTATAATCAGAAGGACTCGTCGCCCTGAAGACAGAGGCAGCAAGGACCTCTGAAACGTTGGTGCACTTCTACCACACTACACGGCATTACAACCCAGAATACAGTCATCGTCAGAAGTTTAACAAGTTTGAAAATTCAACTTTTCAATCTGTAAACTTTTGATTATTATCTAACAAAAGTAATTTCAGTGTGCTAACACAGAAGTAAAAGACTAGAATAGCAGATGTTAAATTACAAAACTGCATTCTAAAAGCCATCCCTGAAACGTACAAAATATGTTCCATACATATACGTTTTAAAGACATTTATGGTCTACCCACATGCAAAATTTTGTATGCCTTGCTCCAGCGGTTTATTAGTTATCGAAATCAAACCGAAAGCTAGAATTAAATTATGTGTGGTTGCCATCTTGATGTTTTTCAGTGCAAAGATAAATTACCGTATAAAAACTGCGCATTAATCAAGAGCTGTTAATACAGAACATTTCAATGCCCTACGCTAAGACGCTGGTAAAGGTGTTAGAACAATGGGACTTGCGCTAATTTCGTTCCCACCTCCAAAATTCGTACGGCTGCCATATTTGTGTTACTGCTAGTAGAAAACTGAAATTACGAATGTGAGGTGGTCAATTTGTTCAAAATTTAAGTCATAGGATTGACGACTGAGAGACGGGTGTGATATTAGCGTACTTCGGCTTACTGAAGAAATTAAGTAGGCTAAATGACTACACAGTAGTTACGAAATTTTACATATTACGGGACAATGAATTATTGGAATTGCTGTGTGAACCTTTATAGCCACAACTTTTCAACTCTGCTTCCTTACGTCGTTAGGAAAGTCCAAGAAAATCAGAGGAAATTGTGATTTAACAGGACATAATTGCTTCTGGTCTGTGCTGCTCATTTCAATGTACTCGTCGAAAACGTGAATGCCACAAAGAATAAACACAGAACTCTATTGGAAATAAATGAGGAGAAAGGAAGTTCATGTCTCCTTACCAGAATGCAAGAGAACTAGGTATAAAGATAGTTAGCAAATCCTTCTAAAATTAAAAAAATTGTCACATATTTGGATGCAACAGTAACATATCAAAAGTGCACTGATGAATAAGCTAAGACCAGATTAAATTCGGGGAATGCTACCATCCAGTGCAAAATATTTCATTTGCCTTTATATCTAAAAATATAAAATTAAAAAAAACTTAAATTTTGTGAGATCTGAGGTCTTCAGGGCGGTAAAAATGTAGACTGTGGTCATCTGGGCTGTGATAACGTGTAGTCTTCTAGGTTGTAACAAACGGTCCAGAGGAACGTACTGCCTCCATGTTCAGGGTAGAAATACCACTTATAACACCACTGCAATGGTTTAAATAAGACTGCTCTCAGAGTTCCTAGTTGGAAGGAATTCAACGGACTAGAGCTTAATTACCAACAGCTGGTGTCTACTGCAGTCTACTACGTGATCCAGATGTTCAGTGAAATCTTTGGTTTTGTAACAAGAAAGATGAAGTTAATAATTAAACTGAAAAAGAAAGTGAGTTAAAAATACAGCTTGTTCCCAAAGTTATATTAGTCAGAAGATGAAGGCAAAGCGTTCCTCCGAGATGTTGGCAACCATCTCCAAAACCACACGGCTTCACAACACAGAAGACCAAAAAACAACAATTTTACTGTCGTGAAGACTTCAAATATCACGAACTTAAAGTTTTTGTGTTGTAATCTTTAGACCTACATCTTATTATTTACATTTTTATATGGGAGACGGGAAGAGCTAACGGAATACATTTCGAAATTAAAGTCTAGTCATCGCATTTAAACGACCTAACACCAAGCCTATCTGAAAGATATTAAGATGTTAAATTGAATATATTATGCAAAACCCAATTCAACAAAGCAGTTTGCACAGTGTCTACAATGTGTACCACAGCAACTTGCTTACACTTATTACATAACATCTTGGTTATTTAATTAAAAGAGTAGTGGCCATTTGGTAATTTAATTATTTTTTTCCTTTTTCCTTCTACTCCCGTCTTCAGGTGAAAAAATTACACAAGCCGAAACGACGAATATAATTAAAAATATTAACACGCTATGTCGCACAATCGTCAAAAACCTCCAAACTTATATTTAGTTAATGTTCACATTCATTATACTTATTACGTCACGGTCATTAACAGACCGAACAGTACCCCAGCCTAGCAATTATATTAATATGCACTACACATTACACATTTAAAACATAAATAAGACGTAAATGTAATTATATTTTCAATCTTACCTTAACGATTAAGCACCTTGCAGCACTACACATTAATCGGATATTAAGGTGACATCACAGAAAACGTATAAAACAGTGTGAACTCAATTTAACGGAGCTAAATAGGTCCATGTACCCCGTGCGGCGTCACAGCGATGAATGAAAAAGTATGCTTCACTATGATCAAATGCGCACGCACTCGTCCTGTATACATACTACACGAACACACGGAACTAACTGCTCAGGCCTACATGTAAGCAACGATTCTTACGAATAAACCGGAAAAGTTCTTGAACTGACATTCCGTGACAAGCGATCGTAATGCACGATTAAGTTCTACTTCTGCAAATATACATCTGCTAGTATGGCAGTAAAGATAGCGCGCTTGATATTTTATTCTATACCATATATTTAAATAATAATAATAATGATAATAAAACATCTGGTGAACGGCGAAATATATTATCAACAACGTTATTTCCATTCCGAATTGCAACATTTACGACATACTGAAGATGATTTAGATCTTGCCATACGATTCCGCTTCTGTGGTTTCCTACACGTATTTCCATCGACCCTGAAGCCAGCCATGAACTTTTTTACAACGTGCAGTTTATGTGAAAAAAAAGGTTTAACGCAGTATAAAAATCATGCATATGTATGCAATATTTAAAACACTTTTATAGTATGTATATGAATAAATGAATTTATTTTTTCAAAACAGCAGAAATGTTTGACCCAGTTTTAAGCAATGATTTAGACCCAAAGAAAATTTCGACTTTAAGATAAATTATAAAACGTTTCGAGCCGGATAAAAAGTAAGTAATTAGATACGATCAGTGTAGTAATGTTCGAGCAGAATGAATAGTCAAACCAGGTCACAGGTCATTTGACCCTAAAATATGCCGCATGTGACGATCGTTTGAGTTGGTATACCTTTCCCGTAGTTCAAAATTCTTGCAGCAAAGGTTTGAGTAAGGAAACACTTTCTCTAACTTGACATTGCATTCTTCAAGC
Organism: Zootermopsis nevadensis; assembly: GCF_000696155.1. The sequence continues at coordinate 1,473,681 of NW_019059700.1, read as the reverse complement.
AAAATATAAATTTAAATCTTACACTGTTTTATGGCTGTTGACAATTTCGACAATAGGGCCTTAATTTTTTTAACTTCAGTCCTTTTCAAAACTCAAAATGATCTCTGTTTCAAAATATGACTATAGTTTACTTGAAGTCTGAAGCTGTAAATCACCACGTAGATTTTCAGTTCAAGGGAAACGCATCTGTCTTGCTCTGGAGAGGTATATGGTACGTTTTTCAACACTTCTTTTATGACAATACAGGAATTACCTTCAAAGAAGGCAGTGAATTCAAGGAGGTTAGAATGTGTCGTCATATGCTTCGGTAGGACAGATAAATGATACACAATTTTAGTTTTAACACTACTTGGAAAGCAGTCACTTCGAAGACCCTGAAGGAGACTGGAGCATAATTGACGGAAATGATTCAGATCGTGTGTAACGGCTGGCTTTCTTATTAACGATAGACTAGATCAGTGGTATTCAACCTGGGGTACGCGTACCCCCGGGGGTACGCGAAGACATCTTAGGGGGTACGTGAAATTTAAAAAAAATGTTTTATGATAAACACTGAGTAATCAGTAATGTAATTTATTTAATTGATTTTAGATGTAGATTATATACTATGTATAACTTGAAATATACACCAACAACTTTGGGGGTACAAAGTTGAAGAGAAATTATATCTGGGGGTACGCGAACAAAAAGGGTTGAATACCACTGGACTAGATGACTGAGCTTTCGGGTTCTCTTGGCCACGTTCGCTTCTCTTCAAACTCTTTTTCACAATCATCTTCACATTTATTGAAGCCGGTTAACAAAGATCGCTGAATAATGTACGAAACTATTAATATTTGTACGGCACAGTGGTACCTACCTGTACCACCTCCTTCGTTTCAAATGAAGTGGATGTTTCATAATATTTATGTGACAAAAATAAGTGATGAGAAGACACCAAATTGAGAATGGAACAGCAACAATAATTTTTACACGTGTCTCAATAATATCCACGAATATAGGAAAGAAAGCATGAAGAATGTACATACCTTAATCTCCTTTATCTATTTGTTCAACTCCGAAAGTCCAGAAATAGCGTCGAGTAACAAAGTAGCTGGAATCGTGAATTATAAATTACGAACGACGGTGGTAGTCTGCACTGCCTAGAACGCTGCAGTATGACGGTGAACACCACGGACAGCAAAACGCAACATCGCACACCCTGCTCAATCTTCTGGAGTACGCACGTCACAGTCTTGTTGATTTTAACCCAAACGTCCTCAGTGCGCACTAAACTCGTCTTTGATCCTCGAAAATAGGTTGTTCATACGTCGCATGCCGTCTGTGGCACCACAGACGGTCTGTGTTTTCAGAATAAACCGAGAGATATAATCACGATGTTCGTACCGGAATACACACAATGTCCTCAATGTATAGCTCACGACTTTTATCATCAGTAATTTTGTTATCACCGTTCGTAGGAAACCAAAGTACGATTTTGAAGTTGCAAAGAATAGCACTACTTCAACTTCAAGTATCGTCAAGATTCGTCCAGTGGTTCTCGAGTTGAATCGACTAGACAGACGGACGGACGAACGGACGGAAAGACACGACCAGCCTATAATGCGTTCTCGCTACGCACTTCGTGCAAAGAGAGCATAAAACTCTGTTTACTGATTAAGTAAAAGGCATTTTAAAGTTTTTATTGTAAATGTTGGTCAAGGCTGAGAAACAGCCTGATTGATGACCTTATTTCATGCACTTCCTTCCAGTAACAGAACATTTCTAGTGAGTTCCAATGCATGATTTTGAAAATAAAATTAATTAATTATCGATGTTGATCTTCTGGGTTGCAACGCCGTCTGGACTTGTTGGTAGATACCAACGCGGACAAAAGTGTATTTCTCCGAAACTCTGGTAGCTGCCTACTAGTCCAGACGGCGTTGCAACCCAAAATACCAAAATCGACATTTTCAGCGCAGTAAGAACACCAATCTCATGCAATTAGTTATATTAATACACATATTAATACATTAAAAGTATTTACTATGCTACTGCAATATTATTTCACTTTTAAACAGCAAAAACATTAGTCACCAAGTTTATCATCAATATTTCCAATCCGGAATAAAAACCCCACTTTTGAACATTCAGAATAAGGGTCCATAAAAATTCCGTTTTCGTGTTTTGCAACACGCACCTTAGATGTAATCTACTGTAACATAAAGCAGTACTTTAAACTATCATGACATTGCGAACCTTTGTTTGGAAAAACACGTTTCTATGGTAACATGTTTAACATTCAAGGGACTTCCTCTTTAAGATTAGGGTCTTATAATCTCATCTACGTTCCAGTCCACGTACACCTCCTACAGTCACTTGCAATCCCCTTTGATATTCGTATCTAAGGCCTACACATTTATCATCGAACGAAATGATTCACAAGTTTAAAGTCGGGAAGACACTTCCTACTTTACTTCATGCTAATGGAGAATTTGATGGATAAGCATGCCTTTAACAGCAGGAAGGTCGCGTAACATACACGGCAGTGGTGACGAATAAAAACGAAAGGTGATAAAATATGACGGAAATACAACACTTGGAATATAACACTTAAACTGGGTGATAATATTCAAACGGATCTAATACAAGTAGGTAACATGGTGTGGACTGGATAAAAATGGACCAAGATAGGCTCACTGCGGGAGGGCGTATTGTAAACTTCGGTTTCCACAAAAAGCTAGGAAATTTATTGACCAACTGAGAAATATCAACTGTTGAAGAAATACATTGAACAATGGAGCTTGTTCGATTTTTACAAACAAGTTAAAAAAGATTGTGAATATAATTTAAGTTTATGTTTTCCGAGCTTTTTCTGCTATTTAAATTCATGACGAATCCCTTTTGTTACTATATTTACCAGTACTTTTCGTTACGACACGAAACTTTGCAGAACAAGGATGAATACAGCTCAAAGCAACCATATTTCTTATTTTGAAGACCTTTCCAAACAAGAGATGACTGAGCCCACTCACCCATGAACACCGCTGATACTGCTTAGATGCAATTGCGTATGGAATGTAATTTGAACCGCGTATTAAATACGATATAATTCAACAGACACTTGATTCCAGACGGAAAAATAATTTACATTCTAAACAACTATATTAGACAGCTCAATTGATGTATACCGGTACACATGTATTTGATGTCTCAACTAGACTGGACTTAGATTTAATTATTTACAGTTTATTTAACGACGCTTTCAGCATCTAGGCTATATAACGTCGGATGATAGGATGACAGTGAGTAATGAATTGGAAAGGATGTGGAAGGAAGAGGTCGTGGACTAATTTAAGGTACTATCCCGGCATTTGGCTGCAGGGACTGAACAAAACCGCGTAAAGTACCAGCCAGGATAGCCGGTCCCCGGGCCGAGATTTAAACCCAAAACCTCCCGAATTCTAAACAGAAGTGTTAACCACTCAACTACGACGTGGCTATCTTGGAGTTCGTCTGTATACTACCACTAATATTCCACATCATATGAAACAGGATAATGTTTGTCGAGTGTACTGGCAAAGACGAAAATCTTTCCTGATGTAGCATTATGAAACACGAATGATGGCCCGTATATGCTAAAACGCATCTGTAGAAAAAAAGCTTATGTTAAAGTGTGGACGGAAAACAAAAACATACCTGAAATTAGTTACATAATTCAGTGGCGTTTTTGTGGTATAATTACAGTCACGGCGCATTGTCAAGTAATTTGACTTTCATCGTAACATATAGTTTATATATACTTATGCCTCGTAATTACTGTGTATGTAAGCCTACTCTCAACCATAATGAAGATGGTTTTAGTGCAGATAATTTTGATATTAAAATCACGTTCGGATACTAATTAACTAACGGAGCACTAACTTCCTTAACAAACGGTACAATTATTTTTGTTAATGCTTTTCTCCGTATCACATTTCATGGCTAAAGTTACCTAGGGATTTTCTGAAGATCTGTGATAAAGATTAATTTCATCATAACGATATTGTCACTGTCCATCATCTGAAGGCCTATGTAACATCAAATACAGGTACACCTCATTGTTTATTCATACATATCAGTTACAGAAACTGAAACTAGAGTATCAATAGTCTGTATAACTGAGTTCATACAGCGAGATGGGAAATGAAAGGGAAACTACATTACACAAACTGCATACTGTGACGTGTAATAAAATACTGATCGCGTACGGAAATGCTGATTTGAAATTAATTTAACGATTCGTTTGTTACACTCAGTTCTGTAGCGAACTTTTAAACAGGAGGGTAACTACAAAACGGAATGATTATGGTGTAATTACAATGCAACTGGGAGGAAACATAACTGCCCAGATTCATAACTAATTCTGTAGGATAATTTCAGTAGGTTTATATACGACATTGAATCCGGTCTAACTATGTGAACTAACGTATTAACTGTTGTGTTTCGGTTTTCTTACCCGCGGTTTTCCAGATGCAGAGTAAACATGATGTCGAATAAATTATAAATTATAAATAATGTAACAGTAAGTTCCGTGACATGTTTTAAGGTATTAGCCCAGATTTTTTCCAGAAAATGTGAAGAAATTCGCAAGAAACCTCGACAAAAATTGGCGGTTCCCATTTCGGATGCTGAACCTTGCAAAGCTGTGCGAAGATATTCTACGCGAAACCTTTCACAAATCAAGCACAACATTGTTGTTTACTAGACTGTGAACGGGCGAAACATGATTATGTGAGTTCTCTTCACGTCTGAATTTAATGTTTGCACCCCGCACAGACTTTTCTTGGTTCTTTTGAATTATTTAACGATGCTATTCAAACTTCAGATGTTATAGACTATAGACAGATGTTCACAAATGGTGAGCAAAAAACAATTCGTGAGGAGGCAACCATGGACCCTTTTAAACTAAGCCTACTATTCCAGCATTCAACCAGAAAAACTCAAGAAAAATTACGAAAATCTTCTGCCCGGATAGGCAGTCCTTTGAAAGAATCGAATCTGCTTCCTCTAGTACAGAAGCCTAAAATGCTACCTTCACCGCAGCCTAGGCCTCCTTGGTTAAAACTGTTTGAGATAACCTCCATGGCAGTGAATCGTCTCAGCCAAAAACTTTCTCTCTCTAGCTGTCAATACTGTTATGCAGACAACCTGCACAACACAATGGCTATGTAAACAAGAAACACGTCTCTGTTTTGGCTAAACTTCGTTAAAAAGAGTACAAAATCCATTCATCAAACAAGTCTACGTCATTAACACACAGATCAAGTAGATGAGTGTTTTACGATAAACAGGCATTGCAATGTCTGTTCACGCCCTGGATACATCTTCCCAGAAGAGATTACTATTCAGAACGGTCATACGAAGAAATTAACAAACGCCGCAGAAAGGAACTGCGTAAACAACTTAGGTGCTATTAAGTTCGCTTAACTTAACATAAACATGACAAGTGTTGAGACTTTTGGAACTATTAATACCCATTTCAAGAGCAGTATGCCAGTCTTCTATGAGCATTTCAGATTCAGTTGCTATTCACAGAAATTCAACTTATTAACAATTTCCTTCCATTTATGGAACTGGGGAAGTTTCTTTCCTTATCCTGACCCAATTCACATTTGAACAACCTATTACGCAATGATTAATTTTAATATTATTATTTTTCCATCTACGCGTAGGCCTGAAAACTGGTATCTTCCATTGAAGTCCTCCTATAAACATTTATAGGCATTTTTTTCCTCTATGCAGCTCATCTCACCCTTCCTTATTTAATCGTTGGCGTATGTTAGGCAATCTCCTGAAAGGCGTCGTGTCCTGCCCGTCTAGCGTCTAGCGTCCAGCCGTCCATGTCAGCACCCACATTGCCAGCAGGATGGAGTGGCCTCACTGCATCCGTCTCGTTCTTCCGGACACGGACAATGGAGAAAATCAAATTATTCTGATGCATTCGGCAGAATCCGATAGTAGCGAGCAGAAAGCATTACCGACGACCGCTCATTGCATTTATTGTAAACTTAATGTTAAGTTACTGTAGTTTTTCTTGTACATTATAATCAGATCTAAGAAGATGATTTAAGATGATCAAGATGGTAGATCTACATACAATTAGTGGTGACTCTAATTCCTAGTCTCTTCTTTAATTACTTATAAAATAAAATAGCGCTAAGTAGATTAGATTAATTGGCGATTTCTCATTATACCTATAAATGTTTATGTCTCACGAACGTTCCTCATCGTTCTTTCTTCTCTCATTGCACAATAATATTAAATATTTAAGAGAAGTCTGTTGAAATCAGCAGTAAATTGTAAACATCAATACATGCGTTGATGTTTATGTTTCCTTAAGAAGTCCCTCCCTACTGTAAGAATAAACATACAACTAAAAATTAAAAGGCCAAAAGTTTAAAGTTTAAATGTCTGTTATATTTAATGACGAAAATACAATAACACCGCAGATATTTCAGAACAAATTATGAAACATTGTTTCACCACAAGAAAACTGTGGATAGTCTGAGTCTTTAATTAATCATACACCTTACATCAACAGAATAAATTGATGCCCAAGATTCTGACCACAAAGTGAAGTTCTTAAGAATCGTAATGCAGAGGTTAAAAACTTCCCTAACGGAGACCCGACAGAATGAACAACAGCAGAACGTTGCTGAAAGTCAACAGAAAGGCCCAGAGTTTACTCAGATATATCTTATCTCGTCGTAATATGTGCGCATCCAGTGGCCAACTGTTTCAGCTCATCGGCTTCACATCAAAGAAATTAAAAGTAGAGTGTCTAAGTGTAGGCAGGAAAATATGACCCATATAATATATCTATCGCCCAAGGAGTCCTACCGAATGTCTATAGATCAAGCCAACGAAACGTTGGGACCCGCAGTGCTCAGGCACGTGAAGAACGGGTCGTTCCCAGAATCCCAGTATAATATATCCATTCACATACACAAATTAATATTCAGGACGGTGACAAAGGATGGGTTGGTCAGGACAAATGAGACGAGGAATGCATGGAGAACTTTTGTTGGTAAACATCTTTGAAAACATAAACGAGTATGTGAGAAAGCCATTAAGATGGATCTATGAGAAGTAAGTTAGTTGTATGTGACACGGACGGAACTATTTCGTGACCATGCTCAATGGCGTGCTTTGGCATTAACAGTGCTGAAACCTCGTGTTTTGTACCGAAGTGTTAATCAGGCACAACTATTTTATCGCAGTTTTCTGTTCTTTTATTTAAATACTTTCTGCTACATTTTTATTCCTCACTAGAAATTACTATTACTACAATAGAATTTCTACATATGTTACTTGTAAGGTCTCTTCTGTGTCTGCGCACTATAGACAAAGTTCAACACTATTGATCCTCTGCAGTTGACATGACGTCGTTGACTGGTCTAAGAAAACAGTAATAACCATAAACATTGGTGAGCTCGTTTACTGCTACTGTGCTCGTGTAAAGATAATGGGACCTGAAACCTCGCTATTCACAGACGTCGCTTCGTTTCGACATCAGTGCCCCGTTCTATCAAAAGACAACAGGAAATTATTCGTGACAAAAGGCCTACATGTATCAGAAACACATAGAAACGTCAGTCTAAAATGGAGCTCTAAAACTGGTCCTATATAATAACCCTAAACCAAATTTTAGGCTGTTAGATAAACTGATTGTGCACTGAGATGATGGCGCCTTCTCAATGCAAATGCCCCCCCCCCCCCAATAACAGCAATAAAACACATGTCAGTTCAAATACGCCGACGCCATCAACAAAAACGAACCGTAAGTGGCTACATTCCTTATTTCGACACCACATTGCCTGTCGAGCCACGACAGATGTAGAATTCTTTTATGTAAAAATAATAAGGATGTGCTATTTTTTACATCTGAAATTCATTGTCTGAATGTCTTCCTACACAACTGACTAAGCAAACGATAACTTAACTGTACAGATAATTTACTGTTAACAAAACTCAAATGTTAACCACTGCCTGTCATTTGACAAGATCCTGAGCCAATTTCATCAAGTTCGTCCTCTCACAACAAACACCTCTAAGATCCATCCTAACCTAACCTTTTAGCCTCATTTTTGATGTCCCAAACAACCCCCTCCAAGAGGACTTCATACCAAAATTATGTTTAGTATTCATTGGCCTCACACGGGCTACATGACCTGTCAAACTTTTTTATTTAATTATACCTGAAAATATTAAAATAAACTATTTATCTGAGGATCGGTGGTAGCTGTTTTCGGTTTTCTGAAGCACATATTGTAAGAGTTACAATCCACATGGTTGGGGCTAATATAGAATACATAATATTTACATACTGTTCTCGCAAAATATACCGGTTCCAGTGTATTCCTAATCTGGAAAAAATCACTCTCTTAAACCATTACTCTCAAACCCAGGCACACGGAGAACATTAACAAATACTTTGTTAAGAACTCGGAAGAAACGTCGACTATTTTAAAAGTCACGGTCTTTTTCTCAGTCGGGTGAAATAAAGTTTACTTAAGCGCTCCTTGAATTTATGAGATCAGATTATCTAGTACTATCTTAATTAACCTAATCTGAACTTCATTCAACCGATTACAGCTGGTAAATCAAAATTTTTAAATCCGCCTCATTAAAAAAACAGTGTGTCAGCAGTCCATCTCGGATCGATAATGTAAGCATACAGAAACTGCAATCATCCGAAGATGATGTCATACTGAATATGTCTGTGTATAATATGGTCACTGATATTAATTCTAAGACTATAAGCTGACTTTTCATTTGAATTACCAAGAAGACTCCGTGGCCTCATAAATCATGCTGCATTTAATCCACGTTTTATCAAACTCGTAACAAGTAGAATGTGTTATGAAATAGTATTTCATCAGCCTGCAAAATTAACTGTCAGCATCAAGTTGCCTGGAGCCAAAATATATTATTTCGATCTCGTTTAGATTCCTCCATGTATAACATAAAATATTACCCTTACAGACTCAATAATT
>NW_019059700.1:1434145-1462567 GCF_000696155.1 Zootermopsis nevadensis | reverse complement strand
ATTTCTCTTCAACTTTCTACCCCCAAAGTTGTTGGTGTATAATTCATGTTATACATAGTATATAATCTACATCTAAAATAAATTAAATAAATTACATTACTGATTACTCAGTGTTTATCATAAAACATTTTTTTTAAATTTCACGTACCCCCTAAGATGTCTTCGCATACCCCCGGGGGTACGCGTACCCCAGGTTGAATACCACTGGTCTACGTCGTACAGAAGTCATACGCACTGTTCATTTAAGTTACACAGTTTAGGGATATACAGCTAAGAACAAAATGGAGAGGATATACTTATTGATGCCACAAAATATCAAAATCCGCCGATTCCGGGGTCCACACACAAAGATCGCTGGTTAAAATCCCAGTATCATAAAGAATTTTGACTAATTCTTGGTTTCTTTAACGATTCTATATTAAATGCATAGGTTTTGCTACATCGAATAACAAACAGATTAACTTAAAAAAATTAGGAATAATGGGGACTGTAGCGATTATGGTAAATGTAAGAAAAATCTCATAATTTTCTTGGATGAACTGAACAAAACAAGAAGCATCAACTCGTCTCCAGGTCGACATTAGAAGCCGGCTTCATCTAATGCGAATAAGGTGCACTAAATAGAACAATTTGTGGTGTGGATTGCAGTCCTCGTTTCCTGCCTTACCCTATGTTGTCTTGTACCGATAGATGATGCCTTGTGACTGGCTGATGCTCCACCCTCGTAGTCCCATTTGTTTGAAATAATTCGCCTCAGAATCAGTTCAGAATCTAAACACGATAAAGGACTAAATCCATGAAAGCTGCAGAATAAAGTAATAGGGTATACACGCTGAGAAATCATTAGGTCTGTACAGTTACATGGATCACCTGTTGTAACGTTAACAAATTTGGCATTTAGCAGACAGGACATATTTACGGGTTTCTTTTGGTTTTCAGAATAAACAGAAACTTTTTCTAAACATCATTAAACCTGTAAACCTTGTTACAGAGAAGCGGTATGTTTTGATGGATGTAAATTCCAGTTTCATGGTTTCTTCTTCGAAATTCTGTGACCTGCGTGTGATACATGACAGCCAGTTCCCTGTTTCAAATCCAGTCGATTTTCGTGGAAACCATGCGGGTACTTTTTAACTTCCTGTCGTCAATATCAATATGGCCGCTTTACAGACTTCTGAGGCGGAAACTATATTGGATGGGAAGATTTCAGTCTTCTGGGTTGTTGCGCTGTGTAGTCTGGTAGATGTTTACCAATGTTTCAGAGATCATACTGCGATTCATCGCCCTGATGACGGAGGCAGTATGACCTCTGAAACATTGGTAAACATCTACCAGACTACACAGCGCAGCAACACAGAAGACAGAAATCTTCATACTCGCCGCTATGAAAACCTCAAATCTTACATATATTGGATGGCTTTAGATACATAACACAGAATTTCTGCAGGCCTACTATATTAGGATCTTCTATCACCACCTTTGTAGTGGAATTAGCAGCAGTTATTGAAGAACACAGTCATTCTGTAGGTGACTTGCTGAAAACCAAAATCAATAATAGCCTCTTTCTTGTGCCAAGACAATAATCTTAACCTTTATTCACCAAAGGACGAAAATTCAGCGGGAACGAAAAGACAGATAGAGAAAAATAAATAGTGTATACTAACATAATATGCAGTGTGGTCTCAGTGATGTTTATGTTGTATTTTTTAGAAAAATGTTCAAAATGAACATGATTATATGAACACAAGCACTCCGAAATAATTACTCGTCTTCAGGACTCATTTTTTATCGTCGGAGTGGATTTAATTGCACAATTTCTTGATATGAAATATCTTCTGTCATAATTAGAATATGTAAGTTATTATAACTAAGAAACCTAAAACCTGCTACTTTCGGAGGAGAATTCTTTAAGTATGTATTTTATTAGATATTTTTGCGTGTGTCCCTTTATTGAGTTAATCAAACAATGTTAGATTATGTCCTCATTGTATAATTTAACGCATTCGCTACTGAGATTAACTTAAGTTCGAGTGATGACTCGAGGAAGTAGTCGTGACCTATTTTATATATTCATTCCTCTATTATTCTTGAAGACGCCGAAACACAAAAAGGTTTTCAGTTGGGTGTATCAGTGACTGCAAGTCTTTGTTATACCGAAACTTGGCAAATATGTACACGGTAAGTAATCTGCTATTACACACAGATCTAACTCCACGGAGCAGAGTCCTTCTTCAAAAGCTGTTAGCCTTCCAGACAATCAAGAAATTTATTGCATTTTATGGATAAAGAATGTTCATTACCGTGATCACAATAGCCCGTCATGAGATAGGCAAATCCAGTTCACTGTCCTCCCTGATTTCCTTATCCACCCATCAACGCCAAAGTCTTTCGAGCGGTATTTTCTCTTTAGGATTTTCAACCAAAATTGTGTATGCATTTCCAATTTCCTCATGCATGTCACAAATTCGAAAACCAAGCGTGTTATAAATTGAATCCTTACAGTAAAACATGCAGTCTGAGAGCATGCAGGCAAGAATTTTGAATGCTTTCCAATCTTTAATGACTTTTAAGCATAAACAGTGCGTGACCTTAGAACAGGGCTTTATCTCCCGTTTCAAAGTGACCGAAGTTTTGGACTATGTACCCCTTAAGGAGGCAACATTTCTTGGGTGCGAAATTTCTTAATATTCTTGAGGTCAAGAGCCATAGGTCTTCAAGTTGAAGATTATAAATATTTGATTCCCAGTACGTTTGATTTTACACGGAAACGGTGATGTAATGAATATTCACAACTATATCTCTAAAGCAGTCTGGTTCGGGATCAGACTCTAAAATAAGTCAAGTTACAGAAGTTCAACTATCGAACATCAATGCATACGAATGAAGCTGTTACATACTTAAATATTTTAATAACGCCAGTTCGAACGACCAAATCAGACGGGCCTACATACGATTGCAGTGGGCAGCATTTTGCAGCCTAATACACGGGAAAAGTACTTCTAAAAATCTGCATATTGCACAGTGGAAATGCTGTCCAAGACACAGAAACACGCCGACAAAACCTTCCCTGCTCTGTGTTCCTCTACATCTTTCTTGTTAGGCAGTTACCAATGGTATGGTATTGCGACACTGAGGAGCTTAACGAAAGAGATCAGATCAAGGCGGATGAGATTGGGGTCACGTAGCACGCATTAACGCTATAGGAATCTGCTCTGCACCTTTCTTTTTTACATAACAAGAACAGGCTAATAAGGCTTCTCATTTTATCTTTCGATGGGAGGGATTAAGAACTGTTTGCATCAAGAATAAGTTTCTGCAGATAACTCGTAATTACCGGAACAACCTTGATTAAACGCCTAATAACACATCTTACGTTACATTTCCTATCTAATCAGAATTTTTGATTCGAAGCATCTGCAAGATACTGATACTTTGTAGCTGTATCATTATTTAGGCATATTTCAGTTGCAGGTTGCAAGACTAAACGCCTAGTTTTCACACAAATATTACTGTGCAGGAGTAGTTGCTCCATCGTAAACTTCCTGAAATTGGCGAGGAAAATGCTTTAATGTACATATGTTACGTTTTCGTATTCTGTAACGTAAATAAACCGATAATGGAAATAATCTTCACTGCACAAAAGAATTCGCAATCTAAAATCAATAAAACAGCACAATTATTTAAAATATTATTCTCGAAACCGGCTATAAAAAAGAAGTTTCGATTGTTTCTCTTGCTGCTACTTCCAGCAGCCCAGAGGACAGCCATAATCTAATTCTGGGCCTTTAACTGTGTAAAAGTGTTACAAATAGCGGCAAAATAATTTTGAGTTTTCTTCTTGTTAACCCCAGCCTAGAATGTACGATTCATTTCAAGCGCACGAAGTGCTGCGCAAACAGCTGGGACTTCTTAATTTTGTATCCACGACCAAGTTTGCACTAGAAACAAATAAGAAGGTAAATTTCTATACCAAATTTAGTAATATAACGAAGGATTTCACACATTCACAGACAACAGAGATAAGGTAGGACTTATAGCGAATATATTCATTTACGATAAAAATTGGCGATTTTTACTCGATTTATTCACCATTATCACCGCCTTCTCTTACTGAATCCTCGGTACGTCGTCCTTGACCAAACGCTGCCTTCAGATCAGACTTCAGAAAGTGAATACACTGTGCCTTGCAATGTTAGTGAACTTTGTCACTAGTTGTTTGGTTTTCTCATCGAGCTAAATAAACTAGCCTCAAAGAAAGTAAAAAGGAAAACAAGAAAGGAATATACGAGAAAGAAAGAATGAAATAAATAAACAAGCCTTTGAAGGTAAGTGGAGCTGAGCAAATATCAATTCCTCAATGATTTTGACGGAACAGCAGAGAATCCGAAAATATAATTAAAATATTGAAAAGTAAGGAAATATATGCACAGCGTAATAATTCTGGCGCATTAGTTCTGCAATTGCTTCCCAATGCTAACTTCTGATGCTTTCTTATACCAGAGTAAAACAAATGGGGCGGTTGAATAAAGGAGGACCTCCAACGAGGATTTTGATCAAAATCAGACCAAAGGCTCTCGAGTTATCAGATGCCAGTTCAGTTCAATTGGATCCATACCGAAAATGGTAATATCCATGACATGTTCTTTTTATAGAATATATTCTGTACACATGCAACTCGAGAGTTTGTGGACGGATTTTCATGAAACATAGCACCAATTCTGATTTTGTTCAACATCGGAAAACAGCATCTGGCGGCCATCCACAAAGGTCAGAGGTCAAATTTTGGCGAGTGAGTGGACTCGACAAAGGTCAGAGGTCAAATTTTGGCGAACGTGTCAGAATTGTTACATTTCCTAACTTCTTTTTTATTAGTGAGTGGACTCCAAGACCGTTCATTATAATAATAGTAATATTAATAAAACTACCATTTTTATGCTATTTATGTGTCATTGACGAGACAATTTTCACAAACTTTTCAATAAATAAAGTAATTACATATGCATTTTGATTATCGCTGATACAGTACTGATGTAAGAAATCCGTAAATGTAATGCTGGTAATAAACTTACTGTGCGACTCTCCAATTAGTCTAATTTGTTATAATAATTAATTCGTTCTTTGGCTCAAAAAATAGAAGTCTCTGCTGTGCGGTTTCAGGATCGTATTATAATTGACTGGAAAAGCTCCCATTTTTCAACTCAAACCGTCCAGTGGGTAGACATAGATGTTCCAATAACTAAGAAGCTTAAAACTTTTATGGTCGTACCAATGACATTTTGCTTCAACATGATTTTAAGTCTGCAGGACTATGAAGATGAAATGACTATGAATATATAATATAATAAACAAAGAAAGAAAGGACACAAAGTAGCATAGTAAAGAGAACAGAAAGAATGAAACAAATTAAATAAAGTTCTTAAACGACCGAATTCGTGAATTTTGTCGGATTAATCAATACGAAAATGTATACTTGCTGACAATCTTGAAACATGGCCTGTCTCTTTTCTAGTCTCCGGGATTGTTAATTCTTATACATAACATGAGTCCAATATTCTTTCCAAACAATTGATACATTAAATTGGTCGAAGAGAAACGTGTGTTAAAAGTTAGGAAACCTTCGGGCGCGGTCTTTCGAGATCAATGTTTGTAATTCGAACTTTATAGTTCTGCAGCATTGCGAACACTCCTAAAGCCACGTTTCCACTTGGGAGCACCAGGAACTTGATCGTTAAGTTTTAAAGGAGCACGTCAGCAAGGCGTCGTATCCTGCCCAGTATGTTCGATGAAACAGGAAATGGTTCTGTAATCAACGACATAGGAACGCGTCTAATGGTCCCTCTACGAACCTTATCTGCTGTGCACACGTGTTTAGTTTCCTGCAAGGCACTACGACTTTCAGTTATTCTTCTCTGTCAACTTGACGTTATTCGCCAGCCTATATACGAGAAACGCAAAACCTGCTACGGAGATTTATGCTCATCCGATCGCGTTGTTCAACTGCTGATGGACCAATCGAATTCATCATACCGTCCAATATTTATTCGTAAGTAGAATGTAAAACAGAACGAATTATTCGATTTTCATTAGGATTTTAATTCGAATGGCGAGAATCGAATTAAATCAGTAGGATTTAAGGTTTTCACGGTTGTGAGTCTGATGATGGCTGTCTTCTGGGTTGTTGCAACGTGTAGTCTGGCAGAAGTTTACCGACGTTTCAGAGGTCCTTGGTCCTTCCATCATCAGGGCCCTGCCTTTGCCGTACATAATTTAAACAGAATGCATAAAGTTATTTCAGGTAAAAGTAAAAGTAAAGTTTGTCCCACTATACGCCATGTAGGCGTTTGGGGTGAGTGGAGGTATAGCTCCTCTCTTCCTTGACCTCGGCACTAGATGGGGGTGAGTGGTCAGCATCACGCCCCGGCCGGCTTTACCCCCGGGAAAGGACCCCGGTACCCATTGTAGAGGAGGCTGGGTGGGCCCCAGAGCCGGTCTGGACGCAGAGGCTAGAGGAAAAATCCTCTGCCCCCGTCGGGGATCGAACCCCGGTCGTCCAGCCCGTAGCTAGTCACTATACTGACTGAGCTATCCCGGCTCATAAAGTTATTTCAGGTATAATACATTAATAATTACGCATCTGCATGCAAATGCTAGTTTCTTAGTTTATTTAACAAAGTTTTCTCAACTGCATATTTTATGAAGCAATGGGTGTTGAAATGGGAAGGCGGGGTCGAAGTATATACGTACTATCCACACGTTTGTCCGAGGGCCTGCGAAATCCACCAAAAACATTTGTACAGGTCCTGTAATTAAACATCTATTTACATATTCATTTATACTAACGCCACTTTATAAAGAGCATTCGTTATGTTTTACAAATAAGATGACGATATAATAATGAATTCTGAACAGAAAATTTATGCATTTAATTGCGTTTAATTCAACGACACTGTCGGCAGCTCATACTAGGCTACACGCGTCGAATAACAAGATGATTAATGAATAATGCAATTTAAAGGTTACGGAAAGAAACGGTAATGGTCTAATTAAAGGTAATTTACCATCCTGCCATTTGCGTTGACAGTCTGAGGAAAGCTGCAAATAATCGTCAGAACAACTGGTCCGCAGGCCGAGATTTAAACCCGAGACCACCAAAATACGAAGCAAGAGGGCAAACTACAGCTGGTTTCATTATGAGCACAAAATGATGGAGATAGAATAATATCGTGATATATTCAAAGTTATTATATGCAGTACTTTAATGGAAATAATGAGGAAAATTACTACTAAAACTAAGTTTATCGGCAGCTGGGAAAAAAATTAGGAAGTATTAAACAAACACAATGCTTGAACAGACACAAGTATTTTTGAAGTCTGCACTCTGCTCTTTCCGACAATTTTAAACAAAAATCAACAAATCTGTAAAATATACGCCCTGTAAATTACAGCCAAAATAAATATAAGAGGATAAATATAGACATTATCACACTCAAAGAAAATACTCAAGTTCTGTGATCTGGAAGTGACAACTGCGTATAAATAGCCCCAGTGGATTGCAAGTAGAGACACTGTCCGTTACTATCCAAGAGGCTGTGATCCACTAGAAAACGACCGAATTTTGGCTTATATAGCTGATAACAAATTTCGTCTATTCATGGAGTCACTTCTTAATTCAATAGTTCACAAAGTCAATGTACTTGCTGTTACGGGCAATGTGCATTTTCGCCTGGAATGTCAAAGAAACAAAGGTGAATGTCTGAAAACACAATCACCAGCGCTTATTACGATTTGAACCCGAAAAGAAACCATACCAGGTTTAAGAAGCCGTCTTATAAACGAGATGGTTACGGTTTGTGTTGCTCTCAAAACAATGGCATATTGCTAGCCGACAACTGGATACATGCCAAAGAATGTGCTGGAGCAACCGGACAGTTGGCACCATTTCTTACTGCCAGGTAACTTTTTTTACGTAAATTTGGCACCAGGCCGCGACAGAACTCGGAACCCCTGCCCATGCTTCATACATTTGTTTAAGCGTACGATTTTCATACTTTGCCATTGCCTATGCAGAAAGCCGTACAATGCACACACTTTCTTTCTGCCGTTCCTGACATTGGTAACATGATTAGTTTATACTTACTTTACGATAAACGTAAAATGTAATGTTCTAAGGGACACGAATTTATGCACCGCAATCATCATTTGTAGACTTTCTGATAAAGCACGGACGGCAACAAAATGTTTTGATCAGCACGCGCTGTGTTTACGTTATAATCGCTGGCTTTACAACTGACCAATCAGAATGAAATAGTACATTCGTATTTACATTCACATATAAACTTTATGATATTGTACGTCAGACACTTTGACGCTAAGAAGAAAGGTCAATATATTTACCATTTCGACACGGTGGTATTTAATAGGCTTACAGACCGCAGTGGAAATCGACAGTCTCACACGCTGCTTCTCGGTTTAGCAACCAGTCAAGTTATGACGGCCAAAAGCCAGACAACCAGTCGAGTTATGACGGCCAAAAGCCAGAAGTTTTGTGCTGTTTGTGGACCAACCAAACAACTGATTCATATTAAACTGTTACTGATTTTATTCATTTATGGACACTTGTGTTAACAAGCTTATTCGTAATGGACAGATCAAATAGCACGACTGCCTCTCAAATTTGCTTTAGAATATTCCATTAGGAAGGCCGAGGTAAAATAAGAAAGAATGGAGTTAAATGGGACCCACCAGCTTCTGTTGTACGCGTATGATGTTAATTTATTTGAGAAAAACATAAGTATGACAAAGTGAAACTCACGTACTTTATTAGGTATTAATATGTAGACTGGTTTAGAAACAAATGCAGAGAAAACAAAGCGTAAACCCAGTTTCATGCCACGTCACCAGAAAACAAAACATAATTAAAATAGTTCATGAGACTGAAGGTTTTCAGAGGACGGAAAATGCCCCTTACCGTCTGCTACCTGTATACATAAAGATTAAGGTTACTCAACTCTAACTTTAAACGTAAATATTTTGTTTGTGTAATAAGGAAATTTGAATTTACCGTGCCTAGCCGTAACACTGGATCCCCGTCACACCACCAACAAACAAGTCGGTGTTTAGGCAAAGTTCTTTCGTATTCTTTGCTATTTTGTGTAACAACCATCACGCCATTTTCAACTGTACAGTGTTTATTGTTGAAAATTATTTTGAAACGCACTTTCAGTAAGCTGCTGCACCAAATAAGTCAACTTTTTTCCAGTTGCAAATCGGCGAAGCCACTCTCCATAGAGTTTCTACGAATATGTCGGAACGGGTTGAGTTACGTCTACAACAGGGTGGGGTCACTTTTAACATATGTTGTGATTATAACATTAATATGCAATTATAATTATGCATAATAAACATTACATTCAACGTTGAGTTGCGTGAGCTTGGGATATGTTTCTTGTATGGGTGTGGAACCTGGTGCGTGTCCATAGAGGACAAATGACAACTAACAATCTGCCGGACCTACGAGAGAGGAAGTTAACATGAGAATGGAGAAAATTACATAACGAGTGTCAAAATGTTCACTACACATCAAATAGTAATAGGGCGATCAAATTAAAGAGCATCAGATGACTGTGATATTTAGGACAATGAGTAAAATTAGGAAATCGTACTATATTTTAATCGGAAAACTTGAAGGAAAGAGACCAGCTGTGCTACTTGGGCCCAGATGGGCAGATGATATTAAAATGCTTCTCAAAAGAACAGGATATGGAGTTACTAAACTGGCTCAATATGGGTTCCAGTTAAAGGTTCTTGTGAATAATCGAATTACATCTTCAGTTTCCATAAAGGACAGGGAAGTTTTCATCGAATTACATCTTCAGTTTCCATAAATGACAGGGAAGTTTTTGACTGGCTGACTCTGCTTCATACTGATAGTTTAGATTTGGGTTTGATTACTAATTCTAATTATTATTACTGGTGCTACTTAAACGCAATATAATGGCCGTTCTTAAGCTCAAACGGTTGAACGCCGACTTCTCATCGTGCACATTCGGGCTCGGTACCAGGGCAGGCGACGTGGAATTTGTGGTGGGGAAAGTTTTTCTTTGCGTACTTAACGATTTTTCCCGCCAAGCACCACTCCACCAATGAACCATATTCATCTATCATTGCTCCTGAGATTTGCAGTAGGCCTATTAACCACAACGTTATCTTAACCTCGGTCCTTAGTGTGGGTTTAACCTCTGACCTGGTACTCGGCTGGACTCTGAGTGGAATTAGTCATACCACACAAGCAACTTATAATACATATTGCATGTACCAAATCATCATACTCACATTAAATCAAGAATCTGTCACTAGGGTTCAGTACATAGACGATCTATTCGTCCATGACGAATGAAAACTCGTTGGAAAATAGAAAATTATCAATTCTTTAACTAATGACGTTTTTAACTATAGAGGTTGGAACAAGCGGAAGGAAGAGGTTATGGTTTATGAGCAGGTAGGTCTGCTATCCAAGGATTTGCCTGGAGGAACCACGGAAAATTGAGTAGGATTTGAGGTTGTCACGACGGCGAGTATGAGGGTGAAGATGGCTGCCTTCTCGGATTTCGGGCCGTGTAACCTGGTAGAAGTTTACCGAAGTTTCAGTGGTACTTGCTGCCTTCATCACCACTCATCGCCCTGATGGCGGTGGTAGCAAGAACCTCTGAAACGTCGGTAAACTTCTACCAGGTTACGCGGCACAACCCAAAAGACAGCAATCTAAAAAAAAAAATCTTGGAAAGCCGGCCTCAGGAGCGTCATTCAAATCCGGGATGTTTTGCACATGAAGGAGTTCTAACTATTCTTTCAGTATGTTCGATGGTAAAAAGTATTATATGCTACGTGTGTTATGTATAAATCTTGTACTTTATAACTGGACGTTCAGACCCTGACAAGTGAAATTTGTGACATCAGAAATCATGAAGCAACATTTTCTGACCCTCGGTACAATTCATGCTCCGAAGGGCAATTTTTGTTCCTGATCGAACGACTGAAATTCCGACCCCGAGCTATCACCAATTGAATGGCAAAGGTTCATTAATTTTTATGGAATCGCAGGAAACTTCTCAGACATATCTGTAATGCGTGTAGTCTATAAACAAGCTTCAGTTCAAGGATATTGAACTTTCCCAACTTCGCATGCGAACATACATAAATAAACGTTACTAAGACCACCAGTCCATTTAATAGTCTACATAAGACAATTTAATATACTTTTTGAGTTGACTAAAAAAATGAACTTTACTTTCACATATAGTCTACTTTTTTATTCTGTTTGGAAAATGCGGTGACATCATGTATGTGTGTTTGTCTCTATCTCTCTCTGTCTCCTCCCCCTCTCTCTAATACAGATGTCCCAAAAATATGTACACAAACAACCATTACATACGTCACAATTGTACATATGAAGCAAATGACGGATTTTCATGGAATATAAAAATCACAGCAGCAGAGACCACCGCGCCTTTACACTGCTCAATGTTCTGCCATTACTAACAACACTGCTATCGTTTTGACTTGCAATGTGATGGCAACACTAATGCCACTTCATGAACGGTTATGAAAAGCTGCATAGTCATCATCATCATCATCATCAACCCTTTTCGGGTCTTGGCTTCCTGAGAGGTTTCCTAGTCTTGAAGTGTGCATTTATGAGTAGTGAGTGACCAGCCCACTGATTCTGCACAACTTCTACTCGATCCAGATTTTACTACCAGAGCCATCTAGTAGTGAAGAAAAGCTGCATAGTCATCATCATCATCATCAACCCTTTTCGGGTCTTGGCTTCCTGAGAGGTTTCCTAGTCTTGAAGTGTGCATTTATGAGTAGTGAGTGACCAGCCCACTGATTCTGCACAACTTCTACTCGATCCAGATTTTACTACCAGAGCCATCTAGTAGTGAAGAAAAGCTGCATAGTCATCATCATCATCAACCCTTTTCGGGTCTTGGCTTCCTGAGAGGTTTCCTAGTCTTGAAGTGTGCATTTATGAGTAGTGAGTGACCAGCCCACTGATTCTGCACAACTTCTACTCGATCCAGATTTTACTACCAGAGCCATCTAGTAGTGAAGAAAAGCTGCATAGTCATCATCATCATCAACCCTTTTCGGGTCTTGGCTTCCTGAGAGGTTTCCTAGTCTTGAAGTGTGCATTTATGAGTAGTGAGTGACCAGCCCACTGATTCTGCACAACTTCTACTCGATCCAGATTTTACTACCAGAGCCATCTAGTAGTGAAGAAAAGCTGCATAGTCATCATCATCATCAACCCTTTTCGGGTCTTGGCTTCCTGAGAGGTTTCCTAGTCTTGAAGTGTGCATTTATGAGTAGTGAGTGACCAGCCCACTGATTCTGCACAACTTCTACTCGATCCAGATTTTACTACCAGAGCCATCTAGTAGTGAAGAAAAGCTGCATAGTCATCATCATCATCAACCCTTTTCGGGTCTTGGCTTCCTGAGAGGTTTCCTAGTCTTGAAGTGTGCATTTATGAGTAGTGAGTGACCAGCCCACTGATTCTGCACAACTTCTACTCGATCCAGATTTTACTACCAGAGCCATCTAGTAGTGAAGAAAAGCTGCATAGTGTCTTTTTAATATGCAGCTTCGGATAAGGTAATTTTTTTCCATGTAGAATAACAATATGCAGGCCACGTAATATTTCAGGACTTCAGGTCACAATCATTTATTTCCAAATCCCACTTCGGAACAACTCAAACATCCGGCATCATATCGACAGACCAATAAAGGTTAGCGGTAGAGCTTGTAATATTTTATTCAGATATCTAGATCGAATCTTGGCCGGACCACGGGTTTTAAAACTGACTTTTTTTAATGTGTTTCCTTAGCTCATGGAGACGTATCTCGGGACATCTCTAAGGAAATTACAAGTTCTTAACTACTTCTTTCAGGTTTATCATGCATTATCTTCCTTTCATTTCATTCGAAAAGACGGCGGGGGAGTGAGGCTAGCACTCATCTACATCTAGTGCCAAGGTTATGAATGCTTGGAGCTTTTCCTCTTTATATTTACTACCAGTTTATTTAACCGGAAGAAACTTGCACGAAGTAAGCTTCAGACTTCTTAAAATAAATTTACACTGAAGAAAAACGGTTACCAAATCGGCATTTCAAACGTAAAGCAAAGCATTTTAGACAGATATGAACGGATTCTGACTGGAATTCAAGACACAGCTGAGAAACATTTTAGAGACTGCATTAAGATCCCCAGCACTTTCTAAATCTTTTTCGTCCTGTAACTTCATTATAATCTGATATATACGAGGTGCGATCGAAAGGTTTCAAGACTGCGCGTATAAAAACCCGTACACTTATCTCAGATATTAAATTCATCCATCACCCTCGAAGTAGTTCCCCTGGGAGTAAACACAACGATCCCAGCGCCGCTGCCAAGCCTGGAAGCATCCCTGAAAATCTTTCTTTGTCAGCCTGTCAAGCACCATCTGCGATTCTGCCTGAATCTCTTCTATCGTCTCAAATCTCCTTCTCTTTAGCTGAATTTTCATCTTTGGGAAGAGGAAGAAGTCACACGGAGCTTAGAAAGGAAGTTGGGGTCGGTTCTTGCAAGATCTTTGAGCTCCTGACAAACGAAAAGTCGATTCTGCTTCTGGTCCTCAGACAGGATGCGTCGCATGTGGAGTTCTTCCTTTAGAATCAGCTGACAGGTCCCATAGCCTATCCCAACAATGTCGCACAAGTCGTTGATGGTACGACGTCGATCTTCGTGAATGGCCTGCCGAATCTTCGTAACATTTTCGGGCGTTGTGCTCGAAGATGGTCGTCCAGAACGCTCGTCATCATCGACAGAGGTTCGGCCATTTTTAAAACGTGAATGCCACACAAAAGTTTGTGCACGACCCATTGCGGACTCCCCAAATGCTTGCTTTAGCATTTCATAGGTTTCAGTAGCCGTTTTGGCGAGTCTTTGGCAAAATTTGATGCACACGCCATTCCGAAATCGCAGGAGGGTCGGTGTAATGCACTACCAAAACGCCCGTAACTAAGAAACAAATGCTAATTCGATGATGCCGGCTGGCACACTGATTCATTATGAATGTAGGCCGCACCCCCTAGCGGCAGAAGCTCGTACTACATCCGGTTCGCCCGCTATTGACACAGTCCCTAAACTTTCCGATCGCACCTCGTATCACGTATTCACACGTGAAACAAAACTAAACACACGACCTATTTCCCATTTTTCTATTTGCATATGCAAATTTAAATACTAACAGACCACGTAATGTAGATCTAGTACTTCCAGCAGTCAGTTAATAAAACTGTTGCGGCCTTGGACTTCCAGAGTTACGTTTTTAATAAGCTGTTAATTAATATTATTGATAAAGACTAATCGTTGTAATTAAATGACTTATTTTATACTGTCTTTAAACATTTCTCTAAAAAATAATAAAGTTCATCTTGAGTTTCTTGTCTCTAGCGGACGGAGTTGAGAGTCCACATACAGCACGTTACATATGTAACTTATATATCGTTCATATTTACATGCACAGATTCTTTCGCTAACAGCAGCTTTAAATTGCTATCAATTTTTGCCAACCGTGCGATTTAGATGTGTATTTTTAATTAGTGTAGGCCTACATGGCTTCCGCGCCAAGATATTCACATTTGCTGGGGACAGGGCTGTAAAAAAAATACATTCAGTCCACACCCTGACATTCTATTTGTATAATATTAATTTTAAGTGTCCTTCCATCTGATTCCATATATCCATAGCAGTCTCTTTCCTTCAGGTTTTATGACTAAAATGTTGTATTTACACTCTGATAAGTGTTATCAGTTATCACCAGTTTCCTAATCTGCAGTTTCCCATATGGCCTACGAACCCGTCGTTTGCGAGTGACCACTGCACTTCTTTTAAGCCCTTTAAGTCTTGTATTAATATAGTTAACCCCCAAATATTTTCCACAGGTAATTTATGACTATGATTGTACTAAAGCACAGAACTAATCTTCATAGTATTACTGGTATATTTTTATACATTTAAGAACATACCTAATTGTGTACATTTTGTACACATATGTAAATGAGACAAAAGTGCAAATGACAGTCGTATACATCAGTTCCGAAAGGGTTAAAGGCAGATGAGAGATAAGAAACCATTACGAAATATAATAACAGTAGCATATAACAACATATCGTACCACTGAGCATTTTTTCCTGAACTCTGGTCGATGTGCATTGAACTCTTCAGTTCATTACCATGTTAATTAGCTCGATTGCCACAGTTCAGAAGTTAGCATTCCTACAACATGTCACCCTTACATCTGTCCTAACTTTACTAAGTCGGTGTGTTAAAAACTTAAAGCAGAACACAACTACGTCCTTACGGGGAATAAGATATTTCTCATTTGGCAAACATAAATGCCGATATTATGAATGAAAGTTCCGAAACCAGAAGATGAGATATATTTGGAGGTACATGCTTCCTGGCTAGCGTAAGTGTACTTCGCAATTTTTCATACAAAATAATTCTTTTATTCGACGCCGCAACACCCACTTACCCTACTGTAATGGCTTACGCTTCCAGGCTGGAACAGAGTTTCAAAACAATTAGTTATTCCCTGTTATAATTTACACGAACGCCTGGACATGCCCCTTTTATGAAATGGGAGATAACTCCATAGTCATATTCGCGAGATTAAGTACTGTGTACAAAACAAGAATGTCTAACGAAACGTATTCAAGATATGAATTACTTCGAACAGATATTATTTTAAAACCAATAATAAAATGCATAACAAATTTAGTTAAACATAAGCACGTAAACATGTAACATAATCGATATCAACGATCATTATTTAAAAAATCTATATAATATTAGAAAATGTTTCAGAATTTATATACCCGGCAACAACAAATGCAAGTTAACATCACGATGAGGGCAAGAGAAGAATTATTTTTACTTTTAGGTGTAAAAATCTGTAATTTCGCCTACTTTTAAAAATTCAGCAATGGAAATTAATTTATCGGTTGTCTTTTACAGTTGTCGGATGACCTCTTACATAAATCATTAGCAAATTATCTGATAACAAAGTTCCAAGGAAATTATTAGCATATAAGACTAATTATGAGTAGAGTGTAGGCAATTATAGAAGCAGAAACTTCGAATGTTATGCTTCTTACTAATGCTATCAGAAATATGTTAATATGTTTCAAATGAAAGTTTGACTTCTAACTAAACTGATGCTTATGTTATGTAAACTTTTCCTTTGTATGACGTACGACGTATACGTACTGATTTTAAGTAGTTCAGACTAAACGTTGTCGTATGGGATACGTTGTTCAGTTTGCATAATGTAGGCACGCTGGCACACCGGATGGAGGAATGATGTTTTTTATAGTCAGTGTTTACGACGACAATACGAACCAAAAACAGCTGGACAAGAACTTAAAATCAATGCGGGCTGGAGTACGTAATCGAGAATTGTCGGAGAGGCTATAGTAGTCATGCGAACCTGAGGCTTTGCCGTCTCCCTTTAACAAATAATACACGAAGTGGTAAAAGGGGGAGGGGAAATAAGCTGAAAAAGAAATAACATTTCTTATTGATGCACATGTAGCACGCAGTTGCAAGAGCCACGTGCAAAAAAACTGTAGTCGAGAACAACTACGGTAATTATAATAACGTCAGTAATGCTAACACTGCAAAAGAAGAACCAGTTCAGTTTCACACTCCTCGATATAAAATGATGGAACTCCTTTTTGTAGGCCGCTCAGTCGTTGGGTATTTCGTTAAATATTAACCACATCGACAGAAATTAATTTCAGAAGTGTTATCTAAAACTATGCGTGGTAAAATATGAAATATGTACACAATTTTCGTCGGAAAACCCGAAGGAAAGAAACCACTTGGAAGACCGATGCGTAGATGTGAGGATAATATTAAAAAGAATGTTAAGGAAACAGAGCAGTGTGTGACACAGGATTGAAAACGGTTCGGGGCTGTTGTGAATATAGTAATGAATTTTCGGTTTTCTATAAACAGCGAGGAATTTCTCAATCAGCTGAGTTTCTCAAGAAGGACTCTGCCCCATGGACCTTGTTATTCACCACATGAAAAAATCTTCCAAAATATTACATATACGAAATTCTCGTTAAGATGACCGACCCTTTTTTTTTGAGAGAGAGAGAGAGATAGATAGATAGATAGATAGAGAGAGAGAGAGAGAGAGAGAGAACTGTCAAGTTCAGTTTCGGTTTCATGTAAACAAAATCGAATTCGCCAGGCGACTTTAAGTTTACACCCGTAATTTCATCCTAACCCCGTTCAGTAGTACAGTAGTTTTGATGAGGAAACATGCGGGCGGACACAACCTCCAAATTATGTATTCCTGTGCAGACAGAAAACACACACACACACACGCTGCCCGCCTGACACTCAGAAGCTGTAAACATACAATTGGGAATGCTTCCATTGGAAGAATGAGTCTTAATTTTATTTTACTGTTGCGAAAATACTGCAAACTATCTGTGTTTTCAATGTACACATTCTGGAGTTGCAGAGTGCACAGCCTTGTAGACACAAATTCATACTAAAATTAATTATTATTCCGTCAAATGGATGTACTACGGTTCTAATATTACTTGCTAATTCGTTGTTAAAATGCGTGTACATTTACTTACATCGAGAGGACATCACGCCTGACGAGTGTAAACAAACAGTCGATGTATGAGAGACTAAATTCTTACGCCTATTTGGTTTGACAGATGTGCGTTGTTAGCGTACATATGTCCAAATAGAACTGTTCATATCTCTGTGTAGAGCAAAATCAGTACACGCCCTTCCGATATGACATTTATTCCATTATTTTATGTTGGAACATCAAGTATTTCCAATTGTGCTAATATTCCGATACGCCCCTCTGGCAGGATGTCCTCGATATGTGATGCCGCCTGTATTTGTTTATATTATTATTATTATTGCTATATTGTTGTGCTGTATTATTTTGTATTCGTACATGTGGGCGGGCTTTAATCGTACTAAGACTATGACTAATACCAAATACATGACTAAATTATAGTCAACTTTGGTATGACTTTATATATAAACATATATATTATAAATTTCAGAATTCAGATTTAATGGCCTGACGATGACACAAAATATGTCCAAACAATAAGCCATACAATGTTGTTTTCATAATCAAATTTTGTGTAGGTTTGTAAGTATAAATATACACAATAGGAATGGTCCAATACAATGCCTTAAATCACGTTTAATTGTGAAAAGTTAAACAACCCAAATAAAGTTACAATTTCCTTCCAGAAATTTATTTTAGGTGTAACATAATTATTTTTTCGCTGCTAGGCAGATGCATGGACCAGGTTAGGATGTACCTTCTAGCGGCTTTTATTTATAATAAAATCAATCTGAAATGTATGATATAAATTATCACCAATTCAAATGGCCGATTTAAGACATTTCTAACGTTGACAACAATTACTGGAAGCAAATATGACTGCATATAAATCACTTACATTGACAGACATCTTGGATTATTGTTGCTATTTTGACACCTTCGATCACAGACTGACAAACCTTGCACTTAAAAACAATCCAATCCAATTATGATACTATGGAATTTCAATAAACACACGTAATGATTCATTCTTAGTTTCATATACAATTACCACTTACTATTCAGCAACCGGCACTAATTCTAAACCTGCTATAGACACATCGCCCAACCCGCGTTTAGTGCCATTTTCTTTCGGACCATGCACGCGCTCCTGGATGCGTTCAGTTACCGTGCTGCACCATACTTACCGCCCGCACCCCTCCGACAAAGGGGTTATTCAAAACCTAGCCCCATATGATCGTATTGATCCACAGGTACCCCTACTTCTCCTCTGCCTTGCCCTTGCCAGCTTACAACCTTTACCACGTGAACATCACGTTTTTAGTCGTATGTTATTCTTTTAAGATAGCAGGTCTTGTCAAATTCTGACTTTACCTTGTAAAGTTTACTACAAGTTATATCAGCAGTATGCACCTTAGAATTTCCCATGACTACCAGGTAAGGTACAAATAATTTATGTGATAACATTTGATAACACATTGGCAAAAAAGTTACATGCAGCTGAATTCGGTGTTACTATAATAAAATCAATGGTCATGTAACAAAATACAAACCCAAAAAAGAATACCCAACCAATTCCTGCGATTTATTATTGATTTGTTTTCCCATGTAGCCAAAGCCAAGTAGATTTCAATGTTTTAAAGTTTTTTATGGTTTTCACAGCAGATGGCAGCAACAATCAGCTCGAGTTAATAATAAAAGTTCACAAAGCAAACAACAGATGACGCATATTAGAATTGCGAACAGAAATTCTATACCTTCTTGTTTATACATGCACTTCATAGATGCGACATATGCTCGAGCACAATGCCGTCTAAGAATAAGCAAGAATGATGCTGAGAAGACCGCTTCGTGCATATCTATATAATTCTCGGTTACTGGGTTGTAGAAAATATATGACATCGTTATTTGTCGTGTCACTTCACTCCGACTGTCCTACCATCTATGAACATCAGCGCCCCCGTAACATAATAGATGAACCAGAATAGCATGGCATCGGAATCAAGTCGGTAAGACGCGTAACTACTATTCTACTTTGACGTAATAGAGAGAGAGAGAGAGAGCAATCTCTGTGTGTGTGTGTGTGTGTGTGTGTGCCCCCCCCCCCCCCCGGCGGCCCGTGAGCACGCAAATAAAAAATAAATGTTGCAGCCGTTCTTCCTTACTTTCTCGCTTTCTTCCTCCATGGAGCCAAGTCCTTCTGAGATGCCAACAGTCACTAATCCACTAAAGAAATTCCCGACATTTTATGAAACCTGGCGGTTCAATACCGTGTTCACGAGAGCCCGCCACTGGTCCTTATCCTGAGCCACATGGATCCAGTTCATAACACCCCATCCAATTTCTCTTTGATCCATCTTAATATTGTCCTCCCACCTACGTCTAGGTCTTACGTGTGGCCCCTTTCCTTCTGGTTTGCCCATTTAAACTCTGTATGTATTTCTCTTCTTTTCTATGCAGGCTGCATGCCCTGCCCATCTGATCCTCCTTGACTTGGTCATTCTAATTATATTTGGATACTAGTACGACTATGAAGATCCTCATTACGCAACTTTCTCCAACTTCCTAATAGTTCATCTCTCTTGGGTCCAAATATTGTCCTCAGCACCCTGTTTTCAAACACCCTCAGTCTACATTCCTCCCTCAGTGCCAGAGATCAAGTTTCACAGCCATACAAAACTACAGGAAAAATTATAGTTTTTTATATTTTAATGTTTAAATTTTTAGATAGCAGATGGAAAAAAAAACAAAAGGTTCTGAACTGAATGGTAGCAGACATAACCCAAATTTAATCTGCTCTTAATTTCCTCATAAATAAAATTTTGATTTGTTACTGTTGCTCCCTAATATTTTAACTTTGCTACATTTTCAAAGGATCCATCAGCTGTGTTTATGGTATGATTTCTCCCTTCATTCTGGCGATGAGACATCGACATATACTTAGTTTAACAATTTGGATCTGAAGTTTGCGTAAATAATATTTTAGAATGAAGTCCCTACTGCAAATAAAACACATTTCACAATTACAAAGATCAACCTGTTAATGCTGATTAAGGAAATAATCGCCAATTTCACTAAGAATCGTATGGAACCTATAAATACAAAATGTACCATTACTTACTGTTGAAGCAGCTGGTGCTTATAGGTAGCCATTTGGATTTTAAGGTTATGTAATGTTTGTTTTTTCTTGGTGTTAATCCAACAATTACGTCTAAATCGAAGTCTCTTAGCACAGAATGCCTAATTTTATGATTTAGGGAAGACATTTGAAGGTTGGTGCTTCTGATTTCTCCATCATAAAGATATTAATTTGCAGAGACAATGGGAAAGGAGATTTCTTTTGCTGAAAACGTGTTGACTGCTGCTGATAAAGTCTGGTTTGTGGGATTACCTAAAGATGAAGTAAATGTCTGGACAGACAGGAAAATGTTGTTTGGTCAAAGAGGAGGATGAGGAGTTCCTGAACGAAGTTCTAATGGGTGATAGGACACGGCAGTCATCTTCAGTGTATACATAAGGTACATTCTTCGTGCTGTGGATTTAAATGTGAATGTAGGACTGACTAGCGAACATCAAGTAGTGAATTTTATGAAAACTTCGCATTCAATCAATATCATTTGTATGATGTTCGTATTATAATTTAATCCTATTTAGTAAAATAAATGTTGTATAATGGTAGATAAGGCAAAGTTTAAGTTATTTCAATATTTACACACTTAATATATGAATTGAATATGAGTAAAATGAATGTCAAGATTTCAAATAATCCAAATGTACAAACTCTGCCCAGGAAACTAATTTCCAATTTATAAAATTTAATTTAATAAAAAAGGGGAAAAATGAATTGGAGTGTCTGTTGATATCACTTTCTTGAATACACGGAAAATTAGAAAATTTGGCAATTGAAGAACGAAAATAGAGAAATTAAAATTAAAACGGACGAACTCCTTGGAGATACAAACAAGGAGAAATCTGATTTTACTGCCGTCACTGTCGAGAATTAACTGAGATGTAAACACCTCTGGAAGAACAAAAGGAAGAAACAGAAAAGGTATAGTAATAATGATACCGAATAAAAGTGGCTGGACATTGAAGTGTATGTTCTACTGTACAGAAATATGAGTAGAAATGTTTTGAGAAGAGGTATATAGTCAGTCAAAAGCTCTTCATCTGCACATCTGCTCATCTCATGTATCGAGGGCCAAAGTTTCCAAGCCCATAAGTTAATATCAGAACTGCTATATCTTTACAGAATTATAACTGTTACTCACCTAGTTTGTGCTGCACGTATATTGAAATGTATTCAGTTTATTATCTTTGAAATTACCTCCTTGTCATGTTGGGAGGGCTCGGTAGCCTCTGTGATTGAAAGGATTATGTTAGGGAAGCAATACCTACGGACCAGTCAGAGGAGAAGGGCAAGATTCCCTGAGAAATTATAAAAAAAACACGTCATTTTAATAGCATGTTAAGTAATGCAGAATGGATGCTTTCAGTGCATGCATCATTAATATTTTAAAGTCACTTAACATAACCGAACTCACAGGGATCTTCCGTGGTTTTCTACAGTCCCTCCAGGCATATTTCGGGACAGAACCTTAATAACAGGCTTCAGTGTAAAAATTTCGAAACTAATTTCCGCCATTAATAAACTCTAGAAATTTTCTCTAATGAATTGTTACTGTTGCTGTCCGCAGAGTCACACCTTGCTTAGAATTATCTCCATAGTGCAAAGTGTTCTATGAAAACTTGATAGTTATACAGCTATCAAAATTTTCAACAGTCTACCATCAAGTCTCACAAGTCCTGTGAATAAAACGGCGCAATTTAATGTAGCATTAAAAGGATACTTAATTACACACTCCTTTACTCTGTAGATGAATTTCTATTGTTCACAAATAAGTGATAATTTATCTTCGGTATATAATGGGCAGATTTATTTATAACTTATCATTACTTTAGGTGAACCCTTTGTTGTATTATGTGAAATTTATATAATAGTATAAATTGTACTTTATAATACGTATTGTATTATTATTACGACTTTTTCCACGTCCTATTGTCATCTGACTGTGTTATGGATCCATGGAATATATGTATGTATATTAAGAAATTTCCAGTTCTTATGGAAATTTCATCGCAGGTTGGACCTTATCTTAAGACAGTTTAATCCTTTGCGCACCTTCACACCCCAGGACACATGTTAATATATTAATAATAACCATATTTCCAAATACGGTTAGACTACTTTTCTCTTGAAGCTTTCTTATCAAAATGATATACGCATTCCTCAGTTCCTCACGTGTGCGAAAATGTCCCGATCACCTATCTGTTGATGTAATCATCCTAACAGTTTTAGATGAAATTACATAAAACTGTATATTCGCTGGCTGATTAGCTCCATTCCCGACGCACCTGCTTGCTTAAAATAAAGTCCCGAAAATACATGCCATAAAGAGAACTTTTAGCTGCTGTTGACATCAGGAAACATTTCTTTGTTACACGATATGGTCAACCTGTCGAGTGGACTTTTTATATAATGTTGAATGGAAATTTCTGTGTGTATATTCAAGGTCCTGGGTAATTTCCGTGTCAACAAGGCTATCCAAGCACCCACAATCGTGGAAACATCCTTGCCTGCAGCAGAACGGAATCGACGCTTCGGATGGCAGAATTATCCTGAGAATCACAACTGGAGGAAAACACGACCCTCCTCTACAAACAAAAACAAATGCCCTTCAATGAAACGGTAAATTATCATGTTTTATGTAGTCGTTTACATTTGAAATATATTTTGCATTCTCTGAAGTATGAACTTTTATTTATTCCGGATAAATACGTCGACCAGTAAATTCAACCGCAGTCACAATTAAAATTTCCATAATGAATTTTGTTGTTGGTGTAATATTTGTCGTTCCAAATATTAACTGATTCGGAACGATTTCAGAACAGAACACTGTTTTCCCTGACCACAACAAACAGCCAATACGATTTTTACCGGCAGTAAATAATTTCCAGGTTAATTAGAAACTGTGTTTCAGCTGTCGATATTAGATCAAGTCAAATGCAGTTGAAATATAAATGGTGAGCAGGTAAAAATCTGGATGACAATAATCGAATCCTGTTTAAAGATGGGACCTGGCAGGCCAAGAATCGCCTGGCTTCAGAACCTAAAAACTTGGTTCTCGATGTCCACTGGAGGGCTGTTTCAAGTAGCAACCAGTAAAGCTCAAATTGCTATGCTGATCGCCAACATCCGGAACGAATAGGCACTTTAAGAAGAAGAAGAACCCAACAGAGGTCAAAAATTATATCTCCCACCAAACGTCGCTGTCGAATAATAAGCACTCATGCTTCACAGCGATCGCCCAGATGATGGAGGTGGTAAACACCTCTGAAACGTCGGCAGGCTTCTACCAGACTGCAGGAAACATAATCCCAGAAGACATTCCACTCGTTTGCGGAATAAGTATAAGTTGGTAGAATATACGAACTTTCAGAAAAATAGTTAATGTAGTCCACCTGGCAGAATGATAATACGAGACGGCTGATGAAATGGAAATCTGCATGCATCCTTTTTCGGTTTAAACTGATATAGTTCTAAAGGAGTGCAGGAGACAATTAAAAAAAAAATACTAACAAAACTATTGAAATACATGTAGTTATTTATTAATCATTCGGCGCTTAATTAAATTTGATCTGATTTAAATTGTAAATATTTAATCCTTTCCATGCTACGAACGGAATATATCGACTGGATTTCTCCAGCCTTGTGGACTATATAATTCTCGTGACATAGAAGTGACATCTATCTTGACACTTTGTGTTAAAAGTTTCTAACTTCCTAAAAACTGAATTTTGTGTGTTGTCTTGGAAATTAACAAACAAAAGGAAACAGGCCTATATTTGTTACAGGATTCGGGACTAAGAAATACGCAGGCCTGTAATACGTTTTAAGACGTTTTGTAATGGGGCAAGAGATATTTCGTGTGCAGTCTTGCAACAGCTGGATGATCGGGTGATAAATTACTGGGCTGAAAATAAATTAGAGAAACGGGATTCTAACGTATGAAGAGACGTTAAGCGCTGAGTACACCCATTAGCAGAAGCCGATTTTTTCTTTGTCATGGCAGATGTCAGAAAAGATTGAGTGTCTCGAAAATTTGCAGCTCTCGAATTAAGCTAGAGCCAAATTAGGAAACTGCTGTCTAAACTGATTATTAGGAAGTATAATT
Organism: Zootermopsis nevadensis; assembly: GCF_000696155.1. The sequence continues at coordinate 1,437,672 of NW_019059700.1, read as the reverse complement.
AATATAAATTTTCATGGTTCCAGAACATTATTTCATATGGGAATATAATATATGTTGGTAATAATATTAATCTGATCTTAGTTTTACAACTTTTAATAAAAGTATATAAGTTAATTATTACAAAAATCTATGCGTATATATTTTAATATTTATCTATTAACTAATTAGTTTCCTCCGGTTAATCATTAATTAAACAGACATAATACAGCCTATATGCTATTCACTTGATATGTTTTACTCTGTATATTTTTCTATAGTATTTCACTGTAGTAACATTCTCATATTTTAATGTTCACCTATTAAGATAAAAAATGTTACTGATTATGTACCAACGACTTTAAAATGAGATTTACTATTGACAGAATAGAATATGTGTTGTCAGTAGATGGACTATAATAACAATTGTATTTATACTCTCTGTGCAGGCATATAGAATTATGTGTGCGCGTACATATACTTATGCACGTTCTTCGTTATGTCCCGCGAGACAAAAGTGAGGTTAAAACACAAATTCCCAAACAAAATATCGGGAGAATAACAACTTAACTACAAATCAGCAGCACGGGTCGTTAAACTATTGTTAGACAGAAAACCATTTGTGTTCAAAATGTCGCGGGCACATCTGCCGAGGAACATTATATATGACAAATTTGAATGAGTAAAAGATATTAAGAGCAGTAATTAAACAGAAACTTGCATTTCTTACGAATTTACGCGGGGAAATTTTAGGAATTACCTATAGGCCTCAAACAACAAGGGAAAATACATCCAACAAAGTTGAACGAACGTAAAGCATAGATATTTAATAAATCATTTTCCTCTAACTGGAAAATAATAAAACTGCAATCAATCCAAAGCTTTCCGATTTTATGACCAATACTGTTCAAGTACCGCAGTCAGACGTGAAATCTAACAGTATGGTGAAATTGATAAATGTATCTACAGGACTAACTTTGCACAAACCCCATTTCCTTCTTTAATGTGCTGACACGTACCAGTACGGCGAGGTCACGTACGAATATTTTTTCATGATATCCGACGAAATAAGTTGTCAGGTACGTGGACCTAAAGGAGGAAGTTGTCCAGAACTCAGGAAGAAGCAGATAGGCACAATGTCTCCAGATACAGGCAACTCTCGGTTTACGAATGAGTTTATTTATTTAATTCTTACAATTATGTGTATTTTGCATTTCTGAGCTTTTACGATTCGTATCGCATAAATTAGCAGCCATTTTGAAGCATTAAAACCATGTACTAAACATCGCAAGCAAGTAATGATCCTATTATATTATAATAGGGGGAATCATCGATTTCTTTCCCACGAGAAAACGTTCTACGCGGCGTGGCATTTAAACCAACGATTTTTTTACTGGCTATTATTGTAATAAATACATTTTTAAAAGTTTATTTATTTAATTCTTACAATTATGTTAACTATACGTTTGGCATTTCGTTTTATAAGGAACACTATCTATTGGCAACTTTAAGAAATTTTGTATGAATTGTGACGTTCGTTATAGCGAAAGTTCGTAAATCGAAAGTTCGTAAACCGAGAGTTGCTTGTATTTTGTTTGCCCATTTGTGCTCTTTGGCTCGTCCTTTTTATTTTAGCACGTTGTCTCCGATGAGGTCACGGTGTTAAACATCTGCTCGGAAAAGATCGTTTGGGAGCCAATAAAAATTCCGACGTTTCCCTGTGTGGCATTCTTATGTGGGTCCATCTATTGATGTTCGCCAACATGGCATGCATATGCGTTAAGCCTCAGAGACTTTCAACATTTCGGAACCCAGACCTAACCGTACACGCATTCAACAGAACGGAACCTGCAATCAGCAGATGTTTCTTATTCATGTATAAATAAAAGCGCCCATCCTATCACAGATCGTTATGTGACCCCTGCGACTCGTTAAAATTTCGACGCACGCCCGTAAATTCACTGCGCCACACGCCCACGTTTGATCAAGGCTCTGCTAGCGACAACGAATCAGCAAATATCAATGGAGAGAGAGAGCGAGAGAGAGAGAGACAGCGACGCCGTGTGCGTGGATGAATGGGGCAGTTGCCCCTTGTTGTGTCTGAGAGCTAATACAGCAGTAGAGTAACAAGAACTGTGTCATGGAAGAGGTTTTACAAAAAATATCCGCTTTAACAAATACTCCTTTAATCGAAAATCTGCTTTTGGTTTGGTCTTGATTTAACATGAAAGTTCATTTATTTGTATTTCATCACGTGAAACGTTCTCTGTGCCTGTATATTCATATTGGGCCTACTTAAAATATCTTTCGAAGCGACGCAATGTTGAAAATTTGTAATTGTTATGCAGTTTATGATTGGAACAAACACTCACTGATGGCTATGTTCAGCCCAGCAGATAGCACTGTGGAAGTATACGGCCAGCAAGCACACTTGAACTCCATTATGCATACCATTCATTGAAGAAGCACCTCTCATTACACCGTTGTCCCTTTAAAAAAATAATTTTTTAACTATATCTCTCAAAACAATCTTATTTAGCCGCTATACCTCAAAACGCCACATTCGTTAATGAAAGTCACTGTAGGACATACCTAATGCCAAACTGAATTGTTCCATTGAAGATACACCTAATATTCGTTGTTTCCACGGCTAATATATAAAAAACAGCAAACTTCTTTATGGCTACATCTTTATTCAAGTATTGAGTTCCTTTTACCTTCTTCAGCAACAAAGCGCAGTTCAAATTATAAACATTTATAGCCTATTTCACAACTCAAGCATGGATATGTGGCGACAAACGGAACTATCATCAGAACTTGTCGTTAGGCAACCTCCCCGTTTTGATTTTTAGCTAGGCTTCAGAGCGTTTACAGACTAGATAACCACTAATCTCTGTCACAAGTAGCCTATAAAAACACAAAGCCATTCCCATGTTTCAAACAGCACGCGGTGCGATATAGACTTAATCACGTGCCTCTACTTACAACTGTCATGGCGGCAAGCCTGTGAACACCAGTGAAAAGGAAATGACGCTAACAAATTTTGGTTGCCGTGCCGGTAAGTTAAATTTTAAGTTTTGGCGCGTATGTAAAAAATATTCTGCTCAAATAAGTTAACATGAAAAAATCCGCTTCTTCTTACTGAAAATCTGTAAGAAATAACAACGAACGCACTGTAGACCCGACTGTTAAGCTACGTTAGTATATATTTCCTAACTTGTTAATTTTGATTTAGATTCGTTTAATTCGATTCACGAATGACTACTGTACCTAACGCAACTTCACACCTATTAGTCTGCCCATTAACAAATTAAAATTGCATAGTATAATTAAGGTCACTGAATACTGCGGTGATGAAACAAATTGCAAACTGGTCGTAGTCTGCCTGAAGATTAGGAGATGACTCGGGACTTCTCTTAACGAAGGAGAAATTCTGATTAAACCTGCGAGCAGATGCCACTACCACTACAAATGCTACTACAACCAGCGAAAAGCGTGAGATTTCGATCAGAGGGCAATACCGATCATCGTTGTGTGTGTGTGTGTGGGGG
>NW_019059700.1:1398581-1434131 GCF_000696155.1 Zootermopsis nevadensis | reverse complement strand
AATCTCGAATATTTGATCACTGCTGCGACCTGGCAGCCTACATAGAAAGCTTACACTTCCGATACTAATTTAGTTGCATTATTGTTGTGGTGTTAAGAGTTGGTTAACATTTTCAATGTTACTTTATTTTTAACACGTGTCTAATTCAAGATAAGTTTAAGTCAGGATTTATAAAGACGACCAATTTTGTCTTGTATATCCACACAAAACTGCAGAATTTAATGAATAAACAGCATTGATATAAGGGACAAAACGCTTCGCGTTACATACCCCACGTAAGATGTTACATAACGTGCCATCACGGGATATATCACATTAGTTAAACTTATATGACATCACGCAATGCCAACAAACGAGATAGTGTGAACTCAATTCAGCAGATATCACGATATCTTCTCACGGCCATCATGCGATGTCAAACGAACGTAGCGCCACGTGATCTCAACTCACGTTACATCATGAGACGTGAAATCATGGCATCTCGTGTGCCATCAATGAGATCGACTGTCGACTCGTACGAGGTCACGTGATATCGAACGCCTATAATCACGTGACCTCACGGTAATAACGAAACTTAACGAAACCAGTCTTACCAAATAAGACATTTCGTAAAGTAAACTAACCTAACCTAATGATAAATACGCTAAAAATTACCCAAAAAGACAGGTAATCATCTCACGCCATGTGAGGAAATATAATTTATCACCTCACTTGTCATGAAGTGCAATGTGAGTTCACGCGATACCAAATAACATAACAATACCTTTGACATCACGTCAACCAACGTGAAATCATGTGAATTTAAGTCAGTCTACAAATGGGGACCTCAGCTAGAGTTCAACTCTCGTAACATCATGCAACACACGTATCTCATGTCACTTCTGAACATACTACATGAGCTCAACCAAAATATCACGCGTTCATTATAACGTAACTAACCAAACATAAATTAACCTAACCTCACCCAAGAAACTTATCCGAAAGTAACCTTCTATCCAGCCATGCATGTTTGCCTAGCAGCACCTGACCTATTCGCATCATACCACATCGAGAGACGTGTCTTTACGCCATCTCCAATCACGTGACAAATTCCGCGACATGACGTCATACATGACTTAAACTCTAGTTATCACGTGAAATCGACTCGCGTGCTATCAAGGGACGTCTTCTGAAGACATGACATGGGATCACAAGGATGAAATCGTGCGATTACAATTATCGAACCAAACCAAACCAAACTTTCTATTCAAACTAACTAACTTCACCCAAATAACATTCCCTGACCTAACGCAACTTAATATAAACTTACGCGACATGTAGGCTACTCATATAACATCACATAACCTCTCTTCGCCATACGTAGAACCACGTGGCGTATTTACATTCAATCTCAAATCGCGTGAATTGAAGTGAATTAACATTACGTGACGTCAGTTTACGTGGCATCACGTGACTACGCGGAAGGCAACTCGTGGCATCAGGTCACATCGCGTGACCTCACCTCACGTGGCTGTAACTTATGTGACATCACGAGACGATTCACAATCCGTTTACCAACAATATGATTCTGAACAGACCGTGCATAGGCTGGTCTATCGTGGACGTTGTAAAAACGTAAATATCTTCTCAGTGAGTTTGTGTTTCTAATTGGTTACAGAAATAGACGACGGAAGGCATGAATGACAAACTGTAAGAAATATTTTCAAAATGACATCTGTCCGGTAGTACAAAATTCAAGATCTCCAGTTATCAACTCACATTTCTACTTGACGTCTGAAATTCTTTAATTCCTCTTTCTCTGTTGGTAAAACAGCCTTTTCTGGAATGAGCATTTAAAATAAACACAATTTTGTAAGATTTGAGGTTTTCACAGCGGCGAGTATAAAGATTTCTGTCTTCTGGATTGTTGTGCTGTGTAGTCTGGTCGATATCTACCAACGTTTCAGAAGTCATACTGCCTCCATCATTAGGGCGATGAGTATGAAGATTTCTGTCTTCTGGATTGTTGCGCTGTGTAGTCTGGTCGATATCTACCAACGTTTCAGAAGTCATACTGCCTCCATCATTAGGGCGATGAGTATGAAGATTTCTGTCTTCTGGATTGTTGCGCTGTGTAGTCTGGTCGATATCTACCAACGTTTCAGAAGTCATACTGCCTCCATCATTAGGGCGATGAGTATGAAGATTTCTGTCTTCTGGATTGTTGCGCTGTGTAGTCTGGTCGATGTTAACCAACGTTTCAGAGGTCATACTGCCTCCGTCATCAGGGCGATGACTCTTCAAACACAATTTTGTCCAAAAATAACAATGGATATTTTTACAATTTATTTCTGCTATCCTTGCAACACATCACCACCTGGTTTAGAACTTGTGAATCTGAGTGAGTGGGCGGGCCTGGAAACATGTGCAGACATTTTAGGGAACAATGTGGTTGAAAGTGGCCAACCCGAGTGCTTGCTTGCTGTATGGGGGAGGAATTGCCTGGCCAATCCAGCCCGGCCGCAACTCCGAAGCAGCTACATCGATCCCGACAATGTGACCGTGACCTCGACCTACAGGAGCTTGAATATCACAGGTCACCTCTCACTCGCCCGTCTGCACTGGAGGCCGCGGGTTGAGGGTTGAATCGGTGTGGCTGTCACCTGCAGCTTACTCACACAAACAATAAATTGGCTTATCGCCCGCAAAAATAAGTAATCATGCTTCAAAATACTAATATTCGGCAGTGTCCAATGTGTCCGGAACATTTTTTCCTTAGTAACTCACTCTGTAGAACAGGTGTTAGCATATCACGGCTGAAGGACCACATGTGACCTTTAGTTTTCCGGGAATGAGCACATTTTTAAAAATAACCTTAAAATACAACGGAAACTTCAATATGTTTCACATTTCTTGCTAGTTTATAAAATACGTTTCCACTGTCGCAATCGACCAAGGCGTCAGATTTTTCTTTTGCGGCTTAACATGAGCCAATTGTGTTAAAATAAGCTATAGGGTTTTCTCAAAGAGACTATCCCGTAAATCTTACGTATTTAACGCAATTTGAAGGGAATAGTCCTATTGTACACACCATTGAAACACCTCATATTACTCTGGAAACAAGAAAACAATGACCATATAGCAGTAAAGATTTTAAAAATTGTTGTAAGTGCAGTCTGTCGACTATTCGCATATGTAGTATGAAAGTGTTAAACGCAGGGAAAGATCAACGTCCATCAAATAAAGACGTCTTACCTTAGCCAGTACAATTATTTAATATAGCAACAAATGTAAGCAGTTGGACTAATTTTCTGTGATACTCTTGTCGCACGTTGCCTAAGAGAGCTTACCCGTCAAATACACAAATATAAGTGAGTTATGTTTCTGTTTTGTTTAATTCTACTGATAACAATGTATATAACACATGTGGCACAAAAATAAGTCGTTCTTTAGTTTCGTAAAAAACTCCCAGTCGCTTTGCATGACGTTCCATATGACTGAACAAGCCCATTATCGGTTCTTTGAATTTAAATTCCTATATGAAAATTTGTTACACTTTTCAGTAACAGTAACTGCTGATCATTCATCTGCAGTTCACAACTTCCCGAACGCTACGTTCGATCTAACTGAGAATGTTTAGAAGTTAAAATATTATTCATTTTCTAATAACATTTTAGCAATCAAAATTGTATTACTCGCATTACATTTCACCTTCAATTTGTAGGACATGTTTCTTAACGCTAATGCATAAACTTAAATCTTTGGAAAACTGCAGCAATATTACGAAGAATGATGGATTAATTATTGAAGTAAAACCCATTTAATGGAGGCAATAAATTTGTTATTTTATTAACTCGTGAATCCACTGGAGTTTACAAAACTGGAACGCTTACAACTGGCATCCTTTGGTAATAAATCATCAAGTAATTGAATATCTGTTCATATGTTGACACTGTTTTGATCTGCAATTCATAGATGCTAGTGACATTAACATAAATATTAAACAGGGGAAGTGTGTTGTGGAGGGGGGATTATATAGTTTCAACGCGCATTGAATTCGTGTATAGAATATTTCACAGTTTATTTTCCATATTTTCATGCACCAACAATTAATTTTAGGAAAGAGACACTCCAGAACAGTTGTTATTAGCAAAGTGACAAATCCTTAAACCAAATTTCATTTAATTCTAATTTAACGAAAACAAACAGAAAATATTTGGTTTCAAATACCAAGAACAGTGGCCTACACTAACGCTCTGTTCAATTGTAACTACAGTGGTGAAATGCGTGATTTATGAGGGAAACATAAAATACCACGCAAAAGGATGCTAATACTTCCACAGCGACATTATTATTTCTAAACCAAGACGTTCGGTCGGAATTCAATAAATGAGAATCTCACGGGGGGCGTTAAAGAATGGAGCACAAGATCACAATACTGAAGTGAGAACAGGTTATGACGATATGAATTAGACTAAGCGGCTTAGGAATCGGCCCACTTTGGAGCGTCTGTCGTGGCAGAGATAAAATTTCGAATTCAGTAATGTGGGAAAGGTTCTGTTATTCAATACACAATATTCGTGTAATTTAGTCGGTTGGGTGTTTAACTGCTTGGCTGGTAAGTTATTTCAAAAATTAAAATTGGGGGTTCACAGTTCTTACATATTGCGTATACCGAAACAAGTGACCAATACAAAATTATTGGAGTTAATTTTTCCTGGCAGAAGAAATGTGCCTGCAGTGCTCTATGGGCTATTCCTCCTTCCCGTGTTAATGGTTGGATCAACGCAGGCCTGTAGTTTTAGTAATGAAGTGTAATCAATCAAACATCATCTTCAATTTTAATAATTGCGAATATCTGTTGCCCCTCGGATTTCAAAGGCACCGCCGCACTAGTTGCCATCGTTAACTTAAATTTTTGTACTTATTTCTTACTTTACAAACGAAGATAACTGAATTTTTACCGATCTCCTATTACTTCATCCATCCTAGGTCCAAGCATTCTCCTAAGCACCTTATTTTTAACAAATATCAATCTGTGTTTTCCAATTTATGTCAGATACAAAGTTTTATAACCCATACAAAACAGCAGCTAAACTTACAGTTTAATATTTTTATCTCTGCTCTTTATATCGCAGGCGGGAATTCACAAAATGTGTTAAACTGAAGTTTGTAGACATGTTCATAATCTAACAGTACACCAGATTTAAGCGGATCGTTCTTCCAAACAAAAGACAGATGTCTGTCTTCTATCAATACTTTTCTTTTGATTCTCAGAAGTACGTATTTCAATTTTTATCAAGCTTTGAGAAAAGCGAGCAAAAGTACACGCCTGGCAATCAACTGAAATGGTCGTAACCTATAAAACTGTTTACTTAAGCTGAATAATGTCGAGTTTCATGTCTCACTTAACACAAATTTCGTCTCTTCCTCTGTTCAATGGCTTGATGACGTATACGTGATGATGAGCAGCAGAGAAGAACATCTCTCGGAGTTGGAGTGGGAAAAGTATATACGAATCGGGGGAAAACGACATCCGAAAGTTGCAGTGTTACTGAGGAACCGAAATTCCATGGGATCATCATTAACCTTTTAAAACCGAAGCTCGCCGACACAACTTTTCAAACGAAGTTGAAATCGTGGGTTTACGTGTTTGTTTGCTTATAGCCAGAGAACGGATTTACCGATTTGCACCAAATTTCGCATGCTTGTTTCTTGAGACCAGGAAGAGATCGTACCCCGAATAAAAGCCAGGAGAAGTGTCCTATGTTCGATTCCCCATAAGGACATTTCTCGTAGTTCGGAAACTATAAGTATCATAGAAGAATTGAGCCTAGACCAAAGTAGTTATTTTTTAAAGGAAGTTCAAAATATAAGTCCAGAATCCTGAAAAATTATCTGGGGTTCAATTCCCAGTGAAGATGAATTCTGTAACTCGGATAATAAGCACGACAGAAACGACGACAAAGCCAAGTTTGTTTACTTCGAAGAGGAGATTATAGAAACAAATGCACACTATAGAAAACTGTCCATGGTTCGAGTCCTGACGGGGAAATTTATACAGCTCCAAAATCATGCACAAAACAAGAAGGGCACCAAGGATAATTTCGTTCATTTCATGAGACAAACGGAATACACATGACACGATGCCGGGAAGACAATGCCGAGAGTCGCGACGCCGACTCAGAACACGCCAAGCAAAGAAACGATTCTGGAAGCGATAAGGCACGATTTAGACAAAAGGACGAACAACGTCGAAACACCAATCGTCCATCGCCGACATTAAGACACCACACTTCGCGCATACTAAGCTAGAGATGCAATCCGACACGGTGCTAAAATCGACGCCTAGTGTGCGACGAAACAAAATCCAGAATGTTTCAAAGAATAGTTTCTGGATGCCATAAGACACGGTGGTAGCAGATGTAAAGCGTCGTGATGATGCAAAAGGCGTCAAACATGAACCAAGGGATATTTAACAAAAAGCTGAAAACCAAATGCCAAGCGTCGCAACGTCGACTATAAAATACAAGTAAAGCCAGCATCAGCCTCGGGACGCTATGTGTAATATTGCGACAAAACCGCGCGGGGTGTCGGTACGCTAATTGTCGAAACGTCGCCAAAAGACGCAATATTTAAAGATGATAATCATGGAGATGCCGCAGGACAAGACGTTGGAAAGTCGATTTGGAGCGTCGCTCAGACGAAATGAAAATAAAGCCAATAGAAGCGTTCGGACATATTTCGAAGGTTTGAAGCCGAAAGTCACGACGCACTGGCACGACGTCGCCAAATAGCCACATTTTCCTCAGATGAGTCTCAGAATGCCATCAGGATGACGCTGCAATCATCACGCGCAGACAAACGTCCTAACTCCCAGTCAACTTCCTAATACAGTAAAAGATTCTGGAAAACCGACGACGAGTGTGAGGACGCATACAGCACGGATGAGCCTCCGGAACTATGCAACCCAAGAAAACCGATGTCAAACGTTGCGGCAAAAATGTCACGACGCCGAGCGATAATATGTGAATAAACTTTAAGGCCCATAATGAAACTTGACATAGTTAACCTAACCTAATATAACCTAATCCTGCCCTATCATAATCTAAGATAACAAACTAACGTGTTGTGACCTGCCCTGACCTCTCCAAACCTGCCCAGACCTATTGAAACCTGTCCGAACTTATTCTGTGGTGTACCATGGTGAAGTATGCTATCCCATCATAACCTTACTAATTGTACAAGAGCAATGTACCAAGCAAGGATGAGATAGAACTGAGGTCGAGTTAAGTAGATAAAAAGCAGTCTCTGAACTGACCTCTTTTTCCGAGGATTTTCGCCTTGTAATTATTTTCTAACTAAATTCAGTATCGGGCTGGAGTATGCATGAATTTATTCAGAAGGAATGGATAAAATGCTGACGGACATTTTTAAACGAATTGCTGTAGATAATGCTGCAACCAGAAATGGTATTGGGATTATACATTCTATTTTTCTTTATCATATTCAACGATAGGTCTATCTGTCGTATGATTGGACACATAATAAGCTTTCGGGCAAGAAAGATTAATATGAAAAATGTTTCTCGAATTTTTCGGCACTATCGCTGGGGAAATTCTGCTTTTATTTAATAATTCACTCCGTACCACAAAGGAAACACAACACATCATAATTACGAAGATCAGTTTGTTAACGCTGTTTGAGGTAATAATCGCAATTTACCCTTAGAATTATATAAACATGTGCAGATTTATACATTGTGGAAGGGGTGGGACAGACATGTTGCGCTAGGTTTTCAAGGCTTAAAAAAATCATGAGAGATGAAAAGTAAGTGGACGGACTTATTTTGAATTTCATTACCTTTTTAAATAAAGGTGAGGACTACGGAGAAAAATAATTACAAAATGTTTTACAGCCTAATTCATGGAATCCAGTTTCCAAGAAATGTAATCAGTTTTTTGGCTGAGAGTTCCAGTGATTTTGACTGAAACAATACACTTCATTTAAAAGACCCTAGAGGCACTTTCTTTCATCAGAAAACTTTTCTGTTAAGAGAAACCCTCCTCCCCTAACTTAGTACAGAATCGAAATTCAGGTTACCTGTAGCTATTTCTCATTTTCCTCTTTTGTATTTTCAATCAACCAATATTGCAACACTAGCGTTGTATTTTCCCTATAAACTGTTTAATCACCTGCGTTGTCACGTGCATTGATTAGCCGCTTCTCATGCACGAGCACAAATGGGGAGTGGGCATGGTCGCTGAACGGTTCAGTTAATGAAAGGTTGCAGTCGGAATATCGACAGGATGAACCTGGCTCTGAACATGGCTCACTGGTGGAATTCTGTTTCGACGATAATACGCCAGATACTTCATGGGTAGGTGATTATGCATATCTTGCGGCCGGACGCCTGTTATAAGAATTCCTATTTTTATTCAGGAGGTTCAGAGTTCGACTTTAACCCTGAAAATCGGTTATCCTGAAATAGGATTTTTATGGTTTTACTCAAGTCCGAGGGGTAAATTCTTGAAACAAGCAACAATCATTTTATTTATTCACACAAGCTTTAATATTCAACATTACATAACCCATTAGTTAAAAACGATGTTAAATAACCGGAAAGTCAAACCAGGAAGACTATTCTGATTGTAATTCTACTCATCTCCTGAGCCCCTAGCCAAATACTGGGATGGTGTTTTAAAATAGGCTACTGAAACCTTCTACAACATTTTCTTAAATTTATTTAAATTCATGCTCCCATTAGAAACCACATGACACACGTAGCAGAGCAGGTAATGAATAGCTATGATAGGCCTATTGACTAACTACAGCATGTCCTGTGGTAGTCAGGCAGTCCATCAGTTACTGCCAGAGCCCAACGATATGAGTGTTTTCTACAGTAGACAAGTGAAAATTTTTCCCTGGATAAAAAAATGTCTCTGATTAGAATAACCGATTTTTTGAAGGAAGTCGAACCGTTTATCTCTTGATCGCCGCATGCCTACTATGCCCCTGGATGGATCTGTGAAGTTAGGAAGCTTCAACGTCCAACAGGCCCAATTATTTCTTTATTTACGTGTTAATGTAACAGGATCCAAACACGTGTCCTGCATTTTCTAGCTTACAGTTCACAACATCGAAATCGATTCGAGTTAAATTAGCTCTTACGAGTTCTTTTAAAATATTCTTGAGACTTAGTAGTGAAACGATTTGATCTATGAAAATTAAATACAATATAAAGGCTTTACGCCGCATTATTAATGTATTTCTACGCGCTCTTGATTTTATGGCAACTGTCATGCCCATATATCAAGGCGTTAGCAAAAGACAGAATCTAATATTTATAGGCTACCTTGTATCTTTTAAGATACATTTAGGTACTATCCTCCAGAGACAAATAATTGCAAGTAAACTAAACCTTGCTAATATTGGTAACCACGCTGTTAATTGTGTACAGAGGCGCGCACACGTGAGAGGTCTTGGTAATAATCTCACTTGTGCTACAGAGTTTGTCCGTGGCATTTCTGTTTTTACTTTTAGTGGCAAGCAGACTTTCTTTGATCAGAGAAAATGACTGATTAGTTAAGATATTCAAAAACGGTGTTCAATTTGTTTCTAAACGATTTTAAACACCTTAATCCCAAAATGAAATGCCTGATACATCACCGGAAAGAACTTTTGTAATGGACGTATCCCCCATCCATATGGAGTATTACTGAGTAAGTGAGTCATTATCACAGCATCCCGGCTACAAATAACACAGATCTCCCTTAACATCCATTCATGTCCAGAGCGTATTCTGGTTTCCAGCAATCTAAGACTGCGAGCGCCACAGTGATCGGCGTTATCACACCGTGCCTTGGGGTGGGGGTTTTCATTATTAAATCACTACAAATGGCGGCCTCTGGGTTGTTGCGTCGTGCAATATTTGGTTGAGATGTTCTGGGTTGTGACGCCATGTAAACTCGTAAGAAGATACAATCCTAAAGAACAGCATAGTCATCTTCACCCTCAGAACACAGAATGTCAATAATCTTTTGGTTGTAGCCCAACGGTACGGTGGAACATACTCTTCTCCTCGAGGCCTGAAGATGGAGTCGGTATGTTCCTCCGAAACAATGGTATACAGCGATACCATTATACGGCGCAAAAACACCGAACAGCACCACGTAAATTTTGCCTGAATTAATTCATCCGTGTTTCCGAAAATGCTGATGATTACCGGGTAAAGAATTTATCACAGTAGAGTTGCATATTAAGTTATTCAATTACTGTCGCATTACGTCTGTTTACGTGGTTGCTCGTTACATTAAGCAGATGCTACCAGGGGCTCTCGGGTGGCAACGAACTCGAATTGCAGAATCATTGCCTTTCTTGAGGTATTGGTATTTTCATTATCTATAGCAGGAAGGAACTGATTCTGATATCACAGTTACATAAATAAATAACCATCAGTGTGTTACACAGATGTTTTTAAACAGTAAATAGTTATTCGGCTAACCAACAATTTATACAAATGTACTTATGCCTAAAAATCAACGGTCGCACGCTTGACTGAGTAAAACGTTAATTCTGACTGTGCCGACTCTGGTAGTAAGAAATGCAAACGAGTAGTGGTGGCCCCTGTGGTGATGCCCGGCGGAGTCTGTTTTCGGCGGGAGCCTGGAGTGAAGTAGTCATGTTTTTTGTTGGTGCGTTTCGCAGGAATCTGGCTTCAGTCGCACATTTAATATACTTAAAAATAAATTCTATACTTTTCGCACTTCCATGCGATTTGCAAAAATAAACCTGCAATAAATGGAATTACTGTTCAACACAGGTCAACACTAACGGATCATACGCTAGGATAGTTACATTATAATAGGCCACAACTGCCTTTTTCTAGATGTTAACAATTCGTAATTGTCATAAAGCGTAATCCTACTATTCAATGGTTCAGTTTACAAAGAGTTATTAAACATGGCGAGTGACACATTGACACATCGCCATGAGCAGTTCCAGAAAGCAAGCCGCCAAATCCTCGCTTACTCGTATCAGGGGTCGTGTTTGACTGTTTCGAAAAGGGGAAAAAAACGTATATGCAAATAGGCGACTGATTCCATTTGTACGTGGGTGTTGAGAGCGGAGCTGGTTACTGTGGCAACTACAGGGTAAAAGAGAAAGAAAACTAGTGTGTGTGGTTTTCAGCCGGGAGAAATGTCAGAGTTCATCGGATGCTGGAGCCAAGCAAGCAGGCTGGGAGACAAAGTAGTGCCCCAATCGATACAGCTTCATGCCGCGGACACCCAGCCCCGGTTGGCCCCACTGCCTACTGACGACAACGCCAAACAAAAGAACATAATTTGAAACCCGCCCACATTATCTACGGATTCTAAATAATATTAGACCAAACTGCCATCTACGAAGACCACAGAGACCTACGATTTATAAGATGGAAGTGTTCTGTGGAGCAGGGATGTTGTCAGCTATCAGAAAGATTCGAGAGATTTTTTATTGCATGGTTTCATAGAAATCCACGTTTGAAATTTGAGTCTCGTTGTTCTGGGTGTGGTTTTTTAATTGCATTATTGAGGCTGTTAAACAGTTTTTCCTTAACGTAACGCCGAAGGCAGAAGTCGCAGGGGTTTGGTGTCCGGGCTGTTGGGTGGTCAACGATATCTTGCTAGCCATGGATGTGAACAGAAGTGGCCACCCAATATCCCAAAAATAAACCCAAGCGACTTGTTCCTTTGATGTTATCGTAAGGAAGAACTTAGGAAAAACGAAGAAGGCTTATTCCGAACAATAGTGTGAAAGTTCTGACTTGAAGTACAATAAAACTAATCATCTTCAGCTCTCTGTATCCCGATATACGATGAAAGTTTCTTTTTCTACGAACCGACTCAGTTTGGATTGCTAAATATGTTCACGGAGTCTGAGAATTTATTTATGAAGCACTCATTTACAATACCAGAGATTTACCTCATTAAAATCTCTAGTAACTGTCTGAAAGTATTTTCCTATGTAGTGACAATATTCAAATTGACAAGACGTAAACAAACTCTTACATTTGACGGCGATGTTTGAAACCTAACAATTGCATTGGAAGACTGGAATCCTGATTTCAAATAGCAGTAACAAAAGTCCTGGATTTATTTTATTACTTTGGTATTTGTAGGCATGCAATTCTAAGGTGAGCGCTGTTGGACTGTGGTTTTTAAAAAGTTACTTTTTCATAAATGTCTAATATTGATATTGGATTCCAGTTCTTCAATCTCAGTGGAAACATAGTGGGGAAACGATCCAGCGGAATATTTATATCACGAAGATAAATAAAAATAAAATTACACTTTCATTTGCAACCACCAACAATAATTTTAATTTCAGTTTCACTCAGGACATAATTGAAATAGATATAGGATTCCTTCCAACCATATTTCCCTTTCTGTGCTCCTATGCATACTGACCTTTTAATTATTATTTATAGAAGGTATGGTAGTTTTACACCACTCTACTCCCACTATAAGACTTCAAAGCTTTAACTAATTATATGAAAGTCCAGAGAATAAACTCTTCATAACATTGGGGCTGTAAGAGTAGCTTTATGAGCGATGTGTACACGTTCTAAAACTACACATTCAATGAACAACAGGAACACGTGTCATGACGTAGAGCAGGCGGTCAGACTGACGCCAGCTTTTCACCGCCGAGACCAGGGTTCAGTTCCATGGGATTTGCACGAAATTAAAATTGATAATAAAAAACGCGGGGCACAAATGTGAGAATTTAAAGAAAAATCTAAAGATTGGGTCGTGAAACAACGTAGGTATGTCAAGTTTCGAGAGAGCTAACAACATAATTAACAGATTTTAATAAAAAATGCTTGAAACTTTTATGAGTCCGATATCTCAGTGACTATAGTGATAGGCTACAGGCCGGACGACGACGTTGGGGGGGGGGGGGGGGAGCCACTTGAGCAATGTGTACCCTGGTTCTTTCCTCAGGGCTAAAGCAGCCGGGGCGTAAGGCAAACCGATAACCTCCTTGTAGTGCCGAGGTAAAAATGCATGGAGTTTTACATGCGCTCCTCTACAAGTCTGCACGGCGTGTAGTTTACAAAGTTAATCCAAAGCGACTAATTCACCTTTATCTTTAATCGAAACATTTTATTAATGAATTTAGATAATGCGGATGACGTATACATAAATAAATAAGTCACGTCAGATAAATGAATAATGGATGAATAAAACATCTGCGGGCAGAAAACTGTTGAAGATCGCCTGGAGGTGGCGCAAGGAGCCGAAACATTCCGTGATTTTCAATAGTTTTACATTACATGTTGGACTAAAAATGTGTAATAGTTTTAAAAGTTTATTTTAATTAGCATTGCGACAGTGACAATATTTAAGATCTTGTCATGTCATGGTTTCCTCAGAGACTGCTGACTTCATTTAATTTTGCAAGTCATAAATCCATCAATGTTCCAAACCAATCCATCAATGCCACGGTATTAGCGAATCGAAACTCACTTTACCTACTACAAGGCTCTTAGCTGGAATCAGAACAACGAAAAGTAAATGAACCTTTACAGACAGACGGGGCATGTGAACAAACTGATCATATTTCGTGTGCAGAATCTAAAACAACAGAATCTGTCAGAATTCCTTCAATTACTTTTGTATGTCGCTTCTACAAATTGCATAAAATAGACTCATAATTATGTCATTTTTGCCAGTGTACAAGTTGCATCTCCTAAGACGCTGAATGGATTTTCATCAGACTAATGTGATATTCGGAGTCCGCAAATAAAATTGTGGAGCGAACTTAAGTTTATTAGAACTATTTATATATATATATATATATATATATACAACGTTTATCTAAAATATTTTAATGCGGTAAATACCAAATACCAAATAAATGTTATGTAGAGCGAATTTGCTAACAATAATTATTAGCCTGTATGTAAATTGAATAAAGTTCTGTTACTAGTTTCGTCCAGAATTCAAAATTATGGGAGCACATTCGTTATTCCGTAGCTTGAAGCTCGGTTTGACAATAACAATGTAAGCGTTGTCTGTGTTATAAAATTGATAGCATCTGAAATAACAGATCCGAAGACCGGCTGACTGAGGTTTTTCTTGGCTGTCCTGAGTTCCTCCACGTAGATTCGAGGATAGTACCCGAAATTGAGTCAAGACCGCTTCTTTCCGTACGGCTCCCAATTAATTAATTAATTATTAATTAAATGTCCTATCATCCTCAGTTTCTGACAACGTCATTAAAAGAACCACAAACAAATAAACTTAGCGAGGAAAGAGCCAAACGAATAAACCAGTGTAATAATTTTTTAAAAGTGTTTTCACTTGAAATACACATACACACTCCCATCTGTGGGCAAAGAATGGTCTCTTAGAAGCGTACTACGTACTGATGCCATCAGCCCTACTTGTGAAAGGCTTTTGGAGAAACCTGACTTGCTGGGGATTTTCGGATTGAAACATCGGAAGGACATATATTCAGCAAATCCTATAAC
Organism: Zootermopsis nevadensis; assembly: GCF_000696155.1. Next base: position 1,419,634 of record NW_019059700.1, on the reverse strand, counting down.
CGCTGTGAAAGCTTCGCATTGCAAGAATAAAACGTTCACATAACAAACGTGCCTCACCGCCTACCAGAAACAAATACATGCATAAAAAACTGTAAAGCTTGAAAGTTTCAAAACGTGGTTACATGTGTGCGTAACGTAAACGTAATACGGATACACAATGCGTGTGTATCTCGCACTTTCAGGTTCCCCAGCCTTGCATCAGAGTCTGTAAAATTTTAATCGTGTCGACAAAATATGCATTTAGTTTTTACTGTCCAACTTCTCTTTAAGGCCTAATTTATCTTCTTCACGAAAATCCCTTAATATATAAGTCAGTTTAATCCCATTAAATAAAGAGAAGTATTATGGGGTGACCATGTAGCACGCTCTGGGAGATAAGAAATGCATACAAAATGTTGGTACAAATTATGGGACGTAAAATTTTTATGAGGAAAAGCGTCGCAAACGATCAAATTTACTGAGAATTCATTGCCTCCTGGCAGAACTCGGTAAATAAGAGTTTGTAAGACACAGACCTGGAAGTAAAGCTCTAATACAACGTTGAATAGTAGTAGTAGTAGTAGCAGCACCAGCAGTAGTAGTAGTAGTAGTAGTAGTTGTTGTTGTTTTAGTGATAGTAGTAAAAACAAGGGTTTCGTCAGTGTCCTCCAAAATTGCATGGTCGGAACAACAATAGAACCACACTGCCTTCTTGTACTTTAAAATTCTGTCTCTATTACGGACATGTCCGCGTGTGTTCATAGCCATTTCCAGGCATACGTAATGTATCAGCGATTTCAGCGTTTCGTTAGCGAACTATGGCGCAATTTCAAGACAGGGTCATGACGGCTGAGCAGGTGATAACGAATGGGGTCGTGACACAGTGAAAAGCTTTGAGAAACCCTGTTGACGTTACCAGTCCCTAGTTGTGGCTTCACTCTTGTGTGCTGACCGTGACCATTATCACATTATCCCCGCGCTGCCTACGTGAGCATATTGCGGGACACTTCCCTGCAATGAAGTTCCCCACGGTCAACAGCATTGTACTATCATGTAGCCAGTTTACAGAGGTTTTTCTTATCATCCGTTATGGTGCACAGCATTTTACAAATGCATGGAAAATTAGAAGAAATACCGTCTCCAGATTAGGATCAATGAAATTGTATGTGGGATTTGAAGTTTTCACGGTGGTGAGTCTGAAGATGGTTGTCTTCTGGATTGTTGAGCTGTGTAGACTGGTAGAAGTTTACCAACGCTTCAGAGGTCCTCGCTGCCTCTGTGATCAGCTGATGTTGGAGGCAGCAAGGACCTCTTCATCAATAAAATTCGCAAACAATGTTCCGTTCCTCATCGCAGAAAATAGTTTTTAGAAACTACGACTAGAATTACGTTTAGTTCTTTGTTATAACGCAAAAACAAAATCAAATTTTCACACGTCACTTGCCAAGAACTCGCTACAAGACTTTGAGGGTGATGATGAATCTTTATTCAGGATCAGTTACAGCAGGGTTTCTCCACAAAAGCTGAGTTCCGGATAAAGGAACGCCGTTAGCAGAAGTTGATTATTGTTTTTGTTTTTGTTTATTTAACTACGCTGTTAGTAGTTCAGACTATATAGTGTACAGTGATTAATAAATTTGGAAGACAGAAGAAAGAAGCGTTAGTGGACTGACTTAAGGTACTATGAGAGCATTTTCCTGGACAGACTGAGTAAAACAACAAAAACATCTGTCAGTATATAGCCCATCTCCGGGTTGAGACTTGAACCACAGGCATGAAGAATACGAAGTAGGAATGTTAATCACGCAATCGCGACACTGGGTGGTTACTGCAGGTTACTGCAATATCCCGTTTGTGCCTTGATTTTGTAGCGTGTGTAGCAAATGGGATCTGCTTTACAAAAACACGAATAAACAACATAAATATATCCATACATCCTTTGCACTGTGCGGGTGTTCTGCTGACAGTAAACCTAATGTAATTATTTTTATGTAAGAAACTGAAAATCATCGTCCAGTAAACTAAATAAAAATTTTAAAAATTTTCTCGCAGATAACAAGCTATATTCAAGATAAAATTAACAAAACATGTAAGTATAATGAAAACAAATCATCTGAATGCGACAGAAGAAACAACTCTCGAAACGTCGTGTGCATTAAATACACTTTTGAAAATGGACAATGTCGACTCATCTTAGTAACTGTCAACCTTAGTAATAACTCACAAATTATAATTAGTTACCACTGGATCTATTAGAGATTAAACGGCAATGGAAAACAACTAAAAGTTATAAAGCGTTCAGTTTTGTGCAATTTCCGAGAGCACATCGAGACATCTCGAAACAAGACACTCCAATCGAATCGCCTTTAAGAACACCCTGAGGCATTTCGCTCCATATTGCTGGGTGAAACTGTAGAGTCATGCCACATACCTGCTAACAAAAGAATTATTCGTGTCACTGACGAATTTCCGATATTATCTCTGCGTCGGATGTGACGTGTTGACATTGACGTCAAAGAATGCCGCCAGAAATGGCCTGGAGACAATCTGCCAAAGCACGCAAAGTTTGTAAGATAACAAAAAGGTATTGGTCTTCTCTGATAATAGTAAAGTTTCAAGCTGAACATCACACATATAGGTCAGCGATGCTCCAACCTATATACATTCCCTAAATCATTACAAAATACGCATGTTTAGTGTTCAAATGTGTGAATGCGATTCTGCATATCTTATTTGTCTTAATGATTATTTATTGAAGACACAGAATTCTATTTCTGTCAGACTGAAATGAAAAATATGAAGTTATAAATCATGTTTCTCATATCTCGTTAAACATTCAAACATTCAGAGCATGAACAAAGTAACAAATAAAAGTTTAAGGTCTTAGAATTTCTACGTTTTATGTTGTGTAGAAAGTTGGTTGCATCGAACTCTGAGCTGTTTTTGAGACGGACTATAACGTTAAATTTCAGCTTCCTCTAAAAGTATGAACACTATTGGACGCTTAATAACCAAAATGAAATTCGCCCAGCCACATTTGGACTATAGGTATCTAATACCAAATTTAGTTTAATTTCGTTCACTAGTCTGACATGTCCATTAGCCGGGCCAACAGACTAACAATGAAAGTTCTGCCCCTGACTATGACCCACAGCCAAGCCTGAACATTTAAATATGCTGTTTTCATCATTATCATCAACATGTAGAAGCATAAAAAAGACTGTAACAATCAACATCCAGCAGTTTTATTGAAATAAGCTCTATTACGCCAATTTTCCAAGTAAAATTTTCTGATGCAGGGACAACAGGGATAAACTAATAATTAGTTCCCACTTTATGTAACAAGAGACGGTACTTATCAAAAAAAAAGATAAATATTCTTGTTTATACGTAAATGAAAAGGTTGATGTTGATCTAGCCACAGACTTCTGCGTGGGTCTGCACTGCCAACGTCAAAGCTTTTTTTTTCGCCTGAGTATCAAACAATACACAACATATCGACAAGCTATTCAAAACACGAGATGTACGTCTCATTAGCACCTGTATCTTGTGTTATCTACCAATCTTTTTTACGATGAAAAGTTTCCAAGGAACATACTAGATACCAACCAACATCATATTCATTCAATATACATTGTGCAGACCACCAATCAGAATTCTTTTCGAGATCAGTTTAGCAGTTCATGAGATTAAACATGCAAACGGATAGACAGGCTATCTGCAAAGCCACTGCAACCATTCTACGCAATTAGTACCAAGACCATTAAAAACATAAAATTGGATCGAAAAGGGCGAAGATGGCTGTCTTCTGGGTTTGTACCGCCTTGTAGTCTGGTAGAAATTTACCAGCATTGCAGAGGTCTTTGCTGCCTCCATCATCAGGACCTCTGGAACTTTTGTAAACTTCAAGCAGACTACACGGTGCTACAATCCAGAGACCCTGTAATCGTTTTGAAACCAAAAGACCCATAAACGACTGTAGAAACAAGCTCCTGCGTTATTAAGTGTACCAACAGCTGTATCACATCCAAGATGCGTAGGTTTACATGTGTACACTGCCACCACCCATGAGCGGTGTGCTACAACGCAGTGATCAATACAATCATGCACACGAGATCTAGGTCAGACGACATCGGCAAAAGCCCAGAGTTTCAGCGAGACAAACAGAAACCGAGAGTTTTAAACATACATCTGGTTTGGAGCCTATTTTCGTCTCTTAAGGCCATATTAATAATGGTTCATTTTACAGTGATTTTCGGCTGCACATACGGAGTTATTTTACGGTTCTCAGAACAAATTAAAAAAACATCCAAACCTTCGGTAAAGGACAAATGTTGTAACGGTAATGCGGGGTGTTTTATCGGAGGTATAAAACTAAACGAACTGGATCTTTGTGTGATCTGGTCTTAAAAGGGTCATGTTCTAATTTACACCGTTATATTTTCATTTTTTTTCTCTCTGTCGCCTGTTTAGACTGATTTCTTTACCTTCTATAATGTTTGCCTGATATACAGCGTTCTATTTAAAACTCGACCCTAACAACATCAGTATTTGTAAAATTTGGTGACACCAATAGAATAAGGCAAACGAAGTGTTTTCTAATTTTTGTTTCTTAGGAACAACTTACAAAACAGTTTTACAGCGCACGCTAAAATGTCGCAGACAAGCATCCGTCCTCTTTAATGAAGTTTCGTGCTGGGAATCATTTCTGGGTCAGTGGTGGCAATCTGTTCGATATTGTGTATCAGTTCTCCAAGCTTCGCTGGTTACTCGTTGCAACTCTTTCTTTGCGAAATTGCCACCAAAAATACTCAGAGTAGTAAGGTCTGGAGATCGTGTTGGCCAAATGCCACGCCCAACAATGCGCTCACAACATATCTCTTTCAGTGAAGTAACTCAGCAGCTGCTGTCTTCGCCCCAGCATATCCTTTCTTCTTCTTCTTCCTTTTTCTTTAAAGTGTCAAAATTTCGGAAAACAACAGTCCCACATTTCGCCTTCGAACACTACGCACTACATGATAATTTTCGGTTAATACAGAGGCGATCATGTATTGCAAACAACTCATGCACTGACCTGATAAATTTCGTTAAAAAAAACTGACATGTGAGCGTCCTCCACAAAAATAAAATTATCAGCCTACAAAAAATTCCGGTACAAAAACTAAAGGATGTGATACCACGAATCTTTACCTCCGTGGCGCCGCAGGACGATAAGGTTTGTGAGTATTAAATCGAGCGTTTTATGCATTAAACAACATATGATTACAAAGTAACAAAACAGTACTGGGCGTAGATCGCATTATGCATTATATCTTACGTGTAATACTAGCAGCACTTTGAGAGGGAATACACAAATGAGGGAGACAAAAGGATGTTAGATTTGCAAATGCACTGAAACAAGTATGAAATAAACCTCCGTGTTCATGGTGTGGTAAAACGATATTTGACCAACCGTGTGGTGCATCGCACAACAATCCGACGTGTAACAAGATTCAGATTCACAGAGCTGAGACTGGACGAGTGTTATACTTAATCGCTGTTGGTGCATAAACAGTGTCAAACTTGCATCGTGATCATGTTTCACCCAAGATTATAGGAGTGCAGAAATGTTTCCAACAACTGATAAGATAAAGAAAAACGATTTACAGTCATCAACAAATTCGGTGTTGTTTTTAATTCTATCTCCGTGGACAACTCAATTGTTTAATGACTACGGACAGCAGACTGTAACTTATGCCCGGGGTTCTATTCCCGGCTAAGGTAGAATTATTTTAGCAGTCTTTGCCAGGCCACCCACCTCCATACAATATCGGGGTCTAGAATAAATGGAGCTCGCCTCCACACATCCTCCATAAACGTGGAGCACAGACTCAGAAGCTTTTTCGCTCATCTGGCAGAGAAGATGAGAGGGAAGCGTACATTTTAAAAACAGAACACTTGCTGCTTTAAACACCTCAGTGGTATTGATTCTCGTTTATTGCTGCAAATCTTATAAGAAGCTAAATACAACATTGTACAGAGAGACAAAATATTTTTCTTTGCATCTTGCTAATTAACGATGCATGAAGTAGGTCCTTCCTGAATAACTGATATCAATGTTGGTCAAGAAATTCGCCAGCTTTCGAAACCAGAAGGTTCATTACCGCTTTCACAAGCGCCACTCATAGGTCCCTGTTCAGTGCACGCCTTTATATCCTATTATTTAAGATATTTTATAATAGTATCTTATCATCCAAAGCTACATCTTCCAAGTGTATTTATTTTGGGTTTTCCGATTACATTTATTAATAAACTGATAGCCCGAGAAGACTTTATTAATCAAGAATGTTTAAATGTTGATTAAAACAAAACCTAGTTCATACATCTTTAAGTGACAGGACGACAGGAAAAATCTGATGTTTCATAATATTATAACTTCTTCCTTCATTTTTTCTTTGAGTCCATTTTGGGAAATCCCAATAACGTTCACATTGAGCGTCAGGTGGAATAGCGTTTATACTAAATTCCTACGGAACGTCGTAGAAAATTTCTGGTTTCGATTCATAATACCAAAATAAAGGAAAAACAGTTTATTAATTTCAAAGAATAAACATACGGATGGCCAGAACTTACGTCCTTATAATTGGTGTATTTTATCCACTTCATTAAAAGAACGCATCATACTATTTCAGAAAAAAATTACTCACGTGCCCTGATTTTGAATACAAATAATATTATCCATTAGCCTATATATACGTTCAAGTTTGCTTATGTTTGACATGCCTTCTGTATCGACCAGTATTTCATATATATTTCAACTATTATCGATTATAAACGTACAGTTATAAATGCTTCTAAGAAAGCTCGATTCCAAAATAAAATTCCTGGAAGAAAAAATTCCCCAGATAGCCTTCCTATAAATATTCTTTCCAACTGGTAATACTGTTCACAGTGTGACTGGTACTTGTACATTATTCCAGGAGGTATGGTCTTCGACTATCGTCGCCCGTACTCGCTCAGCAAGAGTAAAGACAGCAGTTTGCAGTTCGGCACACACTAAAGATGACAAGAAGATGGTTAAATTTAGATGATGACCAGAAAGGGGAGTGTGGAGAGCTAAACGTAATGTAGTATCCGAACCGAGCTAGAAACCTAGTCTAACCCCTACAAAACATTCACAAAGTAATGAGAACTTACTAAGTCTGGGACAAAAATAGCGTCATTTGAGGTAGGGTCATGTAATTTTGTTTGACTGTTTCTGCAGCTTTAGTTGAGGTCAAATCTAAAAGTTCGTGACGATTGTGAATTATTTGAATAAAAATTTCCTTGGATATTTTCCATCGTCTAGTAAAATAATAAAATATAAAACGACGTTTCGGAGATGAGGGTCTATCTCCGTCTTCAGGTACCTACTCTACTATTTTATTGTTTTACTAGACTATGGAAAATATCCAAGGAAATTTTTATTCATTTAGTTGAGGTATTTTTTAAAATGAAACTCTAATATAACACTATGTTGATCTATACAATGAATTATTTTGGCCTCATGACGAAATTTGTACGATACGACATATAAAGAAAAAGGAAAATCTAAGGTCATAGCTGGCCTCCCAGTCTCCACCGACAGTGGTCCACAGTGTTAACCGCAGTGATCTGTTAGAAATGGCTTACTTTAGTCTGGTTTTAGAAAGGAAATCTACTTTAAAAGGAGTTATGTCACCTACAAACCTGTGCTTTTTCTCTACCCATGGAACTGGTCAATTCTTGAATTATACCTGGTGGAAACAATTCCTCCACAGTTGAATATTTTTAAAGTCATGTCTTTATGGGAGGTTGTTCTAAGGTTATGTAAAGGCACAATTTCAAACGCAGAGGTTATTATAACAATTAATGAGATCAGAAAAAGTCACAGAAGTGGAGTGTGAAGATAAATGTCTTCTGGAATGTTGCGCTGTAAAGTCTCGTAGAAACTGACCGACGTTTCAGAGGTGAGTACTATCTCCATCATTAGAATAATACAGAACTCCCGGCACATTAAATAAGTTCTGTCTAACAAAATTCTAGATTATGTACCAACTGTAAATTAGTTTACGACAAAATGCTGCTGAAAGCTATCTTGCGCCATAATCCAATGTATAATAAGGCAAGAATTAAAGGGCCATACTGTCAGTGTCGACAGTATTTTACGGATTCTTAATAATTCGGCCGTTTTGCTTCTGGTTTTATACCTCGGTGTTTTAAAACGCAACGGCGAGCTGCAACAGCAGGTAGCAAAGAACACGGCGATTCGAAGTGCAAGATCGTCTGTGTTAACACCAGACCTCCTCCATATGTTCACGTTCATTAATTACTTGCAGCCTGTAAGGTCGATCGATACACGTTAATTTGCCATGACGTAAATACAACTGTGACTGGATGACTCCAGCCGACCTCTTGCGCTTGCCCGCAGCCCGCATTACCATTTGTACTCCTGAACTGCCTAATATCTCAACATCATAATATATTTCTTTATCAAATACTAACATAATACCTGGCAGGAGACCGAAAATGTACGGTTCCTACAACTGCCTACGATGAGGCTCAATATTATCTTCGCGTTATTTGCTTGGTCTTCCAAGTGGCAAAGTAAGAAACCACATTTAAAATTAAGAACGACAAGCACCTCTCTAATTAATTGACAACGGACAAAATTTATTTTTAATAATTATCTGAGGCGGCTGACCTGGAATTACGATCATAGCCAATCTTCCATCTATCCTCGAGATACTCATTTGAACCGCCCTCGCATCTGAATCCAACGTTCTGTCTGTCGGTCTCCCGTTTTAAATGTCTTTTGAATTCATCAAGTTATTTTATATTGTTAAGTTATTTAATGAACAAAAATGAGCAGGCAAAGGATCTGGAAAAAGACGGTCATATCTTATCATCGCAGTTTCAGGCCATTACAGCGCCGTAAGTCTATCCGGCTTTACAATGAAGAAAATTACGCTAAAACAGCACAGCGGATCGACTAAGAATATGATTCAATAATGTTTCTATGTGCCAAATTCGTCTGGACGGACTGTGAAATCCCTTTCAAGGCTCAGTGCCAGAATTATGTACAGGAATCTTCGCTATGTGATGAGCCAGCACTTTGGGAACGTCTTGAAATATGGAACGCTGAGGGGTCGTATGATGAAGCCTTACACAACCGGTCAATAAATACTCTCTCTCTCTCTCTATATATATATATATATATATACACACACACATACCATTAGACTGATTGAGAGCCAGACAGTTTAATAAAAGGCATCAGTAATGTCAAACAGGTCTCAGGAACACACTCCAACCCTTCGCCGCGGGCAGTGTTCCAGCGCCATTAGCATTTCGAAAGAAAGTTATTTACGCTGCAACTAATTTATGTAAAGACCTGTGTCTGGATCAGACGCTCACAATACTGTGATTGCCTGACAGTCAAGAATCCAGAGGCGGATTATTCACACTGCACGTGATTTTCTTCTATAACTCTATTCTTATTTTATGTAATTTTAACGATGCCTTTACAAATTATAGAACGGATCAAGCTGGTGTAGTCTGCGGTTAGTACTCAGAAGTAGAAGATTCGAATTTGCGCATTCATGATCATGTGACAGTTTCATTGTCGCTACAGTCTGCAGCTCAAAAGGCATCCTTGAATAGTTTAGGAATCATGAGTGAGGAAGTATGTAAAAGGACCCGGCCGTGGCATACTTAAATTGATTATCATTGAATTAATCTATAGATAATAAGGAAAACTACAGTAAACGTCAAACGGCCGAAATTCGAAGTGCATCCAAAGAATGCGATGCAGGAGTGGATACCTTTTCACCGATCGCCATATTATATAAACAGCTGTCATTAAATAATAATAACAATACATGAGTATTGAATCCAAAAAACAAATTTTCATAATGAATATTACCATGGGTGGAATTAAATATCCACGTTTACAGTGTCCGTGAGAGTTGCCGAATTTAATCATAATTCTCGAAAATGACTCCCTATTTCCATAATATAACACCAAGTTCCAAAACGTTATCCCATTTTACTGACGACAGAGCTTTAAAATTCCAAGGCATTTTAAATCGTGCGAAGAAAAGGAGGAAAACTGAGAAGAAAACGGAATGAAACGTTGAAAACAAGAAAGAAAGTTTGATTTTCAGAAAAAAAATTGATAATTGAAGGACGTATGTTAACACTTTCTCATTCTGAGTACAATTGATTTTCATGACATTAACTATGTACATTTCAATCGTGGCCACTAACGCAAATGAACTACCTTAACAGGAAATTAGTGCAAGAACTAGCTCGATTGGACTGGAAAACTTAAGCATAAACGGCAAGACGGTAATGTACAAACAGTATAATTTTCAGCAATTCCAAATTTACTCCCATTTTATTCCCTTTCTAAACTCCGATTACATTCCATATCTCGCATGCAGTCACATAAAAATTCCACCCGTCAGGTGCCCTCAACGATTAGATACATAATAGAATACACATAACGCATTCAGTGCAAGACTTCTGTTCGCCATACACATTTCGTACGTCACATACGAACAGATGAACGTATTTTCTGAACCCTGCAGGCGATACAAATATCGCCTGCAAAAGCTCAATCAGTCGAGATGGCCGGCACATACAGAACAGCAATGAAGCCCACTCACTAGACATCGCAGACATTTTCCCTGGAATTAAGCTTTTGTATTAGGAATCTAACCAATTACATTTTTCTGATTCACAATGGAGTACATGTGGAAATTATATCAATGCCCTTCATACGCCTGCATCGCATGAGAGCGTAAGACACAGGGATATTTTTGTAATATAAGTTACATGTCGCAGAACATGTACCTTACCGTGTTAAGATATTTCTTTTGGATAATTTGTTAATTTTCAGTTTTATGCATATTAAACAGTGTACTTTTGTGTGTGTGTGTGTGTGAAAAAGTGTGTTCTGGGTTGTGACGCCACGCGATTTGTACTACCAACGTTTCGGAGTAAGTTATCGCCTCCATGTTCAGAGCAGAAGTAGAGATGAAGCAGATACTTTCCTGAAAAAATGGCCTACTAGACTGCACGCAGTCGGAACCAACAAACTACAACCGACACCAGATCTCGCACTCTTGACTATTACTTTAGAAAACGGCTATCAGCAAAGTGAAACGACACCACTGGGTTCATCTGTATCAAGTGTAGTAGCAAACATATTTGTACAGAATTTAGAACACGACCACTTTTATACCATTATACAAGACATTAACATTGGATTTATTTGTAGGTATGTAGAATTTACGTTTGCTAGTACAGCATAGTTCAGCAATCAAACGTTAGCAGTTTTTTCAGTTTTCTTTAGATTCATAAACAATAATGTTTACGCTGAAGACGGGAAATAATAACAAGATTAACTACATGGCTATTGCACTAATGAGATGAAAATATGGAGATAGTAATACACAGAAAACAGGTATAACCATTAATAATTAATTTTGTCATCCAGCAGAACATAAACACGTGTTTCTTAATATAAAAGTCCTATGTACGTACTTAACACACCAATGTCACAATAAGGTGAAAATGAGTCATAAAGCCACAAACACTGAATACACCACAGATAGGGCAAACACGAAGAATGGAATAACATGAAAAAATAATACAGCTGACACTAGACAAGGCAGACAAATGTGATTGCGAAACAATTTAAGACAGACAACAAACATATTTCTTGACATAAATTTACGAATATCACACAAACCCAATTAATGATCTGAAAAATACCCTGAAGTAACAAGGATAGAACATATAAGGGAGACAAACTTAATGTTGCTTTTACGTTAAGAAATACTTTACAGAACTATTGGTATGTCCACAAGTATAAGGCAAAATGTTGGGCCAATATTCAGATAAATATGGTTAAAGTTCCCGGTCATGAAAACTAGCAATGGCTGGGGGTTCGTCGTGCTGACCACACGTCACCCTATATCTGGTTGGATGATCGTTCACCTCTGCTTAGGCATGTGAACGTGAGGCCAGCAGCCAGCTAGTCGGCTTTGGCTCTCAGAGGGCTGTTACGCCACGGATTTAATTTTTAATGGTTAAAGTTCAGGATCCGTCGGAAGACAACGAGAAAATACAATCAAAAGTTCAAAGATGCTGCAACTACAGCTCAATCTCTTTTATCCGGCTTAAAAATTTGAATTAGGCATCGCAGTTAATCAAATCGCACCCTCTTTTCTACCCTGACCTAGCTCGGTCACCAAACAAACTCGCTTAGCAGCACATACGAGGTCAAAAGGTTGCCATGGTTACCATAATTTCGTTACCAGCCGCAAGCTGTATCCATCTCTCTCATTTTCACACTCTCTCACTCACAAACTCTCATGCTTGTTCTGCGCAGGGACAAGTTGCTGATGTTTATTTTTTGCCCATGTTTCTTATCTTAGAAGTTCAAAAGTGTTTGTGGTAGTACATCACGTCAGTGGGCGTAGCTCTGTGCCCCTTAATAGCGTCTGAACTAAGTAATCGATTTTCTGAAACTCGAAAGAAGCGAAGGAACGTTACAGTAGCAGCAATAGTTACAATAATAGTCGTACCAGTGGTCGTGGTGGTGGTAGTAGTACAATAAACGGAAAATTTAAAAGCATATGAGGCGGAGGTCTAGCAGACGCACAAGCGAATCAATGTAATACATAGCCTTCCAGCGCAGCCTAGTGTAGGATATGGGAACTTCAAAAATAGCCCAGGAAACCAAAAAGTAACCACACAAGACTCAAACCCCCAAAACGAAAAACACCGAAATACGCATAAAAACGAAAGTCACGAAATAGCAAGCCACCTCCTTACATGTCAATGTTTACTTCTAAGGGAGTGCAGGTATAGCTCCTACTCATTCTCAACCGCGGCACTAGATGGGGGTGAGTAAACAGCATGACGCTCCGACCGAGCTTTACCCCTGGAGCAGGTCTGGACGCAGAGGCTAAAAGAAAATCCTCTGCCTTTGTCAGGGATCAAACCCCGATCGCCCAGCCTGTAGCCAGTCACTATACCGACTGAGCTACCCGGATCACAAACATTAAGAATATTTGTTTACCGAGAATTATTAACTTCAATACATCGATGTTTCAATATTGATAAATACATAAACAAACCAAATGTGAACTAACCTAATACAACATATCCTCACCTAAACGAACGTAACATAACCTAACCTGACTTTAACTAAACTAAACTAAACTAACCTAACATAACTAAACAACCTCCATACCAGATTTCATCCAAATCCGTCCTGTGGGTTTCGAATTAAGTCATGCGGACGGACAAACAAATATGACCAGCCTTGTATGCGTTCATTTCATGCACATAGTGCAAAGAATGCATAAACACAAAATACTCACCTAACATCTGCGACGCCGTATCAACTGTAAAGGTCATTTATAGTGTTATAATCACCAGACTTTGACTTCTGAAATTTGTCGAATGTTCTGAAAATCTGTACTAGAAACCCTTTTTAAAGAATAGCTAAAACCTAAGTAAAATTTTAACATCAGAAGATCCGTTTAAATCAGCGTTAGAAACAGAAGTTCTAACAAATATTTATGCTGGTTCGATGACGACAAACGAAATTTAAAGCGTTTTGAAACACAAGAGGCTGATGAGTATCTTCCAACACAAGAGGAGATAAATATTTCTTGTTGCTACCTTATGACCAGTACGATAAACTGTTTGTCAAAATTTTGATAAAACTTTAATTCAGAGCATAGAACGCGTAGAACCTGCTTACTCTGCAAGCCTGTGTGATTCTTTGTTTGTTTGCCAGTCAACATGTTTAGCAGGCCTGCACACACAATATATCGATACAAATATCCTCTATTCGTCTCTTCTTTGTCTACTAATACTTGTCTATATGTAGCAGGGTCTCGGTGACCTATTCTGTCTTCGCGTTTCCTGCTTCCTACTTGTTTTTCTTCTACTTCTCCCTCTCGATGTAAAATTGAATACCCTTTCAGGAAAGTGAATCAGTGCATTCTATTAAGTGACTTATTAGGTGAACGATCAGGGATCGTTTCTCGACAGGATGTATGGTTTCTCTGCTCCATCGTATTCTGAACGACTCTGGAGCAAATCCAGGTCCCTATCCAGTGGGTGTCGGAGGTCAGAGTTCGAAAACTCGTTAAGGTTATGGATGAGCCTCAGCTAGTCCTCATGGACTGGTCCTTATGCACAGAGATAACTTATAAGCCAAACACTATTTCATTTCTTTCAGATCTTATCTTTCATCAAATTGTTATTTTGTAATTAGAAATCATATTTAACTATTATGTTGTACAAACGAAGCCGTTTAAGTTTGAAGGGTGTAGAAGCAAGTTTAATTTAGTTCCATAACTACTACGCCACGTAACACTGCAAAACCTTTGCTTTGAGTCTTAAATATAATTTAATGCAATTTACAAACAGCCTTTTGCAACGGTTATGGAATGAAGCTTTATAATGTTTATGCCACCGGTGTGCAGCATAAAGAACAAAACAAATTTGTTATTAATGAGCCACGAAATGACTTATCAAAACTGTGTAGACCTGTTTTACTAATATCTCTTCCAATTTTCGTTAGCGTCTTCATTATAAAGGATGTTTTGTAAAATGCCTTATATTCTTTAAGTCTGATATGCCTATGCGACATCAGATTAATTAAAGAGCAATTTCCTACACATATACATTTTACCATTTTGTAGTAATACTTTTAGTCATGTCATAGCTGAGATGGTTAGATATTGGTGTCTTATGTGTATGCTGTTTCAATCCCAGGATAGTCTGTGTGAGATTTCAAGTAGTATTAAATCATATTTTTCTATGAATACTTTGGTTTTCCCTCAGAACTTAGCTTTCAACTTTTATCTGTCATATAATGTTTCAAGTGTTCAACTTTTCAACTGAATGAGTTAAATATTCTGTCAGCTGTGTAAGTACAAATGGAGCTCTACATTTAAACTGAGTTTCATTACATGTCATATTCCTTACATTCTTTACTGTTAATTGTATGGCAAAAGGTAATTTTGGATGGTGATAAAAGTTTTGTGCTAGGATTTAAGATTTCCCACAACTATAGCATTCCATTTTACATTTATTTTTATTAAGCTTACGTCAGAGAAAGTTGTTCAAAAAGGAACGTGATAAGTGCCTATAATATTCCTAAAAATAACCATGAACCAATTATTGTAGAAGTATTACTGATACTTTATATTTTAAGTCATATTTTGTAGAAGGTAGTGAATTTTATATGATTCATTTGTGTTAACGAAATTAATGAAGCAGAGTCCTTCTTGAGTCGCCAATAGTCTAACAGCTGGTAGTGTACCAATGAATATCTTTCAACACAAACTGCATAAAATATCCATCAACCACAAAATTAAGTCCACGTGTGTGCCATCAAGTCTTGTCTTATTACACAATGCAATGGGTTCATGTAGTCCCTCCCGAGACTAGACTGGGTATAATTTACTTTCGCTGATAAGTAGAAAAGGATACGAAATCACATGAACACAGGTGTCAATATGAGATGGACTGTAGAAGAGCTATACACCAACCAACATTAAAAAGAATTTAGAATTGGGAATATACAAGAAAATATGAAAATAACAAGGGAGACATCAATAGTGAATATATAGATTAGAAGAGAAATGAACGCACAGCGTTAACAATTCTGACGAGTTGACCAGACTATGACCTTTAACCTTTTACCTTTAACCAATGTAACCATAGTGATGGTAATCAAGGAAGTCTGGAGATTCACTACCCAGTGACTTCGGCGCGCAGACACGCTTCACGTAGATTTCCCGTTATTGCAGTCTGATGCTAACCAAAACTGGGCCAGACATTCATCCTGAAGACAGCAACTGCAGTGTTTACCTACAACTCGTAAAACCTTCAACAACCGACGACGCGGATTAGCCCCGAAAGTCAAAATTCTCATTAAACTCCAGTCGTGAAAACATATGAACAAAGTATTTTATAAGAATCCGTTGAATTGCACTCAAGTTTTTCCACTCCTGCAGATAGAAGGGCGGACAGACGGAAGGAAGGAGCGATTTTGATAGGCGCTCTGCGGGGATGAGAACGCGCCTAAACATGGCAAAAGGAAATCCTGTCAGTGGCGATGTTCACACATTATTCTAATTTGTCAATTTGTATTTGCTCATAACATGATGCACAGTACAATCAACGAATTAATTTATTCTTAATAAGTAAATAAATGAAGAAAACCATAACCCTATACGTTTTTAGATGCACAGTATAGACCACCGTACGCCTATTTACTTATTGTATTCATTACAGAACCTACCTAAAGTACAACTGGCTATAAGAAAGCCAACTTGAACCGTATAGATATTCAATGCTATTCATGTATTATCGTCTTTAAATCACTAATCAGAGATCAAGATATTTTATCACAAATGAATTATAAATAATCTTATGTTAATGTCTATTGTCATAAGCCTATTTATAAAGTACGTAGTTCAGTAAGAGTAATTTGACAGCTGTTCACTACGTATTCAACCACAGAATTCTTGTCATCGGCTTTCCAGCAAGATGCCACACAGAAATAGCCCCATCCGATTCCTCCATGTTGTTACTTGACATTTTAAACAATAATCACCTTAAAAGAAGTTATGTATTTTATGCATACATCCATAAACATACAAATTTCCAGAAACTCTGATTGAACAGAGCTCGCGATTGGATACATTTAGACAAGATTCTAAAACTTCAGGATTTTGGGTGATTTGTAAAAAAATTTCCAGCGACTGTCACAAGAAGCAATCAGTCCGTTTAAACGAATGGAAGGAATAGCAGCATCACTTATGTCTCCAGTGAGACTTGCTACCAAGAATGATGCGTGTGGGCTAAGAAGACCTTCCTCCTTGCGATCATAAAGACCCTGCCTGTACAAACCATCATGGTTGCTTTACATAAGGCGTTCCACAATACAAACCACAAAGTATCTGCGTGATTTTCTCGTGGCAAGGGCAGCTTTACGCTACAGAAAAGAGAAGCAACTGTCTTATCAAAATATGCATCGGATTATTTGTTGTTATCAAGTAACATGGTTCTTTTGTTTTGTTTCTTTAACAGTTTGGAGTACCCATCAGTTGAATTTGATTTTTTCTTATCAACAATGAACTTAGTAACTGTCCACTAAGGAAAGAACTCGCATTGATACATTTAAAGAAAATAATTATGAATATAATGAAATATTAAGTAACCCCGTGTTCATTGCAACACGAAGTAAACATTGAGAAAGTCTCGAACACAGTCGAAAGAACTTCATAATATATCACAACTGTGAAACGTGGCATTTCGTCAACATTCGAGAGCCGTACTTGTGTGACCACTTCCAGTGCGGAAAACCCACCATTAAACAAGCATAAAAGAAACTAATCATTCCTTCATTATCTTATGCTGACTCATAAAAGTAATATTTTATTTTTGATAGTAAATTCTTGTTTGCTAATCTAATACTGATATTAAATCAAAACTCGCATCAGTTTTAAACACAGTAACAACGGACATTTGAAGTCAAATGCTAACAAATAAGACAATTAAAGGAAGACGCGTGTTAGATGACGTACGTGTTAGAGACACGCCATAATACGACGATAAAGATGGTGGTGAAATTATGGTTTCTGGTTTACTCTTCGACTCCCAAATCCACAGTGTTTCCTACTTCAGCTTCCAGCAGAGTATTATCTTCTGAGTACAGACTTAAGCATAATTAATTATTACACTTGAAATAAGTGGGCCTTTCATTTATAGTTTCTGTTCTTATTTTTTTTTTACATCCCAACAGAGTGCAGCAGTTGTTGAATCGTTATTTGACAAAGAACTGCCCAAGTTTATTGAAGCAGAGAGAATTTCGCAGAAACGTTAACACACGGATGGCTGTAGGGAATTTTCACGCAGGATTTAATATCATTTTCCGTACAAGATTCAGCTGATGTAAGAATTACAGCCAAGCGCCCATAATACTTCCGCACTTTCCTATGCTAATTAATTATGTGCCACTCTGTATTTCCTTCTAATTTACGTTCCAAGCAATAAGAGAGATTTAGAGAAGGTTGACAGTGTGTAATGGTTCATCTGAATCAGTACAGAGACTATTTGTGGATCCTGTACACACGGAAATTAATATTCGGTTTCCACAAAAGGCGGGTTACTTAAACTGAAGGGCTGCCATTTGCAGAATAACTGTGCCCGGTAGAATTCGTTCGTTAGTTAGTAGTTCAATTTGGAGCACTTATATTTCTAAACGCATTCTTTATAGAATAAAAATTTACTTGGATATTATCCATCGTCTAGTAATAAAACGTAAAAAACGTAAAACGACGTTTCGGAGATGGGGCTCTATCTCCGTCTTCAGGTTCCTACTCAGTTGGGCCCATTAGATAGAGCTAATCCCTATCTCCGGACAAATTAAAAAGTGAAAGTCCCAGAATAAAAAGGCATTACCACACCACACACACACATTTGTCCGGAGATAGGGATTAGCTCTATCTAATGGGCCCAACTGAGTAGGAACCTGAAGACGGAGATAGAGCCCCATCTCCGAAACGTCGTTTTACGTTTTATTACCAGACGATAGATAATATCCAAGTAAATATTTATTCAATTGACTCTTCACCATCGTCAAGAAGTTTTAGATTTGGCATTCTTTATAATTCCGAACACCTCAACGACTCTGGTTTACGTTTATTGCAAGCACAAATCCATCAATAAAAAGCCGACATGCTACGACTGACGTTTGTGTTAACTACAGGCACAAACCTAATTATGAAAAACCGGTCACTCTACTGATTCGCCTGACACATGACATACAGTCAGAAAATATGCTTCCTTATATTTAGTTAAATATTCAATAGACCCTACATTTTAAAATGTTTTTGAACTAAAAGCTTCAGATCATAATACGTTTTATTTTGCAGTGCACCAGTCTCCTTTACCAAAACTTAACAGACTAGGCACCTATTAATACCCATTGAATAATTCTGGAAATTAACAACGTGGACAGGAGGATAGACATGGACGTGACCTCTCCATTATGTACACACTTTATGTGCGTCAAACAGATAATTCGTAAAAATAAACTAGCCGATTAGTTTTCGGCACTACGTCTGATAATGAACGTGAATGTGACAGACGATTTTCTCGTCTAGCGCCTTATCGCTAAACAATTGAATCAGGGATTTAAAAGCTCTCGAAAACTGGCAGCCTAGTAGATAGAAAATGATGGCGCCGGTGCCTTTATCAGATTGTGGATTCTATTTGAGTGGCTGACAGGTCGCTTTAGGCTTACAATGTTCTAATTCTTTTCCGTTTCAACGCAAATTAAAGATTCTCAATTTTATGTATAATTTGAGGTTTTCACAGCGGTGAGTATGAAGATTTATGTCTTCTGGGTTGTTGCACTGTGTAGTATGGTCGATGTTTACCAACGTTTCAGAGGTCATACTGCCTCCATCATCAGGGTGATAAATCGCCCTGATGACGGGATTTTGCTTTGAAATAGGCCACGACTAACTCCTTCTTTCTCCCTGCAAACATTTAACTAACATGTTATCTTCCCATCCGCCGCACGTGTTCAGTTGAAACAATGTCGTCAAAGATCTTAACAATCAACGAATAAATTAAAGTTATGTTATGAAATGAATTTAACTGGCAAATTATTTTCGATATTAAGATTAGTATAAAACCAAATCTGTGGCTTAATTTGTCGGACATTATGTAGTGTCTTGAGTCATTTATTCCCTCTTTCACTGAAACTTTCGTGATCAAAGCTTGCATGGATGGAGGTATGATCGTCAAGCTCTACGTTCAAACCAAAAGCCCGTAGTTTGAGGAACTTCCCCAAAGTGAAAGCCTATAAACCACCGAGGTAATTTTGTTAGCTTTGTGGTAATATCCTGAAGTTCTAGAGTGTCACTTAGATTTATCGTGTATCTAATTCAGTCTCGCAGAATGGCCTCAAATTTGAAACCACTAAACTTGAAAATCTCGTGAAACAAACTATCAACCCTGATATACAAATAACTGATAAATCCTCATATTCTCAAAAATAACTCGTTTATAAATTGTTACCAGTCTAAAGGATTACCACACATGCAATTACAATATGAGCACATTTGCAGAGCACCTGGGTCCACCTCATTTCATGCCAGCTTCCTAGCTCCGTGTCAATGACGATATTTGGGCTGTAAAGAAATATGGATTTGTAGGCACCAACCTTTCAGAGAGATATACTGTCTCTATCTTCAGGGCAACACGAAGAGCGACATGGACAATACAGTACCTTAAAGCTATATTCTTCACAAAATAAAATAAGTTAACACGATTAATACAGGTTAATACGATCACGAACAATGGTTCCGAAACAATTTAGTTCGAGGCGCCCTTGAAACGAATAAAGAAATGTAATATACAAATTCAAAAACTTACTTAGAAGCATATAGATGTATATGAAAATATCTTTTCTATGAAGTTCTGTGTTTGTAATATGACGTAGACATTTTCTTATCAATTTATATGTATTATAATTAGACCACCAACTTAACCGAAAAATGCTACGCCCCTCGGAATTGGCTCACACTTTAGGAAACACTGATCTAAAATAGATATTACCACCTCCGGCCCACGAACCAAATCCAGCAGTGAATTTTAGTTTCTCAAAACCATGGTCTAGTCATTTAAACAATTTTTGTTTCGTTTTCTAATTTCCAAAATTTGCAACTCCTTTCGCTAGAGTTGACAGTAAAAGTCTTGGTTCAATGTCGTTGACGGTAAATTTTAGTGCGTATTTTATACAGATTTCGGAAGAAAATCGGACAAAAAACAACTCTTCATTTAATTTCAAGAAGGGACATAACGAAATCTTAAATTTATATCTTAATTGCGTCATGTTTGTGTTTTATTGATACAATATTTTTATTTTCCGTCTATACACAAACTTAAAATAATGTTGTTTAAAATTATCTGAAATTATAACATTCTCAGTAGACACTGCATCTTGTTACATTTTTTTTTTTTTT
>NW_019059700.1:1370531-1394961 GCF_000696155.1 Zootermopsis nevadensis | reverse complement strand
AGCTCCTGTACACTGACCACTAAAGGCGGTTTCACGCTAGCGCCGTATAGACGTCGCTAAATATATTTCTAATGATTATTATATTTCTAAATGACATAACAGGTTGAAGACTTTATTATAATACCCAAGAATTTTCCGAGAATATGTCGTACGTGTATAGTAAAATTACGAATATGAAATTAAACATAAAAATGGCTTAAAAATACATTTACATATGATTAGCCTATTCATCACTATTTCTCGCGGAACCCCCGGCGATTGCTCGCGAAACCCTAAGGTTCTGGGGAACCCCGGTTGAGAAACGCTGGTCTAGACGCATACGTTAGAACGAAAACCCTTTACACCTGCGGAGAATCCGCTTCTCTTTCAAATATAGGAAAACAACAAACGAGATGTTATGAACTCCTCAAAGACTCTGCTCATTTAGTTAAAATTTAAATATGCAGGTCAATTTGACAAATACACAAAGATTCTCTTAAAAATAACCTTACTTTTATCTCTTTTTCTACTCCCACAATAAGCAAAATATTTCCTAACAGAATTTAATATTTTAAATAAAATTATATTGCTATAACAAAAATTTCTGCAATTCAGAATCTACACATTCATATACGACTTTACAGCTCAAATTTATATCAGTTCTTCTAATTAAATTATGTATTTAATCATATATCCTACCTCCTGTCCTTCAGCGATCATCCAAGTCATACATTTCTCATACGTCAACAAAAGCAATTATTAGGTACAGTCGTAACAAAACAGATATGCACATAAGCCTACATAGCATATTAACAACTTGAATGAAAATACACAAATAATGAAGGAAAAAGTACAAATCAAGTGGCTTAGTCTTACCTTACCTAAGTTTGTAGAATCCAATGTAAACGAAATCTGAAAAGAATGAAAGACGATTATGTAGACTATTAAAAAAGTGAAAACTCTAACATAAATAACGTATGCATATTCAAAGGCGACGTCCCGTAGAATCGTTTTGTCATCAATTTCAGGATTCAGCTTTATATTCGGAAAATACAAGAACTGACGACTACAGAGACATATTAACAGAATGGACAATGATAATTTTCTAAAACGCTCTGTTAAGCTAAATAAAAATGACAGGCGTGAAATCAGGACGGGAATGGGTGGAGTGTAATAGCCAAAATGCAAGGGAACAGACAAGAATGTGCCGTTACGTCTTGTATTTGCTTTGCTCATAAGGAAGGTGAGCTACAACGTACATTGCATCATCGTATTTGAATATCTGCTCTTGGCCAAAGCAGTGTATTAGGCCGAATTTCCTCATAGCCTACGTGTTAACAAATTTTCTTCTGTTAGTGATGGAACTCCACTAAGCATGCTGGCAGGTAGAGACTGTTTATTTTAACGAGTCTGCTGTGTTCTGAGTCGAACCGAGATACCTCAGGTAGTAAAGTGACCAGCTATGGATCAGACAAACGGGGTAACACACAGCCTTCTAACCGATGGACAAAGTGTCTCTTTCCCAGGGGATCTGAATCTAAGCATTTATATTAGTATAAAGCTAAGGTTAAGAATGAGAGGAACTTCACTTCCATTCTACCTCGTGGCTTGGCACTTAGTCACCGGGACAACTACATCTGTAACCATATTCTAGCCCATATTGTCAACTACAGATCGTCCTTTAAATAATATTTAAGTTTCCAATATAAAATGTTATCAATATACTTCGCCGCTGAGAGTAACACACACATGACCATCCCGCAAGGTTTTCTACGCCATGTTAAGTTAAACAATTAACTACTGGTTAGAAAATGTAGCTCCATCAGCACACCAGTACACTTCCTTCTTCCAAGCGTGACATTTCAATAAGGAAGGCTCCTGATTGCTTCCAGAAGGCCATGGACCATGTCTAAAGACCAGTAAAATTAAATGTACTCTTTCATGTACTATTCGCACAATGTAAAGAAAATGAACGCGCAATATAAAGTTGTCTATGCAACCGTATATTTCAGCTGCAAAAATACGTAATGTATTTGATGTTTCATTATTAGTATAACAGCACTAAACGCTGCGAGGCAAATTTAATTTTAGTTTATATCGGTCCAGTAGAACAACTTTATATGAGTCTGAAGCCGAACTTTGTCAACACTCAGAAAAATATCTCATCGTACAAAACTGCTAAATAAATGGCATGTAGATAGCCCACATCAGCAACTAAAATATACATTCTTCGACCGGATTTCCTTAAAAATAAACTGTGCCCAAGAAATGGAATTGCTTCTTTCTTATTATCCCGCGTTCTACAGCTTATAAGTAATTTTATATTTATTTATATTTTAAATGGATCATTCTTGAACAGTTGAACAACTGCCAGCTGTTCCAGGAAGACTACACCATGCAGTTCGTCCGTCGACGTGTTGATAAATTACGTTACCGAAACAGTACAATGATCGGTAGCATTTCGTACGAGATTACAGCAACGAAAGAAATAGAAAATGTTACACTGTACCAACCTAGTCGTTTGGAATAGACAGTCCCAAATTAAGATACATAAATCGGTTATTAGTACAGTGATACGGAAAGACTAATGTAAGTACATACAAACGCCATGTTCAATGTAAAATTTGCCATGCTTCACGTGACTTGTCAAAACGCATGTCTGTCAATGCAAAATACCAGAGATATCGGCGTAATGTTCCAAAACAAATCGAGTATGACCTTCAAGATGAAAGCCAAAATAACATGTAATTTGAATAATTCGCGTTATCATTTAAGAAAGGAACAAACTGGCATAAAATCTATTCACTGCACAGAACCGTATATTTCAACCGGCTATCCCCGGAACCCAAAAATTACGAGAGTATTATGTGGTGTCGAGAAGTATATTAGGGAAAAGAAAAGTGTATATGAAAATAAAACGAACCTTTTAAACTAATATTCCAGTTACTACTATCATGTTCACATTTCCAGCGCAAGAGGTGTTGAAGTACAGTGGCAGCCTACCGTAATCTGGATAATTTTCTGAGTTTCCTCGTTTTGTGGATATAATTATGTACATCCCTATAAAACATGGACGGTTTTGGGGATTCGTCATATCACCTACTGACAGCTGCCCACACCCTGCGCAAGGAACTATAAATAGAACACGATACAGTAACTAAATGTTAAAATATAATTTCCGTGAAGCTTAATTCTCGAAATGTTTCTGTTTTAAGCCCCTAAAGATTCTGGATACATTTCAATCCTTTGTACAAAAAAGAGGTGGAGTTGTTCCTGGTGCTTAATTAAATACCACGAATATGTATGGGGGCGTTGAAATGCAGAACGCATTATTAACCTCAGCATTAGACAGAGATGGACGCCTCTGTTGAATTACCCCCGGGGTAAAACACCCGATACCTATTTTATAGGAGGCTGGCTAGGCCAACAGCCGATTTGGATCTTGCTTTAAATTTACCACATACAGACTGAAGACTGGGTAAATTTACTAAACCTAATGAAGCACTGATTTCTTGAAAACTGATGAACCATCCGCAGTTTTTATTTATAGACTCTCTTTCAATGCCGGAATAACTTCGTCTGTGTTAAATATAAAGAAAGAGTTTGTGAATATCAGAATGCAATATTATAAATTCTGCTAGAAACAATTGAACAGGAATTAAATATATTTCTACAAAATAATATATTTTCAACTTTTCAACGGTAATTCGTAAAAACCAAATTCAAGTGATTAGGTGAGAGTAGTGTCTGTTTCAGTAAGAATAGTTTCATTAATCCCATGTATATAGAGATCACAAACGAAATGTTCAATATGATAATACAATAGTAACTAGCTGTACCTGTGTTTTCGTCTCTCAGTTATATCATGAATGTGTATATACATATTTTTAAATTTATTTGTTCCACTCTGCATCCACTGTGGGAAACAATGTAGCTCAGTCACAAGTGACTTAATCTATGAACCGGACGGCAGAATTTCGATTCCCGACAAGGCCACCGCGTCCGGACAGGGTATGAGGCTCATACAGCGTCCTATCGAACAAGGACAGAGGGTTAAGAGGGCCGAAAGGAGGTGACCACTCATCATCTAGTGTCAACATTGAAAATACATGGAGCTTTACCTTCACTTCTCCACACACATCTTCATGGCGTCGTGCTCAAATAAGCATCAGATTTTGTCTTCTCTACCAGTACCGAGATAAAAAATACGCCCTCTTTGTTCCTAATTTTATTTCCAGGAGTCTGAATGATTTTATACGCCAACACATCACTGTTCCGTTAAAAGAACACTGGCGTAACTCCTATCCCATACAGAAGGGCTTTGAAAAAATCTGTAAGGTACCACAGTCGTTTACGTTAATCCTGAGTTTAAACATACGACGAGAGTTTGTATAATTCATAAGTTTAACCCAGATTGTAGTTCACGTGCGGCCAGTAGACCAACACGTGTTTCTACGTCCAGCCGTGTCTGTCTTGTGAACAGGATGCAATGACGTGAGGTAAACGTGTGCTGTGGTACATGGATGATGCCCCGATATTTCGTAAATTACTCATCCAGACTCGTAGGATGTAACGTTAATTTTCAACTGTTCATGAGAGGGGATATTTTAAAATGATTTCCAAAGCTTTCGGAGAAAGATTGTAAGATATAAATAAGCAGTAAAAATGCAGTTTATTCTGTCCGCATGTGCGTTAAATTTCAGCGGCCTTATTGAGGTTCCAACTGTAAACACTGAAAATGTGTGCTGAAGATTCCAAAGTTTTCAAATATAAAAATAATCTGCTCTGTACTCGAAACCAGTTAGTTTGGAAAAAACAATCAAAACTGTAGAAGAATCTGTCGGCCTCGGTGGTTACTCTATTTCGTGTAAATATTCCTCATGTAACACACACTTATACTAAGAAACCGAAAGGCAACAATTTTTGTCTCCAGACGAATTTCTTCGAAATCATACCCTATATACCATTCATTACCATCTTCCCATCTCATTCGACAGTGCGAACTACGAACTCTGCGTTAAATAACCCCAGAATCATCGAGGCTATAAAACATAAATAAACAATAAAGTCTTGAAGACGACTCTTTTCTGGAATGTTGAGTCGTGTAGTCTGGTAGAAGTCTACGGACGTTTCATAGGTATCTGCTGCCCCCATTATCAGGACAGGTAGAAACTCTGAAACATTATACTTGTACCAAACACCTTCATACTTGTTGTCATGAGAAACTGAATCTCACCACCAGAGTCGTCTTTGAAGTTCGTATCAGAGCTGTTTATACATCTATTTAGGATTCGAACTTTATAATCAGTTGTTAAGAATAAAATGACAGGTCATTGTGTGATCTGATATACTATATATGACGCATACAGAAATTCGTTGCCACGACAGAAACCGTGACCGCAGACTTTGTTAACGCAATTATTCCTAATATTTAATCATCCTTACTAATCAGACTATACGAATGACAGGAATGGACAGCCTAAAACAGACGCATGTTAGGAAAATTAATGACAATTAATCTACGCATTTTCAATGACGAGCAAAATTCAAGGACAAAGAAAATGATTCGTGTGAATTTATTAAACAAGTGAAGTTCAACATCTGTAACATGACGTAGCTGTTCACATGCTATTATCACATAACTACGACGTGGTCTGTCATTGTTTTGTTCTCCAGAAAAATGCAGATGGCGTGTTTTAAATATAATGGCTGCTGCGCACAAATTCACGTAAATAATGTTCACACCGTACTGATGATGAGTGACAACGATGAGCCAGTACTTTTCCTATGGCAACAGTTTAAGAGGAAAATTACGTGCTCATTATTCTAAATGACAAGTGGGGTTCTGTTGTATTTTCAACTTTGGATATTACCTCATATGGTGTGTGAAACAATATTCATCCTTACTGGCTACATGTTACGTAAAGAAAACAAAATTTGTGTAGTGACGGGAAACAAATGGATACATTTATTTTGTCCCTTTTCCATTTAATTAACAATTTGTGCCGATTTCAATAACTCTACATTTAATTAAAAAATGTAGATAATATAAATGTAGTTAAATTATTACATTAAGCGATGGAATGGCCATAGTTCCACAAATGAAATGGACTACTAAATATGGTGGAGGATAAAATAAATTATAAGAATCCGGACGAAGAGTAAGGAAAATGTGAAACAGACGATTAAAACAGTGTTTGAGGCCCATACAGTCATTAGAATTTCTGATCTGTAGGCACAACAAAAATATTGGGAAGAAAAAAAACAGGATAGTTTTAAATGACGACTGAATATAACCTACGTGAGGGGAAGTGATTGCTCCCTGTTTCAAACTTTTCAAGCTCAGAGTTCGTCCACATTTCCAAAATTCACCTCCTACCTCAAAGGAAACACAACACGTCTCATTACAAACTTACAATGTTTAATGCTGTTTAGACAAATAACTGATGTTTGTTCTGAGAATCAGAAAATCCATAAATACATTATGAGGGAAGAACACAGTTACTGATTGTTAAAGTATGTGGTAAAAATAATTACCATTGTTATTTAATTGACTCAAGTGACCTTCAGACATTGTCTTGAAGAACTAAGAACACTCTGAATCATAATACTCGGTCTGTGTGCCGAGATATGAACAAGAAGTAGAAGGCGGCATCATTCACCATTACACCACCATGACGGGTAATTTAATTTTCTTAACATGGGTGCATAATAAGGGATTTGTCCTACTGAATTCAGTTCAAATATTTTTAATGGTGCCAACACAAAGAATAAAACACGAAGGGAGCACGGGCATGCAATTACAATTAACATTTAATGGTCTAATTCTGTGTTCGTTTCGCTCATATAATTAAAACACTAAATAATATCATTATTAATTTATTATGCCTGTTAATCTTTCTATATAGTTAAAACTTCTTGAAAGACGGCAGACGACATTAGATATTGGAAGAACTTAATGTTCAGCTTTCACAGACTAAAATTCAACGGACGTATTTTCCACACTTCTGTTGATAATAATATGAAACGTGTCTGATTTATACTACAGGGTAAGTACATTTTTCCAATTTGTTTACATGCAGACCTACGGATTTCTGCAAACAGCGTTTTAACGCTAGAATGTAATACACATTGAGTTTAATTTAATAGAAGGGCGCTTTATGGAAATTTGTGTCTGTGCAAGATAACAGTCGACGTACTGGAGCTGTAACTGATTAAACGTTGCTAAGCAACCAACAGTTGCCATGCCAACTAATGCAAATAAACGCCTACACAGTAAGAAGGGACCACCCTCAGTACCCCATCAACCAATCGACACCTGCAGGAAAATTTGTATTTCTGTATGCTCTGAAAAAATCGTTTATAAAATTTGCGCTGACGGGAAGCAGAAAGAAGCCATTTCCTAACTTCTGTTAACATGCAAGCGTCATAAATACGAGCAGTATGTTAAACTGATACACATTCTTGGACATTTTCCTTCGCTCTGGTTTTTATTCTCCTTCAAAGAACACGTTCCGGAAGCTGGCGGTTTCCTTTCACATGTAACCGTACAGTTGTGTCTATCGGAAAACGCCGTTCTCGGTTCAAAGCTCCGTCCAACGGACTCAAAGTAGGCAATTCGCTTTCTGTGCTGCCGGTGGATTGTGCCTTTTTTGTTCTGCCAACTGCACTTAGTCGTAGAAACAGGCAGCAAAATGAACAAAACAAAGACAAATAAATATAAGTAAAAGGAAAACGAATTAAAGGAAGAAATGAGGAAATAAAGAAAAAACTAAAATGGAGGAAAACTAAAAAAATAAAGAATTAAAGAAAGTAAGCAAGAAATATGGAAAAGTAAAATAAAAAAATATACAATACGCCACTTCTGTATCAATATAAGACTGCAGCGGACGGTAGCCTTTAAACTTATAAATTTTAAGCATAATGAAATACATATCGCAGATATTCATTTCCTGCCTCTAGACTAAGAAACATGTGGACCAAAATCGAAGAATCAAACAAAATGTAACGCAATGTAAGCCCACACACCTGCATTAGCGACATCTTAGACCAAGCAACTCACATTTAATTAATCACGTTAAGTTCCGTCTACGTTAGGCTTACATGTAAACAAATTATTCTGCAGCTTAAGTCAACACTCCCCACGCCACGGTCCAGTTGTTAGAACTCCTAATTCGTATTGGGTTAGATCCCGGGTTCAAATCTCGGCTAGGAGACCGACTACTGTGACTCTCGAGGTATTCCTCAGTCCTAGATAGTTAAACCACATCCCCTTCCTTCTTCAATTCTATAATCATCTCCATGGTTTAGCCTATTATAGACTGTTCCGGCTCCAAGGAATTTTCTGTTTGAGTAAATAGGATACAGCACTCTGCAGTTAAAATTGGTCATTCTTCATTAATAATCCTTCCATTCGACGCTACATAAATTATTCTAAACAAGTGAAGGGATCGTTATTTAAACCAAGAACAAAATAAAATATCGGTACACTTGTACTCTATTAATAGTTTTAATACCACCCGTGTTTCATTCCTCAATTAAACAGAAAAAATTTGCAGTGGCTTCAAGTATATTAATGTGACATTTTTATACACCCGGCTGTTACATTAAACGGAAAAGTCTAAAGATGAAAACCTTACTGCATGGCATCACCCCCTGACGGTCAGCCCAGTCCATTGCCCCGAGTCGAAGAACGAATGCAGTTAATTTGAAAGGCAGAAGAAATGTAAAGCTTCATGCGTGTTGTACGGTCAGTGGCCTTCGGACAGGCCTTGCCTTCTCCAGTGTTCGGATTGAATGTGCGTAACACAATATCCATTGTAATAAAGAACGAAGACTAAAATTCAAAAAATAAAAAATAAATAAAAAACTGTTGCTTGTTAAAAGTTGTGTGATGCTTGGAATGGGATGATGGCGTAGAACATTGGCTATGGTTGGAAAAATTCCCAAGCCTACTTTTATGTAATGCACAGAAATGAGTTGGAGACTTAGAGGAAGAGGACAATACTGAAATTAATATTAGTGAAATGGGTTTGTGAATATGAAAAGTGACCGAGTATGTGGCCCACTGACAGACAACGTAAAAAGTAAGGCAAAGCTGTGCCACTATACGCAATTTATGCGCTTGGGGGGAGAGGAGATATAGCTCCTACTCATTCTTAACGTCGGCACTAGAAGGGGGTGAGTGGTCAGCATCACGCCCCGGCCGTGCTTTACTCTCGGGAAAGGATCCCGGTACCCACTGGATAGGAGGCTATGTGGGCCACAGAACCTGTCTGGACGCAGAGACTAAAGGAAAAATCCTCTGCTCCCGTCGGGGATCGAACCCATTCGGTAGACAGTCACTATACTGACTGAGCAGACAACGTAGCGTAAGTAAAAGCAGTGTGTGTTTGGAGAACCTGAATAATTTTCAGCTGCTCAAGGAAAACACTGTGCCGTGGAGTCGGGTAATTGTGAAATGGGGCATCTCCGAAATTAATGCAGTTCGTGCACCTCGTTCCGAACCAAGGTATAAGAATTTGGGTATTAAAATACTTAAGATACAATACGATGAAACATACTTTACTTCAATTTTACTACTGCCCTGAGTATTCTGAATTGTGTATAAATACAATACAATTTTCATAGTAATCTTTCACCGTATGTTTTGCTGCAATATCGATTTAGATTCAGTAAAGCATACAGCCTCTTAGGTTAAAAAAGACCTTCCGTCCTTCCGTTAGTGATAGCACCCAAACGTTTGGACCGATTTCGTTCAAACACGGCACAACAAACATATGCTACATTTGTTGACTGTTGTTTAGTGTCGTTAATTGTAAGGGACACTTTACTTACTAACCTACATAACCTTCTATGTATATTTTGTAAACCTTTCAAATATTGTTATGGAACTTGACATACATAATCTTAGGAGTATTTTGTGCGGGTTTAATATACTTTAATGCTAATTACATTACTGTAATGTGTAAAGAAACGTACCTTTCGATGTCGGCCAGTTTACTTGTGTATGCCCCATAGTATTGATTTGGCTCGACTCGTTATTCCTAGGTTTATGGAACAGGACGATACAGCAGGTAATAACCGGTCAAAAAACATAAAATGTGGCGCTGATCTCCCCACTGCAACACATGTGTAATTATTATACAGGCATACCTCGTTTTATTTCGCTTCGCAGATATTGCGTTATTTACAAATTGAAGGTTTGTGGCAACCCTGCGTCGAACAAGTCTATCGGCGCCATTTTTACAACAGCATGTGGTCATTTCGTGTCTCTGTGTCACATTTTGGTAATTCTCGAAATGTTCTCGCATTGTTTTTTTTTTAGACATAATGCTATTGCACACTTAATAGACTACAGTATAGTGTAAACATAACTTTTATATGCACTGGGAAACCAAAAAATTCGTGACTCGCTTTATTGCGATATTAGCTTTATTGCGGTGGTCTGGAACCGAACCCGCAATATCTCCGAGGTAAGCCTGTACTGTTCTTACAACTCAGATGCTATTTTGGACTGTTGTGCTACACCGAGCATGCGCAGAACGTGTCATACTACCCGCCTTCCTTCCCATCCTCCAGGCCCAACCGTCTGTATGACGCCAAGATATGTTAAGTGAACAGTACCAACTATACTGTTATAGTAGTGCTTTTAAGACCTACCATGCCTTATGTAAACATTTTAAATGGTAATTCATCCCCACCTATTCGCCAGCCATTTCCACTAACCTCTTACAGAGGAAAATATAGACTTCTCTTTAGCCCAACAAGTACTTCCGAATTTGAGTATCACTAGGTGTGGCATGAAAGATTTTTGTATACATTGTATATTTCTACAAAAATCGTTCCATAATCTTTGCTGAGCTCATGCCCTGTCACAGACAAGTATAATCTGCTGAGAAATCACGAGCACGCTTACTCAAAACGGCCGTTCCTTACTTGTAATCAAAGAAACATTTGAATGTTACAGACTTGCATGCGCGAATATTAATTGCACATGTAATTTCAGAAGGATCAAATGGATGAATAAAGACATATTACGCCCGTTTATAAAACTCCAATGATACAAGAAAAGGACACTTTTTAAGATCTCTTTTTAAATATAAAAGCATTAATTCGATACAGTTGCTGATAATCTTGTAATCACTTCAATATTAAGGTTCATTAAATGCTAATGACAAGGAAAGAATTTGTGGTAAACATGAAAGAAAAAGTCTGCATAATATCAAACTGCATTATTTCCAACAACGTAAAGAAGTCAGACAACAATACCAATTACATTACGTGTATTTTAGGGGTAGTCTTGTAAAGGTAAATTAGCGCAGCCTATCTTTGAATTTATGTGGGGTGTCATTCATTCATTAATCTACTACCTCATTTTAAATTCATCATGTATAGTGGCGGATGTGAGGAACAAAGCGCCAGGGACCTAAATCAAGTTGGTGTCATGTCACTCGGCATAACGGACCACGTAAAACCACCTGAATCAGGACAACCCGTGGCCCATTCAAAATTCGAACCGCGTGTAGTAAAATACGTCAGCAGTGCTACCAGTCGAGTTATCCTGTTCGGTTTACAATGCTACGCGGAGTTCTGCGGATTTCAGCGTGCACAGGTTGTGTAAGTGTGATAAGAAGTAGACACAAATGATGAATAATGATGTGGAAGAAAGTGGCTCTTACCTATCTGTAAGTAAATCCCAATATTCGCCTCAGAAAACTAAAAACAAACACACGAAAACCATAGATTAACTTCGTGTTCTGCCCAATTAGCCCTACGCCGTACACGCATTTAGGCCTACACCGAGAGGAAAAAATCGGATTAAAACCGTTTATGTTAACCGTGTTAGTCCGGCTAACACTGTGAGAAACAAAATAAAATGTTCAGTGGCACTTTGTTAACAACGTGTCGAGAACTGATCCTGAGACTTCCCAGATACGAAGCTGGGTTCTTCTAACCTCTCGCCGTAAGTCTCGCGTTTTTGAAGGCTGGTCTTTCATCTTTGCAGATGGTTTCATGGCAGCGTTTAGTTGTCGTACGGATCGTCGCCATGCATGCAGACCTGGTGCGCAGTTGCAGAGTGGGTAATCTCCATGTGCAGAAGCCTAGCTCGGGCCCTGACAAGACGGACCGGACGGGCCCTGCAGTAGCTCCTCGTCTACATAATAGCGAATTTGGGTCACCGCCACAGCTAAGCGGCATTGATTTGCTGCTACAGGCTGCACTAAGAACTGAGTGTACAGAACGTTCAAGAGGAACTACCCCAACATTACTGACCTTTATCACGCACGAAAATTGTAAAGCGATTATTCAACCAAGACATAGTTCCCTTTGAAGTCTAATATTAAATGCATATCCAAAATGATTTAATAATCAATAAGTCTGCTTATTTGTATGTTTCGTTTGCTACTCACTGTGAACAGGGAATATTTCCTTATAACAAGCTGATATGTGTAATGGTTAACGGTACTGTTTTCTTTGCAATACGAACTGAATTATTAAATGTTATATAGGCTGCCCCCCCACTTTCAAATCTCTCATCTCTCTCTTCTGCTTCAAATGGTTAATTAATTATCCGAATAAAGAGCGATTATTTCCTTAAACAGCGTTAACCAGTTGATCTTTTTAATGGTGAAGTGTGGTGTTCTCTTCGCGGTACGGACTGAATTCTTAAAAGTAATTCAGACTACAGAGCACCATCAGTCTGTTTCAGGTACCCCGGAGAGTCCAGTCCACACGCTGTCACATCGCCCAATCCCCTACGCTGGACCGACTGTGAACCAAAGGACACAGGACGGCTACGGCAAGTATATGTAAACTTTTTTGTAATTAGGTAAGCAACGAACCAAGTTGGTCGTTTCTTATCCAAAACCTATCTATGTAAAAAATAAAATAAAAAAATGTATCAGTTTTTAATAAAGGAAGCGCACGGACAGAGGCTACCGTTAGGGCTCGCGTTTTTAAATGCCGGACTGCTGGCTAGAAGTCAGCCCCCACCCCCCCCCCCCCCCCCACTTTCAAATCTCTCATCTCTCTCTTCTGCTTCAAATGGTTAATTAATTATCCGAATAAAGAGCGATTATTTCCTTAAACAGCGTTAACCAGTTGATCTTTTTAATGGTGAAGTGTGGTGTTCTCTTCGCGGTACGGACTGAATTCTTAAAAGTAATTCAGACTACAGAGCACCATCAGTCTGTTTCAGGTACCCCGGAGAGTCCAGTCCACACGCTGTCACATCGCCCAATCCCCTACGCTGGACCGACTGTGAACCAAAGGACACAGGACGGCTACGGCAAGTATATGTAAACTTTTTTGTAATTAGGTAAGCAACGAACCAAGTTGGTCGTTTCTTATCCAAAACCTATCTATGTAAAAAATAAAATAAAAAAATGTATCAGTTTTTAATAAAGGAAGCGCACGGACAGAGGCTACCGTTAGGGCTCGCGTTTTTAAATGCCGGACTGCTGGCTAGAAGTCAGCACGCATCCGGAAGGTCCTGCGACCGGCCAACTCGACCAAGGTTTTCCGTGGTTTTCTCGGTCCTAGAGCAAATGCTAAGTTGGTACCCAAATTCCACGTTGTTCTGCCTCTCATGCAGCCCTCCCAGTGTTAACATCAAAATTCGGCTCTATAGTAGCCCCCCCCTCCCATATTAACGTAAAACTTTTCCCAAACGCCGCCCTTCCAAGGCCAATATCAAAATTCAAAATTAACGAAAAGACCCTGATCAACCTCCCCCCCTAGCTATAAGATGCTCTTGCCCCCCCCCCTTTAAATCGAAGTGTCCCTCACTTCTCCCCCTACCAATTTCTTCTTTGCAAATTCTATTCGTTTGTTATCCTTCTTAACTTTCTCTCTCTCTCTTTCAGCTCTAAAGGGTTAGAACATTTAATATTACGTGACGAATGTGTCGATGCTATATAGTATGAGCTCTGACGGCGTCGGTAAATAGAACAAATAAATAGCCTAAGTAGATTAAAAATACACCATCTTTTACATTGGGGCTAGATGAAGCTGTTTTAATGAAATCTGTGAGACGAAGACTGTCGCTAGAAAATGTGAATTACTATGTAAAGAAAAGTAAACATTGATAGATAAGGAGAATATGAAGACGTATGCTGAAGTGGATATACAAGTATATCTCCACGGTACTGAATGGTGTGTGACAGCTTCTGTCTTCGTCTATCTCCGCGGAAAGAGCCAACGGTAGAAACTGGACAGGAGGCCGGGTAGGACCCAGAGTCGATCTGGACGCGATGGCAAAGATAAAAATCCCTGTCCTTGTCGGGAATCAAACACCAGTCTTGGATGATGGTGCTCAACTAAACACCACACTATGCAGATGTATGGGGAAGTGAAACCTAGGCACTAGCTGGAGGTGAGTGACCAGCTTCACGCTGCGGCCGCTTTACCCCCGAGAAAAAAATCTCTGGCTCCCACTGAATACGAGGTTGGCTGGGACACACAACCGGTCTGGTAAACAGAATCTTCAGCACTGCCAGGAATCAAACTATTATCGCCCCCGTCTCTTACTTTGAGGTTATATCAGACGAATAAAAGGTAATCGCAATCTGTACTCCACAAAATCACGTACATAAAATAGTGACTGTTATGCATTTGTTGTGTTAGACAGTCTTCTTATAGGCCCATATGGCTAGATCGAAGTACATGAAGGAGAGTACTTTCTTCGCAGCAATTCTAGTCTTCTGATAACAAGAACTTGATTACGTATCTCAGTTTAATGTAACTGTATGGGACTGAAATGCAGCTTTTTACAAGAGATCATTTAAACTTTGCTGCTGCTGCTTCTTATTACAGCGATATTTTTATGCTAGATAATATTTAGATAAGGTTATTTAAAGTCAACAGTTGGCAGCTTAAGAACGTCTTCGTTTTGATTTACGACCCAGATTCGTTCTTAATGCGCTTATTAGATCGAACGAAAGGTTAGAATATGATAAATACTCTGCCTGAAATATCCAACCACCCAAAAATAATAGTCACTAATACTACATAATCAAAGCACTCCTTCTAGTCTACCTAGCAGATTAACACAGCGGTGTATTTGGGATGTGTCCCTATTCGAATTTCTTCAATGGAACAGTGTGTTCTGTTATATTTATTCCCTGCCACGCGAATGGCCGCTTCCTTTCAAATCCTCCTCTACTCATCATCAATAATCACCTCCACATCACATTCGACGCTCTGATGTGCCACTAAATAGCAAAATAACTTGTCAATCCACACAGTGGATTGTTCGTATCTGTAACTTTACTTTAAAGTGACGTAGGTTACATTTAAGTTGCTTCCAGGCTTAAATGTTGATAAATTCATACTCTGCATCCGACGAGTCAAACTCATTGTCTACGAAGGGCCGCTTAAAAAAAGAGGTGACAGGTCCGGCAGAGGGGTCACAAGGGTACGAAAAATCTTACAAGCTTAAGTTTTTTTTTCGTTCCTCTGTTACCTCAGAAAGACACATTGTAAATTTCATTGTAACACAATTCCACTTTATTTAACTGAAATACAAACCATAGTGTACACATAACCCGAAGGGGGCAGAGAACTTTTCCTCTATCCCTTGGGTCCAGACCGGCAGTGGGGCTTACCCAACCTCATGTCCAACAGGTACCGCGGTCATGTCCTGGGGGTAAAGTGCGGTTGGGGCGTTAGGCTGACTACTCACCCCTAACCTGTGCCGAAGAATGGGTAGGAGCCATTCCTCCCCATCCCCCAATGTCAACTTTGGCATGTAACAGGATGGCTTCAGTCTTTTATCTAATTTTTTAGTACACACATAATCGTTTGACATGAACATGAAACTTAATTTTTTTAATTGGGAAATTTGGGCCACACATCGCGAATATTTCGGGAACTCAGTCGGGCCACATAAAATGCAGAAGAGGGCCACGAGTTGGCATGTCAAGTGTACATAGATGTTTCTGCAGACTTTTAGCTAAAGGCTACAAAAACTAGTTAATACTATTCTTCGCAATTCACATCAATCAGCAATGCAGACGTCAGAAGAATCGATTGTTAAATTTTCCATTTATTTGAACAATATGAAAATCTTAACAGCAGCCCAAGCGAAGGAAACACGCAGAGCGCAACAGCTTATAAAACAGGTTGATAATGAGCTTATGTTTCACCAGAGCAGGGCAAATACCATGCTTTTACCATGCTGACATGTCAACACGTATACCCCCTGCTTACTTCCAGAAGGTTAGCTGCCTCACAGTGGTTATTACATGTAATCTCATTACTTGCGGTAATGGATACGCCTTGTCACGTAAGAGCGCATTCTTGTACTGACGCCCCAGAAGTTAACAGTCGTATAACGCCAATGAAATCTATTTCAGACCAAAATACGTTTATTAGGGGAAAACACGGAACCATGTAGGTTTCATGTAGTATGGAGTATAATATTTAACAAAACAATGCACTCATGAGAAGATGGATTCTTAGGCTCGGTTACAAAGCCATATAATCTGGTAGAAGTTTGCCGACGTTTGAGTGGTTCTTGCTGCTTCCATCATCAGGGCGATGAGTGAGGCAACAAGTACTTCTGAAACGTTTGTCAGACTACACGGCGCTGCAAACCAGAAGAAAGCAATCTTCACGTTCGCCCAGTGAGAACCCTAAATTACGATGGCGTATTTTATAACCCTTTCACTTCCTAGGTTATGATGTGTCAAATGGTAGGATTATTTGTGAGTAACTTCCTAAACTGGAAAACACGTTAGAAGCATCGCTTCTGAACTAAGCCTGTTTCAAGATCGTATCCCGAAATGTTCCAGAAGTTACTGAGAAAAAACACGGAAAACCTCGGTCTAGGTACCCAACAGCCAACAGATATTTGAACCGTGGACCTCCCGAATGAGGAAGCAGGGATGCTGACCACTCAGCCGCGACACACGATGAATGTTTTAATCCAGTGACAGGTGCGCCTTATTGCAAAGGGTGGAAATCTAATGTACGGCAAAGGCTAATATAATAACTACATTATCGCACATGGGACCCAGAGCTTCCCGTACATATTACAATGCGTATATTCGTGCTGTGTAATTAAATTAGATGCTGAGGCGACAGCAACGGAAGTGTTTCGGATCAAGACTTTTATATGCAGGTTGTTATAAAGGAAGATCAAGAACACTGTATTCTCCAGTTCTCCCACGAATGGCCATCGTTAACCGCCAAACAGTCAAAATAAGTTACAAAAGTTATTAACTTCCAATCTAGGTCAGTGAAAATACAGCGCATGAAAAATTAAATAATTAGTCATTGCAAAGTGCTCTTAGTAGGCATATAAAGTGGTTTATCCACGAGAGAAAAGTTTGGTAAAGCTCAGATTATTCTAGTCATGATGATAAGCCAGTAAATAACCTGTCGAGTTTGTTGCTGTATGTAAAATAAATCAAGTAACAGAAATTAATTACAATTTTCTAGCGAAATTTGAGATATTCGCTTGCTGTGTCGCAAACTGGTAATGTGTATCGTCACAAGCGTCGTTCTTCTTTAAAACAACGTTAGGAAATCAATACATTGATCGTGATTCCAAAATAAGCGCAGAAAGAGAGCAGTGCAGAACTATTAAGAGATGCATAACTACAGTAGGACAAACTTTGTCGATGAAAGAAAAATATAACATAATTCTGATAACATGCTCATATTACTGTCATACTGTGAAATGGATATTACCGTTATCAAACAATACTAACAGTATAGGCTATACAGTATCAGCGAATTTCAGAAGGCTTCAGAAATAACGATGTTCTTATTGCCATCAATCAAAAAACTGCTATCAGTGGCAGGAAAAGGCTTAAAAATGCGACGTTTCCTTTGACGGGTGCACGCGTAGTTTTGTTAAAAAACAGAAGGCGAGCTGTTGTATTTATTTGCGACTA
Organism: Zootermopsis nevadensis; assembly: GCF_000696155.1. The sequence continues at coordinate 1,377,079 of NW_019059700.1, read as the reverse complement.
ACCTTCAGAGCAAGGCGCCAAGCAAATTTATATTCTTGTTGCTCCGAATTCCGCCATGGGTCTTTTATAATAATTACACATTAAGTGTTATATTTAAAAGTAATTCGAGGTAGGCAAGACACAGTTAAATCATTAATTTGATCGCAGAGAAATGTTAATATTTGCTTTAGGTTAGAGATATTGCCACAAAACAGAATCCTGCGATTGTTACTACAAACACCGAGGTGGCAAATGCTGGTCACCATATTCTGATATTTTCCTTATTTGCTTTTAAACAGAGACATTGTAACTACTTAAGCTTAAGTACGAATGTGGAATTTTAATTACAGTCGAAGTATGATTGATACTTTACAGACTGTAGTGGCTTTGGTGAAGATTATGTGTGAGCACATAATTCACCCAACTCCGAGAGGGTTAACATCATCTGTGGCAAGTTGGTGCTGGCATTTACTTTGTTGCTCAAAGTTCACTGGCCTCAAAAATTCGGCCGAAGCGTATGTCCAAATAGCTATTCTGCTCTGATTGTGGGATGAAGGAATGTGTCACTTCGGATGACAACCATCTTGAAACAGAATAACAGCGACAATTCGAAAATTCCGTTGTTCTAAGTTACAAATGAAAAGGTCGATTCGTCTGTGTAATATGCGTCTTTTCGCCACTGTAAAGATAAGATGGTTCTTGCCGAAATGTTGCTTTAGAAATATCGAATTACTCTATCATCAGAGCAAGTTCCCTGACGATAATTTTGTGAAAATAGAATACGTTAAAACGCGGTACCTGCTTCAATTTATTATGCTTCAGACATTATCCAGCACAAGGCTTAATTTTAAAAATATATGTTTAAAATGAGACAGGTTACGTCTCTATTACAAGACTCTATAGGCTAACACTAATAATTTATTAGTAATAACATACTCGTGAGTAAAAGTCCTGTTTCTCCTCGTAAACGCTGACTTATTTATTTTCCTTTCCTCCAAAATTGTCCCTTCGATACTTCACGCATAGTATCTCATTTCACATAAACGACATTTTCAGTTAGCACTTAGACGCATTCAAAACAGAACAACTGTACTGCACCTGGTAATCACTACTTTTGCTTCTGATAAAAGATATTTATTAACTTTACGATAAGATTTGGCTGCAATTCTAGTATCGAGATCCATCTAATAACTGACGCGGTTGAAAGGACATGCTAATGAATTATACATCCCTATAGCGTATTACTGTGTGGCATCCGGTCGATTCAGAAACAGTTTACGCACGAATAAAAACACAAACAATAAATATTTTTTGAATACCGATAGCTATAAGTGCAGCGAGTTCATTGATAAAGCTGAACGCAACTGTTACTTCCCGGCAGAAACTGTAAAATAAAAGGTAAGTTGAGTTTATTTTTTTGTAGAGCGATACGTAACTCTTATGAGGAAAACCTAGTGTTTACCTTTGAATCATGCAGTTCCAGCTAGAAGCCGGGAAGTGGAAACATGTGTTACAATAAAGCAAACACACTTTTCAAATGTATTATTTGCAATTTTGCAACTCTGACTTTCATGTTTGCTTACTACAGATACAAATTTAGTCACGTACGATTTGAGGTTTTCACGGCGGTGAGTTCGAAGATGTGTCCCTTCTGGATTGTAGCGCCGTGTCGTCTGATCGAAGTTTACCAAAGTCTCAGACGTCCTTGCTGCCTCCAGAGTGACTTATCGCCCTGATGATGGAGGCAGCAAGGAACTCTGTTACGATGGCAAACTCATACAAGAATACACGGCGCTACAACCCAGAAGACAGCCACATTCAAATTTAATCACATTAAAACAATTTTTCCTGGTAGTTTAACCCGAAGTTCAACATGGTTAACATAAAAGCCCGTCATTAGACGGCCGCCGTTTGTTTCAAGACATATTTTTTCTGAGACTTATACTAATATTCCCTCCGATATCGGTCTTCAAAATAGTTACGCTTTCACTGTATCCTCTCCGTTACCCATATGTCGGCTCACTAAAAAGTGTTACAGTTCATTAGCAGTCGACTTACTTACTATCTGACTAATTATTCACCACATTAAAAACGCTTAATAGAGGTACATTACAGAATTCAAAAGTGTCTACCAGTTCGTCTGATAGGTGGCAGTCTAGTAGCAGGCTCTTGTGAGTAAGGCAATAAACTGTCCAGTTTCTTAAAAGGAGAGTCATTTATTTAGCAGCTAAGCGAATATCAGATTGTCAATAAGAACTTTACTGCACGGTGTTAGAAATAAAACATAAGCGAAAACTCTCGTACCAACTATCAGAGGGACTGTTCAACTTGTGAATTGCTTTATAATGTAGTGGGATATTCAAACGAAAAACTGCACTGTTACAAATCGTTTACCTGTTGGGAAAAAAAACAGCCAGCGTCAGCTGGGACTGTGAACGACCTGTAAGAAAAGCTGCGACAACAATAAATAAATGTAACAACAAACACTGGCAATGAGGACAACAAAACCACAGACAAATTACATTAAGAAAGGATTTTAAATATTTAATAAAAAAAATCACGTGGATGGTGGAATACTTTACAGTGACTGGGTACAGATTAACTTGGAGAGGAGACAAGAGATGTACGTACAATTCCTTGCACCTAAAAAACGTATTTATTTAAGGTAGGCCTGTATCAATACATTTTTTAATCTTATACATTTAACTGAAGGCTTATTATAAAGGATAAACTTATCACTCTGAAACAAGTTACTTCAATTATTGAAAAGTACTCCTTTGTTTGCCTTTCTGTTGCCATAAACACATTGCGATTACTACTCATGTAACCGTAAAGTAGACTAATACTTGAACCTTGAATGAATATTGAAACGTCTATGTACTAAATCACATTAATTTATATTTTCAATAATGTCCTTTAATTATCTAAAAAAACCAATTAAACACAAACAACATAAATAACAAATAATGAAAGCAAGTAGATTTGTTTCGTTGAAAATACAAATTGTTACAAAACTATTCGCAAATGTACCTTCCTTGTTATTTCTCACAGTCGTCAAAGCGTCGAAAAGTTTCGAATGAAGGCAATGTGTAAAGCACACACAAATTCTGTTTTCAACTCTAAGAAAGCACATTGCATTTGTCTCACAAAGTTCAGTCTACTAATTAAACAATAGCAGAGTGCCAGCACCATAAATATTCTACTCCTCCTTAGTAAACAATAGAGTTCCTGAAAACGTGTTGGTGGTATATACTATTACCATTTTGCTTCAAAGACTTATCTGTTCATGTATAGTAGGAAATAAATCTATGTTTGCATCCCTTGTCTGCTAGCCACTGCGTGAATAGAATTGTCTGAGAAGGAGGTTCTAGATGGAAAGCTGAAGAAAATAACTAGTACATTATAAAATGTAGTTACGACAGGAAAGGCCTCGAGCAGGTTCTGGAAGACATAACAACTTTTCCAGCCAGTTAAAATCTAGCTTCCAAGAATCCAACGTTACTTCAGGCTTATGTAAATCGCATTGAAATTTGAAATACATACTGAATCTGCTTTAAGAGATTTTTATGATAAAGTATATCTGTGATGTTATTTTAAAACTAGGGTAGTCATTAGAATTATTAGAAATGTCCCTGCAACTATTCCTGATTTTTCAGCTTAGTGATTAAAAATAACAAAAACTGAAACATAAAATGCTGAATTTTTTTAGAAATTCTAGATGGAAATACGTCTTCTATTTTGTAACCGTCTTTGCGAAGCATCAGAAGAGGAGAACGTAAAAACAGAAGAGCATTTACTTTCCAGACAGTTCACTGTTCAATCATTACCATAATGTATTTATAACTTCAGATGTAATATTGGTCGTAATAAATATTGATTTTATGATGTACAAGTCGAAAACTTGATTTTCTTACCGTTTTGGCAAGACATAAATATGCTTTCAAACCACGCAGACGGGCACCTAATTTTCGTAAAAGTATTTATCGAGTGGAAAAATTACGAGTGAGTGACATTTGCTTTATAGGCCACAAAGTCGAACACTTGTAATTTACGCTGCTTCGATTCTCGGCCAAGGTAGCTGATACCGAGACTACATTTTGAAATAGGCCATAACAATCCTCCCATTTGTTCACACTCGTTCGAAGTTTCAAAAAACATCCCTTAAAGCCTTCTTTTACCAAGGAATAAATACTGGGAAACTTTGACTTTTACTTGCCTTCAGGAACTTAATGATGGTTAGATACACTGATCCATGCCTATTAATAGTAGATTACTACTTATTCAAACAACGTTAAATTTAGCACATAATAATTTCTAAGCACCGCATCGTCGCCATGTTAGTAGTCGTTACATGTATAATTTACACAATGCATAAATTTACTTTCGGCTTTTTTCCGTCTCAAGTAGTTCATTAGTTACTAACACCAAACAAGTTAAGTACAGGCCTGGGTTTCAGCACAACCACCTTATTGCTCCTTTATATTCTACAAAAAGCTACATATTTTTCGGAGATCTGTTATTATATGTATAACATTATCATAATTTTAAGCTGCGCTAATGTGATTTTTTCCTTCGTGTTTCACAATTCCGACGTGTTAATATTACTGATGACAGGAAATTAATACGTCTGAGGATGATATTTAGTGACATGATGTTCATACCAAGTTTCATATGAAGTCGTCAATTGATATACAGGGACATAAACACGTACATTATAATACAATAAGAAAAGCAAACTAACAAGGAAACAAATGGGAAACAAAGTTGGGACTTCCCTTACTTTATGTTATTACATCAAGCAACAACGTTTCACAGAGATTATTTAGTCAGCAAAAGAAAGTACATATTGTATTTAGCACTGTCAACTGTGACACAGGGTCAATTGGACGATGATTCATGATTATACCTGCAACACCTGACGCCATTATTAGCTTAAACAAAATGTCCTCCAGATGTTGCAATCGAAACGAAACATTTATCCGATAGGCAGAAACTTGCGTCGATGATAGAAGTGACTACTGTGATGAGTACTTCGACCGTTCTATCTCGAAAAGCAAGTAAATACTGTTAATAAAAGTAGAAAAAAAACTGATATCGCATAGACCTAAAAGTACGGATTAAGAAACAATTTTCTTACATCAAACATTTGTGTACAGCAGAACTATTGGAAAAGGCTTCCCTTGAATGTAGACTGCATGTCTATAAGTAGCTTCTTCAGGACTCTAATGAATTCTATTTTAGTTTCGTATGTAAAGTAGGGATTAAAATGATTCCATACGGACCAAAGTGAAATTAGCCCAAAATATTTTGCTCCAGACTTCAAATATAGCTAACGATTCTCTAAATGTATGTTTCACGATTTATTTATTATGGGAACACACATTGCACATTGCACATTGAGTATTACCCATTGTCTGCGGAACATTTGACATACTCAATATTTCCGAACTCACCTCTGTTCATATCTTCATGGCAGTGACACTTATTATTATTATTATTATTATTATCCCATCTCTTCACCACTTTATGGGATATGTACTTCTATGTACCCGAGACAGACCTTGTCCCTAAGGTACATAGGGCAGCAGCTATTTCCGGGATACATTTTGTTTTTAATATGTATTACATGTATTACATTATTTTATTTTACGACAGCGTCTTTCGAATGATGTATGAAGTTCCCAAAATTGCAGTTTTCTGAAGTTTCCTGACGTCGTGTCCGCCCGGAATGTTGGCCAAATATTTCCTGAGCGACCTGGAGACAGTTCCTGTTGCCCCTATAACTACTGGGATTATTTTTGCTTGAACCTTCCACATTCTCTGTATTTCTGTGAGAAGGTCCTTGTATTTCAATATCTTCTCTGCTTCCTTCTTAATCACATTCCTGTCAGTCCTTATTGCTATATCAATTAAGAGGCAAGTTCCGTTTTTGTTTCTGATTATTATGTCTGGTTTATTATTTGGGATGGTTCTATCTGTTCTGATTTGTTGGTTCCACAAAATAGTTATTTGTTAGTTATTATTATTATTATTATTAGTCATAACGATCGGGTTTGAATGCTAGGCTAGTACGCTAATCCGTACACCATCGGAGTGGCTCACAAATGGTTTTAACCATAATTGTATCTTCGCGACACATTTAGTTTTCCTGCCTGTTAAACGCTTAGGCAAGGCCAATAAAGCAGTAGCAGACACTAAAGTTAAAGTGACATGGTGTAGGCGATGAGGAAAGTCAAAATGTTGTCAATGATAATAAATAGAAGTCAGGTACTTGTCTGCTTGGTTCTCTCAAGTGAATGTAAAAAATGCCTTATTGTCTTCTGCATTATGACGAAATGTGATCTTGTACATAAGTGGTAAGTTATCACCTGCAAGATCACAAGGTGTTAAAACCTAAAAGACCTCAATCGACTTTTCACCGCCGTGAGAACCTCAAAACTCAAAATGTATGATTCAGGTGACACATCTGGTAAAACATTACTTTTAAAGATATTTATAGAAAAGACAAGTCGGCAACACTGATGAGTTTACCAAACTGCTGTCACTTTAGAGACATAGGCCTATTGAAT
>NW_019059700.1:1348571-1370490 GCF_000696155.1 Zootermopsis nevadensis | reverse complement strand
AGGCAATTTCTACAGACAGATGTCGAATTTGGGCATGAAAGGGATAGAAAATGCCAGATGATAAATTCCTTTTCACATATTTCGAAATACAATGCAATGAAATGAAATGTTACTAATGGTCTCTTACGTGCTAAGTATGCTAACTATTCATGCTGCAAATATTTGTAACAGACATGTACTTCCAGTACATTATTGCGTCATTAAATATAAGAGCATCTGAAGTGGAGTAAAGGAAATGTTAGTAAATTTGTTTATTTCACATTTATTTAATGAATCTGTATCAGTTTCTAGACTATGTAGAATGGCTAATAAAATATCACAATATTCCTACCAAAATAAAATATCATATAAAATTGTTTAAATAATTTATTAATGTAAGTCCGATTAGTAGGCGTAGTATCAGTGAATAAGCTTTGTTATAAAACTTCAACAGTGTTTTTTTATATTAGTGCGTTCTTTGAGCAATACAATTTAAATATCGAGAAAGATAACCTACATAATCGACAGCTCTTCTCTTGTGACATCCCCTCTCCTCTAAAGGAAATTTAAACAAATCGATATTGCTTAAAATGTGTAATGCATATAACAATACTGCAGTAAAATACCTGAAACTTTATTTCAGTCTGTCAATTGTTCGATATTTATGGTTACTGATTTTCTATTTTATGTAAAAAGACTTGTGTGTTGGATAACTGATACTTAAGAAAATAATGGATTCTTTTGTAAAAATGAACAGCTTTCATAACTTCACTGTTGCTAGTAAATACAGACGTAGAGCTTTTCCATACTATCTTATGTCTGTTGTATTGAGAAGTATATAATTATTTTGTTTTTATTTTTTCTTACAACATGAATGTTTTTATTGCATTCTGTTTGTTTCATGCAACTGAACAGCTTCTCTGTTTTGGAGTCAAGCAAATCATATTAGGGACGGGAGATAAATGTGGTGCCAGCTCCTAGGAATCTATACAGTCAGGATTTATTGAAATTTGCTGTTCTAAAATACTGGCATAGAGGCCAAGAGAACTACAAAATACTTGCATAAAACACGATCTAGATCGAGAAGTAAACCAAGTTAGCTACAGTGAAGTAACCTGTAACCATAAATCAGTAACCATTACAATTCAATTAAATTCAGTTCAGTTAATTTCAATTTCTATCCTTAATTTTCGAGAGTACACATTCCAGAACTCAAGATTTGTGAACAAACCCAAAGATACGCACCATGTCCATGTTTTAAATGTAAAATAAAAATATTATTTTGTGGAGGTTTGCGTTTATGATTTGTACAGTTTGATCGAAAACTCACACAACCCATTCCTGACACGTCATACTTGTAAACAAATAAATTACAATAGTACTAGAAATAAAAAAATAATGTAATACTATAAGTGTCGAAAATGTCCACCGCGGTGTCATAGAAACGGTTCGCCTGACAAGATATTGTCGATTTGTCTGGCACAGGAGGATCGGGAGATGTATATCTAACTCATTCTGGCAAGTTAACTAAATGCCAGTACTCGTTGCCCTTGTAAAAAATAATACTTGCAGCTCGACTATTTGAAGACAACTGACGGACTGGAGCGAGCGGGCGCTTGTCACATCGATATTGTGTTTAATTCATTCAAATTATATTGAAATGCATATTTTATGGGTTTCGTAACTTCGGATCATCTGAATGAAAACAAAATTCAGTTCCAATAGTTCATTAATATCGATGTCGAGTCGAAGGTTAAATTGGCTATAACGAACTATAGCAGGTGTCGCTAAATTGTACGCTTCAAAGTCAAAATCAAATCGTACAACGTTACAACAGAACAGTGGAACACAGTGACTTAGAGCCGCACGGTAAGGTGTGTGTGTGTGTGTGTGTTTAAAGTCCTGTGACCTTGAAGCATGCAATTTTGTGAGGTTTCTATAACAGTCTACATTTCGTGCCTCCGACAAAGTGCTAATAACGCTCAGATTTCAAGATTCCTTGCAGATGCCATGCCGGTATTAAAGACAACAAGAAGTTTAGAATAGTGCCAAGCAGCGTGATGTTTGAACGTAGCACGATGGTTATGCGAAGCTTAAGAAAATTCATGAGTTGTTTAAAATGTACTGGTTGGGGAAAATATGCACTGGCATATCTTATCTTTGCTTAGTAACTAACTTGTTTTCCTTATAAAATAAGAAAAGTTTGCTAAAACTGGTAATGCTAATGACAATCACGTGAAGACGAAAGTGGGGCCGACTCCCGCAACGTCGTCTCCACTGTATGCACCTCAGACAAGTGAAATTTCCAACACAATCAGAGTGTAAATACTGAATCGCTCAGTCTCTGGACTCTGACGTCAGTACACTAAACAACATATAAACATATTTCGACAAACCACCTTCCCGCGAACGAGTATAATTATCGAGTGTGAGATGTTGCAAGCTGCTTGCAATAAGACACGCAGACCGACGAGGTATAAAACTGAAAGATAAAAACACCAGAACAAGTCCTGTAATCATAGTATCAACATATTTTCATGTTTATTCGTTAACATACTTGTCATAAGAAGACTGGAGACACGAAATTCATCTTACAACTAAAGCAAAAAATCGCTCATCCTTCCATTAATGATCTGAATTCATCAATATTTGTAGTTCTTGGGCCAGGTTTTCTGAATATTGTATAACTTTCTCTACTTTTTCTCTCCCCCCCCCCCCCCCCCATGCTCTTGTTTATTTATGCGAGCCGGGTTGCTCAATCAGTAGTGACTGGCTACGTCTGGACGACCGGGGTTCGATCCCCGACTGAGGCAGAGGATTTTATTCCAGGATCTGCGTCCAGAATGTCTCTAGGGCACACCCAGCCTCCTCTCCAATGGGTACCGGTGTCTTTTCCCGGGGGTAAAGCTCGGCCGGGGTGTGATGCTGACCACTCACACCCTTCTAGTGCCGAGGGTGAGAATGAGTGGGAGTTATACCTTCTCGCCTCCCAAGCGCCTTACATTGGCATGTAACGGGATGGCTTTCATAACCAATAGCATGAATGACACCCAACACTAATTACTCTCTGGAACCTGATTTACACGACGTATCGGAGTCGGCTATATTTCAGGTGACTTGTTTTTATATACAATACAATCAATTATAAGGTCGAACGCAACTGTCATATTCCGGTTGGAAATGCATGACACCACCAAGTACGACAAGGTTTTCCCTATGTGAGTCAAGAATCGGTCTACAAGAACGATTAAAATCAACTAACCCGTGTTGCAGCAGTTCGTGCTGAAGCCGGGAAGTGACATTCCTTTCAAATTCATCAGTGAACGCACTTTCCATACAGATTTCTTATTGGTTTCCTTTTCCAGATTAACAGGAAGTGATGGAGTGGCACATGCGTTTTGTGCGCAGAGGGCTCCGGTGTTGAGCCTGACAGTCGTCGCTAATTTCGAAAAGGAAATCAGTGAAATACACCCGTAAGTGAAATTAAAATAAAAAATTTAAAAAACGAAAGTCAACAGTGCAAATGGTTCAGATTACATGGCATCGAATTATGGAATGATTTTACATAGTGAATTGGAAAGGATGTGGAAGGGGCCGATCTTCGTCAATGTATTATCCCGGAGTTTTCCTAAAGGGACTAAGAGACACCACAGCCGATCTCTTGGCCGAAATTTGAACTCAGGGCCTCCCATAGGGAAGCAGAAGTATTAACCTCTCAACAGTAGCGTTCTATAAGACATAAGATAGACGAGTCACAGTTATTTACAAAAGAAGACGGAGGATCTGTTTTGTACAGGAGTTCGAAACCAGAGTCGCTTAAACCATTAGAAATGAAAGATTATCGGGGTTCGTAACTTTTATTAATTTAGTTAGACTACGAGAAAGTTCAGGTACGCTAGGCTAAATCAATAGTTACTGAAATCTGTTAGAAGTTACCGGAGAGAACTTCATATTTTAAAATTGTCTATAAATCGGCTAATTTCTTTCATTAAAGTGGGGATAAACTTGTCTTTTTTTGCCTTGAGTATTAAAGCGAAACACGATTTGTAGACTTCACAGAACTAGAGCTGTTGCTTCGCTGATACCAGAGGCGTGGGTCCTCTAACTGCATTGGTTTTTATCCTTAGTGTCCCTACTTACAAGGACCAAGACGATAAAATACCGGGGAATATTCTGATCTGAAAAAATTAGCCGAGCATTAGACAAAAGTACACAATGAGGAGATTAATTTCTTTCAGTCTGCACCTAATATTTTGCGGATAATGTAACACGCCTAAGGGAAATGAGAAATACAAGACAAATTTTGGTTGCAAAATCTGAAAATTTACTTAGGAACAGAGGGGATATTGTTATTAAAACTTATCATAGAAGGTATTAACTCAGATACAGTACAAAGGGTTTTTGCGAAGATAATGAAAAGTTTTCGGGTTGTTGAAAGCAGGGAATTGACCATCTGAGAAAGCACCAACCTTTTGCGCAGTAATTAATTATTGAACAGGGCTTCTTCGTGTACCCTGCCCGTTGTAAGAAGGAACAATAATAAAAACAAACAAAAATGCAAGCAGAGTAGGACTCACTGAGATTCAGTTCTTTTAAATTAACTCCAAAACTGGGAAAAAACCTAATAATTTAAAGTTTCGTCCTATTGCAAAACAGTAATAGAAAATTACGCTTGCGTTCTAAAGCGCCAATCATCAATCGAACAAATTAAGACAAGTCAAAGATCAAGGCAAACGCATTATTCAAACGAGAATGAACGGTGGTTTGGTATGGCACCAATACTGTGCAACAGCCGACACGCAAATGCAATATAATGATAATTACGCCCCTGTTCTCGTGAGGACACAGGAAACAGAATACTCATTGCATCATACCAGCAGTACAAGGCATGTCAGGACAAGGTCATACTGACGACAGGTACGTAACACTCCTTACAGGTCTCGTCACTTCTTCCTGCATCTTCAAACAACGCAACTCCCTTGCTTCGTGCTTCCACTCGCCGAAGAAACCAAAGCCACGATCTCATAGAACGCGTTCGTCTGGCGGCAACGTTCTGCACTTAAAACTGCCAATATTCGGAACGTACACGATTTAATCTCGGCCGAGTTACCTGTTACTGTTCGTGCTTTTCCTCAGTCTCTCTACGTGAATGTCGGGGTAGTACCCTGACAAGCCACTAACGCCTCCTCCCGAAAACCTACCTGTTCTTACTTCACCATCACACCAGATACCGCACCTAACGATTTGTTTCCTTAAAGTAACATTCCAGAAGACCTAGTTTTTATGCTTTAGTATTATCGTCCTTTCCAGTGCGGCCGTCTACAAGATACTTCTCCACCAAAATGTAATTATAAGATTGAGATTTCAGTTTTTTACTGTGGCGAGCGTAAAGACCAGTCTTCTAGGTTGTTGTGCCGTGTAGTCTCACAGAAACTCACTGCATTCAAAAGGGCTTAAATCTTCCATTATCAGGGCAATCACCCCTGAAACGTCGGTCAATATCTATTAGACTATATGGCGTTACATCCCAGAGGGCAGTCGTCTTCAAATACAAGGCTAATTTTTTGTTTCCAGATGGAGAGAACGTAGTAACAGTTTAGTGCCGTGTACGTAGTTGTCATTGATAAAGCGAGGAAGGGGCTACTCGTATGGAGCATTTGTCTATGCACAGCGAATTTTCTAGTCGATCCGTTAACCCAACAACATAAAAATGGACTAGACAGAAAAATCGAGGTGAACCTTTTATTTGCACAAATGTAAAACGCCGTAAAACCTCGTTACGACATACATGACGTCAGATCACACGCAAATACAGGGCTGGCCAGCCACTGTCTCAGTTAGCAAGCAGAACAGCGCATTCGACAGTTAACCGACAGTCTTCATCAACTTTGTTCAACAGTCCCGTCAGAAACGTACACGGTTCACCAGCAAACATACGACTAATTTCCTGCTCGTGTAATTATTGAATTATATAACATTACTAGGAATTTCACGCAATGTCTGTGACTGAAGAGAAGTATTCTGATTAAGTACGTAACCATTCAGGGATGTGTAATAACTGATGTTCTCGCACGGTGAATCACATGTCGATGATGTTGGTATTTTGGGTTGCAACTCAGTGTGGATATGAACATTCGGAGGAACATACTGCCTCCATCTCCACTTGAAACTCTGGTATCTGCGAACAAGCCCACACGGCATTACAACCCATAAGACCAACATCGACGTAATCTACAAGGCCCGTACAACCTGAATCCAGGGACAGGATATGGTAACGTTGAGAGAGATTGTCTTACGTTTAAAACTCCAATGTAAAGAGACAAATTCTTACTTGTTGCTGTTCTCTGCCCGGAACACAAGCATTTTCGAAAACACGGGCTTATTCAACCGAACGGTTGAATGGTCAGTGCTCTAGCTTCGCATTTGAGAGTTCACAATTCTAATCTTGGCCCTATAAAGATATAGTATGTACCGTAATATATATTAAGGTTGCTTCCTTCTAAATCCTTTCCATTTCAGTAGCCTATTCATTCTTTAATATGAATAAATTATATCACTTCTGGTGGAGGATGACTGTGAAAGGTGAATTAAAGACAGCGTGGAAAAATACCTAGCAGCATACGTGAGGCAATGTAAAAAAAATATGTAAGATTTGGTGTTTTCACAGCGGTGAGTGTGAAGATTTCTGTCTTCTGGGTTGTTGCGCTGTGTAGTATTGTCGATGTTTACCAACGTTTCAGAGGTCATACTGCCTCCGTCCTCAGGGCGATGAATGACATAAATCTTCCTTAACAAAATATGCTTTACGAGAATGAGAAAAACCACTAGCTGGGCATCAAACCCAGAGTCCTCTGAAAGCAATATGCTTACCACTACCCGCAACGCTCCGCCCGATGGCTTAACACTTTCTGCATGCTGTACGTATTTCTCAAGCCACGCTCTGGAAGCCTGCGAGAGGTTCGTTGGGAAACCCTGACCTAACTACAGTATACACACAGGATACACAGGCAGAAAGCATGTGAGACAGAAAAGTTAACCTTGACTTTGGTGTACGAGTATGCTGTACACCAGTTAATTGTGTTTACCCTCTCAATTGATCCAGAAAGAGACTAGTCACTGATCTAGCATTATTACCGAACAGCGCACATCTTTCTTTCAACGACGTACTTAATAGCGAATTTCACATACGTAATTGCAAGTATATCAGTTCAAGGTTTTCAGCTTTGCTCGACTTTCAGGGACATTTGTTTCGTAGGAAATATTCCCAAACAACGTTCTTACACAATAACAGAATTACAGGATGAATTCGAGAGTGAAGAAATACAAACAACACTAGGCAAAGTGTGCGTAGGACTATACAAATTGGTGACAACGAGGACAATAAAATGACGTCAGTCAACACAGAGTGCTTGTGACGATGTTTTCTAGTTACTGTACGTTGAAACGAATGCTTCAGAGCTGCAAGACGTACTCAACTATCAAAAACAAATATTAGAAATTGTCACGAAACGCCGCCTGTAACATACCGAGAACTGCCCATGAATTTTAGTTCCTATGCAGCCTTTGCAAGCCGCAAGCTCTCTCAAACTACCTAAGACTTCGATTAAATTTGGTGATGTAAATCTGTATTAAAAGGTGTCGAGTAAATTTAATTTTGGTTCGCAACGAGTTTATGTGGTCATCACTTTATTTTAAAAATCAATTCGAACTTATAAATATTCTTACATTCCGTTCAACGTACAAGATAATGGCATATGACATAAAATATAGATAACATCACTTAAAACAGTTTTCTAAATAGCGGATATTTAACGTAACAAAAGGAATAAATAATTCTTGACTTATGTCGTAAATATATCTGAATTGCGACTACCTTTGTAACAGCATATGCGAAAATTATGTATTCAAAATCACGAATGACGCGTTTGGAAACATGTAGGACACACGCACCAGCCCTTGTTCATGGCATACCATACCGTAAACAAACAGCAGTGACAAACAACGATCAAGCTAGACAACAACTTTACCGAAAGGTCAAAGCGAGCGTTATTTCCACATTAGCACAACCGCGTGTCTATCAGTTCTATTCAGACCGCATTTCACTTTAAATCAGCTCAGAATAGTCATTTCAGGTTTGGTCGGACGCCCAAAGCTCCTTCAGCCTGCATATTTATTCTACTATACCTCTAAGACATAAGCCGATGCGAATCTGTTCCAAGAATGTGGCTGTACAGTATCATATATTTATACATTTATTATTTCTATATTAGCAAGAAATTCATTGTTTTTGTGGTTGATAAAGCATGGTTATGTCTTCTTAGCATCTTCATATCGGCAACCTCTTGTACGAATCCAGTATTTCTAACCCATCATTTTACATACAATAATAATGGTAATTTTTAATGAGCATTTATGTAAATCTTTAAACATGGAAGAAGAAACAGCGCATCGAAAATTATAGATTACAGGGAAACATATTCAGTACTGAAGTAAGCAACTTTTTGGAAACTTGATATAACGTCAAAGCTTTAAGTTTTCTGACGATGGCGCAACGAATTGTGTAAATCTGTTTTCTTGGACTTATCCATCGTTTAGACCAGCGTTTCTCAAACTTTTTTATCTCGCGACTCCTCAAATACCATTAAAAATGTCAAGGTTTGCCAGACCAAACTACAAACATTTTTGTTAGGAGACGTTAATAATAAATATTTGTTCATTACATACACAAATTTTCTTGCTATCACTAATAAAACAAACTAAATTATTTTATCCTCAAAAAATGCAGGTCCGATATTGCAATGAAATAAAAAAAAACCTGCCGCAACAAACGGATAGGGAATGTCTGTATTGGTTTCCGATTTGTTTCCAAGCGTGTTTAATTTTTGGGAATATCAAATGTAAAAATATTTTTAAATACTTAAATACCTCGCGTCTCCCTCGGAGGCCACGGCCCCCAGTTTTACAAACACCGGACCAAGCGTTACATAGCATTTCGGAAGCTGCTTCTACTTCCGTATACAGGTGAAAGGAGGACAAAAGTCTAATCTATTGGGTTCCCCGGTCGAGACTAACTCGAGGAAGTTTTTTCAACAACACCTAAACGACAGACAAGTCCAATAAAAAATTTTACACACTGATACAATGTATTTGGGTGCGCTGAAGGCACAGCAATGTATTTATCCACACGTGTGTATATAACCACTGATTTTTAAGCTCATACCACTGACGCTTTCTGCTTACACAACAGCGTGTGTCACGGTCTCAAGGACTTGCCGACAGGCAACGTAAACTTTCTTTGTTTCTGCAGTACCATGAACTGCTGCCACACTTTTCCCCCAAAGGACATGAGCATGACGAATTCGGTCAAGACGGCACGATCCAGGAATCGAATTAATGGCCTTCCAAAAGTAAGTGGTGATATTTAGCAAGTTAAGTTACTAAGATTTCTGTCTTCTGGGTTGTTGCGCTGTGTAGTCTGGTAGATGTTTACCAACGTTTCAGAGGTCATACTGCCTCCGTCATCAGGGCGATTCACACAGCGCAACAACCCAGAAGACAGAAATCTTCATACTCACGCTGTGGAAACCTCAAATCACACAAGTTAAGTTACGTTTTTCAGCAGTGAAATAATCTGCCGATTACATTTACTTGCCACAGCTCGTGTTGATTTTCTGATACTGTAGGTATCCAGTAGGCTATCGTGTCAAAGCTTATCACCATTACCGGCGCCAAACGTGTTCTGAATCACAAATACAAAACGCGATTTTAAAAGTGAAATCGCTACTTGGCTTATGGACCGCGTACATGTGAGGATTACAGCAGATCGTGAATGGAACTAAACAGCTATGATTAGAAAATTATTACATAAACGTAATAAGTGCATGTTCCTCTCCCTGTCGACTTCTATATCTTAACTCTGTGAGCTGGGAATGAGCAATGCTGTCTCAACCATAATTTTACGATAGGATAAAATAGGATAGGATTTCGCATCATCGACACCCCAGAAACTAAACTTAGATCTCTTTGTACTGGTGGGTCTTAACCTAGTGGAGGTACTGACTGATAGACAGCCTTACACAATGTCCCCCTCCACCTCCAAACAAAATAGAGTTAAGAGAACTGAAGGGAACTGGACTTCCTTATTTGCGCGCATGGAAAATGTTCCAGCTCAAGGTCGACATGTGGAACAAACAGCAGTTCAGAACTAGTATGGCGGCCGCAACAGTGTCAATAATATTAAAATCTCACGACAAGATTCAGTTCAATTTATTTCCTTTCAGTTCAGTTATCGTCTTACTTTCGGGGTAATCTGCGACCATCACTCGAAATATAAGAATGTAAAAATCTATAACGCAATTAATAATAAACTTCTGCTTTCAAGTACAAGAGAAAGTTGCAATTAAATGACGCACGTACAAAAAACATTTACTGTAGTATAAAGTGCCTAGCCTTAAGTATTGTTTATGACATTCGTTCACTTTAGGGGTTTTGGGATAGCCCATTTTTTTTTGCTCAAGAGTCCTCAGAAGTGAAATCCGGGATTATGAGAACTGGCTAAACACGACGAAAAAAACCACTCAAAGAATAAGAAGGAGAAGAAGGTCCTGTATAAATACATTAATATCCAAAATGCGAGATTCTCGCGGCGGTGAGAAATATTTAGTCGAAAAATAACAGAAACCATAAGTTCATTGGAAACTTTGGTAACCACATACAAGACTATCAGTCTGCAAGAAGTTAATAGTTTCCTTTACAATATTACTATCTTATTAAAACAAGGCTGTGGCTCATAAAAGCAGCAAGGCCTCTAGCACTAAATATTTAGTCTGTACCTAAAATTTGACGATTGGGCCCTTAATCTTACATTTTAAGAAGATAAAATCTCCAATCCTCCTTACCTCCCAACAGCGGTCCAGCTTGACGGACGCAGTTCGCAAGAGCCCTAGCACGGAGTATGACTTCCGGAACTGGTTCGTGGATTAATTAACAACACTAATTCCCGGCGTTACTTAATCTGTGGTTAATACTAAAGATGATAGCTGTTGCTACAGAAAGCACCATTAATGGTTATGTATTCGCGTTATTATGTGTACTTCTTTATTCACGCTATGGAATTACTACAGAGTCGTTAGTCTACGAATTAATAATTTAGGCTGACCGAACCTTGGTAACAGGTCTCAACGATAAGGTTAGCTAAGCGGTAACTATGTATGCTCGATAAATGAGGGCGGGACAGTCGTAAATTATTGCGAGGCGCTGTATGCCAGTATTTGCTTTCAGGTAGAGATAAGACCATTACACACCGTTCATAAAGGGCTACATCGAGTGGAGTAGTGGGTCACATTTGACATCAACTACTGACTTCGTTTTCTGCAGACCTACCTGCATCCATGATCGGTGTACCAAATCAGTACCTTCGCTTAAACGAGTCTGACATGTGTTCAGAATGTTCGCATCAAATCCACAGGCTATTGTCGCCATTTGCTTCGTCTTACTCAGTTCTGTAGGCCAGGAAATTCAGTCAAGCCACACGTCTGTACGGCTGCGCTACTGGGATTCAGATATCGACGGGCATTCCTTCGCCACAATGTCTACCTGAGCTATGACGCCCACAAATCGCCCTTTCAGCAAACGGAGTAGAGCAGCCAAAGATTGCAGCGGACCATTCACCGAAACTTAATGCCAAGGTTGAAACTGTGGTGACCCTTACCTCCAATTCCTTTGTTCGCTTTCACGGCGTGATATTTAGGCACAGTGCTTCTGAGGTAAACATTCAAACCCTTCGCCAAGGTGATTGAAAATCTAGTAAAAATTATATGGAACAAAGCAAAAATTAGTCGTCGCAGTTATTGGATATAATACACTATTTCTTTATAAATATTTAATTTCTACAAGGAACTACATTATATAAAATTTCAGACAGAACATACAGAGAGAAAATTAGTAAATATATTCAGGGTTCGCAAATAAGATATCATGTTGTCTATGAAGTATCTGTCACCTCCAGATAAAACATGTCAATGATGTGGAAGATAGGTACTGCTAACAGTGACATAAGTTTCCACAAATACTTCCAAACCGGTTATTTTATCGTAAACGTTGTACTTGGAAGCCAGTAAAAAAGTTCAGCCTTTGTCAAATCATATGGCTTAAGCCTATTTCTTTACTTCTGTTTTCTAGTTCATCATATTTAGAAAATTATTACTTTCGTTTCCTTCACTTTCTCGTAAATCTTCATCGTCAAAAACGTTAACTAAACATCGTGGCCGAGTGGCTGCCACTCCTGCTTCTTTCTCGGATGTCTCGTGTTCTGATCTCGGCCCAGAAATTTACTCTGCCTACTGAGACTTTTCCTTGTTACCTCAGTTTCTCCAGGAAAATGCCCGGAAGGTATTGTAAATTAAGCTGCACCGCGTATTTCCATATCCCTTGAAATATATTATTCATTTAACAATCATTTGACGCTTTACTGTCTCAGCTACTGAAAGCGTCGTTAAATATACCATTAACCAACTTAGAGAAGTCACAAAAATTCTCGATCAAGATAGGCGGTAATCCAACCAAAATTCGGATTTAATTCCCAAATATATCTCTATAGCTTTGCCGCTGCAATTATCTGCTTGGTTCTATGGTTTATACTTTGTGTTCTGCAATGCTGCAGGATGGGTGAAGTGAATTCAGAACGACCTACAGCCTTGGTTTTATTTTTTACAGATCTCAAGACAGAAATTTAAACTGAATGGTCATTTAGGCCGTTTCATAATTCAAACTGTTTGGTGTACGTAAGCAACTGGTGGACAAAACTAATGAACCAGAAAGAGAAGTGAATAGGCTTGCACATCACCTGACCATTCTATTCATACTCGTATTTCGGCCTTCCCGTAGAGAGGACGAATAAAATCTATTCAAACACAAACAAGGTCATTACTTGACTGAGGTTCTTATTCAAGAATGAGAATCGATAAATGGAGTTCTAGAATCCCTGGCACCAGGACTCCACCACCACTCGTTACTTAGCTCTCTCTGGCTCGCAGGATTTAACTGTTCATTAGTTTATGTTGTTCTGTTATCGGTGATGGAGGCAAGCAATAACCATAAATTTGCCCAGGGACGTATCAGAAGCTCGCTGCAACGAAAACAGAAAACTGAATCATGCATGAAATAGGCCGAATCCTCTTGTGTCCTTAACCTGCGGATAAGACCAACCTGGCCCATGGTAGCCAGAATGCAGAAGCAGTTGTGTGTATAGCTCACTCTTGGTTTACCTATTTGCCGCTTTCCAGCTTATTCTTTACACAACATCTAATGAGAAAATATATAATAATAACATATAGGGTACGAGACGTGGCCTATTTCAATATATTATTGGAGAAAGAAGGGACTCGGGTTGATTAGATTGGGAATAACAAATTAAGTGCAGTAACAAAATAATGGGAAAATATAGCATTAATAGGGGAAATGAGAATTGATTTGGTCGAGAAACTACAATTCCTATGGTTTACTTAACGATACTGCTAGTATCTCAGTTTATATGGCATCGAATGTTAGGCTGGTTAATTGATGATGAAGTGAAGGAAGTGGTCGTGGCTTAAATCGAGGTACTATTCTGGCAACTGCATTGAGAAACCGATGAAAACCACGATAATTCTCAGTGTGGATGACCTATCTCTGGGCCGAGATTTTAACCTGGTTTCTTCCGAACAAGAGGCAGAAGTGATAACCGCTCGGTCGCAAAGGTTGTTGGAAAATATCAAACTACGGGACTCTTTGTAGGTAAAAATTCCTGAAATAAGTATGCAAATATGTAAGGTATGAACAATATTTAAAAAATAGCTCTGTATGGAGCCGGTGGTAGGGTTTTGGGTATGGCGAGTAATGCCTTCGGTTGCCATACAGAAAGTGATTTCCTCAACAACTTAATATCATCTGTTCAAGGCAACTGTACTGTACTGTACTGTTAGTTATACAGGGAGTGTGTTTATTCTGCCGTTGGAAATCCTTGGTTGGAGCAAGCCCATATTTCAATAAGTAACTGGCTAGCTACTTCTTGCAAAGATGATGATCAAGTTTGATTTTGTATTCGATATTTCTAAGTCAGTGAGTTCAGTAACATAAGACAAAGAACAGTTAAATTAATGGATGAGTTGTCCATCGAACGCTGAGTCCCTCATGTCTAATATTGTGGTACGCGGTTCGCATCTTGACTGAAAGGCGTGCTGGTATTTTGGGATCTTCACAGCTTATTAAAAGAAAGTGATACTGAAACTAAAATTACATTCACGGAATTATAATTTAATATTTCACTATGTAATTAAAACAGATAACACAATTTATGACTTGCTTTCAATGTTACTTTTATAAAAAAACAGAAACATGATTATTTTAAAATTTATCTTCATGAAAATTTGTCGTAACGAAATTAAATAACATCAGATCCAGTTTTCTTTTTACACAATGAAACTAGACGTTTCTTAATTAAATAAAATAATTACATTTAGTAAACTGTAATATAATTCGATGTATAGCATAAGACAAATCAGAAGTAGGCCTACTCTGGGTAAACATGGTATTTACTTATAAATTTAACGACGTCTTGTCAACAACAGGAATTTTCAAGACGGGCAGAGGAAACTCATGAAAACCTTTAGTTATCTATCGGCCGGTATTCTAAACAAGAAACTCGGGCTTAAGGAACAGAAAAGCAGACAAATGCATCGGAACTAAATACGAAATTTAAAATCAGTGAAACCTCTGTCACCAACCTGTCTCATGCAGGTGTACGTTTGCGTCATACTCTACGTTAACAGTTACACTCGGTTCACAAATTAATTTACATTTAACACCTTCACTATATTCTGACGTCAGTTCCTGCATAAACACATTCAAATAAACCTAAGTAACTTTAAATAACAAGTTAATAAGCGAAGGCAGTGGGCGAATTTTTCACGGATCCTCTTAACTCAGGGTCTAAGAAAGCCTTTTACATTGTGTGTCACAGTTGTAAATGTGTTAACAGTCCATGATCATCATTCATTAATCTATTACATCGTTCCAGTTCCAAGGTAATTCCCATCTTTTAGTTTATAAACCCGTGGCCTTCCTCCTCTTCATTTTGGCTTATATTTGTAACATATTATAGCCAAACTAAGTCCTCGTTTCCTCTTTAAAGTCCTTAAAGTTTGGCTGCCAACTGTTTTGTTATGATGTCAAATTTGTTTAATTCTTCTGCGAGTGTTAGTTTCTAAAATAGCTAAATAGAGCTTATTAAACTCACTTATGTTATTTCACTGTCTCTCCAATGTTATTCAGGGGACGCTCAATGATTATATCTGTATAATACTGTGAAAATTCGAATGTGACAAAATGCCAAAAGATCAGGACATGGAAAGAATCATCACATTTATTGATTATTAATTCACAGAAATATAATTAAGCCGTAAAATGAAAGTGAAATGATATTTTCTTAAATTACAGATAAGTTCCAACATTAAATTTAAGCCCAAAAGTAGGAATCATACTTTGATTATGATTTTTTAATTTACGTCACTTTACCTGATTTTAGTCATGCCCACAGTACATGTTGTGTACAAATTTATGCACGAGCCGTTTTTGACAAGGTTTTATGTAAATTCGCTAGATGGCTTCAGTGTATAATCTCATTACGAAATTAAATGTAATCAGGCTTTGGAGATCAAACATGCGAACTGGAAGACATGTTCTCTTCGTAATGTGTTCATTCTGTGCAATTTGTAAAACAGAATTCTCAATATAAAATATTGATAAGTTAAGAATTTTATCTTCTCCAGAAGAAAGGCCATTGAAAAGATAAATTAAACAGTAACAGGTCACATGACCTCATACCTGACAAGATGTTAATGATCATTATGATGACCTTCCCTTGTATTTAGGTGTACTATTGTGCTCTGATGCCCATACGTAATTGATAACAAAACAGGCAGATACATGAACAGAATAAACAGTCTCTCCTGCCTCAATATTACTTATGTATGAACTTATCGTAAATGTGTTATTTACAAATGCCCATATATATACTACACGTGGATGCGACATGAACTGCAGTAAATCGATCTGATCCCGTATCTTAAGTCTACCCTCACTGTTCATTGGATAACAGCACGATCCTTCGAATTTACAACGCATTCACACATACCTAATTAATTAAAAAAAATAATCAAATATGTACGAAATAATTAAACCATTAATTAATGAAAAGTTGCGTACTCTAATTTAACGTTGATAGATATCAGTCCCCTATTTCACACAAAACTCAAATTAAATTATATTATCCATTTCATTTAAAAATATCATTCGGAACTAGTACATGGCACAATTGCATATTTCAGATCTATAACTTCCATTTGAAACATATATAGAGATGCTGAGTATGTAACTAAGTAAAGTAAAGTAAAGTTTGTCCCACTATACGCCATGTAGGCGTTTGGGGTGAGTGGAGGTATAGCTCCTCTCTTCCTTGACCTCGGCACTAGATGTGGGTGAGTGGTCAGCATCACGCCCCGACCGGCTTTACCCCGGGGAAAGGACCCCGGTACCCATTGTAGAGGAGGATGGGTGGGCCCCGGACACAGACGCTAGAGGAAAAATCCTCTGCCCCTGTCGGGGATCGAACTCCGGCCGTCCAGCCGTAGCTAGTCACTATACTCACTGAGCTATCCCGGCTCATATGTAACTAAGTATGTGGTAAAATAATTTATGACTCTGAATAATATGGTGACTCTAAAATTATTTGTTCTGCAACAAAATATTTTCACTGTCAATTAATGGACATCAAGGCCAAATGGAGAATGAATGATGGCAAACGACGTGTTCTCTTCGTCTTCAGTTTCGTCATCACTCCCACATTCATTAAATCACAAAATTGTAGGCGCTAACAACCTTCGACTACCACCCGAATCCTTTTTCACCCGGATATTTCTTCAACACGTGGTTTAGCACGTTTCACTGCGAGTTAGGCAGAGATTCTTATCGCCTTCAAAACCACTTCACCATTACGATCTTCAGGTACAATCAGAAGCACGAAGTTCCTTATGGGAAAGTCAACAAGTACCAAGTTTAAATTTCCTTCAGAAAGTTGTCAAGTCTAAAACATTAAAGATTCTTGGTATTGATGGTTCAATGTTAAATGTTACGACGTTAATATAATTACACAAACATCAACAAGTACTGTCAGCTCTTGTAGTCACTATTTGCTTTACTGAAAACCGCAAGGAAATCATTTTTAACCGCCTTTCTCATGCGCCCTACCTAATGAATATATAAGGCAACTTAGAAGTGTGTCCCTTCCATTCTAAATAAGCCAAGAGCAGACTTCTGATTCGAATAGGCCTGCAACAGTAGCAATTCATTATTTATTACGCATTATAATTCTGAGAGTACTCGGATACACTGGCCGACGATTTCCATCGTTATCCTCAGTATTTCCAGGTTAATGCCTGGAAAATAGTTTGAAATAGGCCACGGTCGGCGGCTCCTAACTCTTACGCACACACCACTAATAATCTTTTATTGCATCAAACAGTGCAATGCTGAAATAAACTCCGAACAACGATGACTCACACGACTAGCATACTAAAAGCACACGGTTTGAAACCCAACAGTTCTTTCGCACAATAGGCATCATATCTAAGATGGAATTTTAGTTCGCTGTGTGAACATGAATGACGATAAAACTCGATTGACTCTTCATTTTACTCCATATATTTACCTAGTTCAAAATAACTAATTAGCTTTTCAGTTCATAATAGAAAGAAAAATGCAAACCATACTACTCGTATTTATATTCATTAAACTTCTTTGAAATGCATTAAATAATTCTAAGAAAGAGTAAAATGTCAATTATCACATGCGAAAACAGCTCGAAATTTCAGAATGATGTGTGCATTCTGAGTTCCTTCCTCCAAATACCTCGTGAAACAAGAGACAGAAACTAAATGCAATAATGTGCAATCGATGTTCCTTTGCACGGCTTAATGTCAATAACACTGTTTACGTATGTTTCATGTTTAGAACATGAATGTTCCTAGAACAATGTTCATATGTTAAAATCTAGCCACTTCCTTACATTTACCGGTATAAGTTTAGAACTCAATTACTGGTACAACGATCTACAACAGCGATTATCATGTAATCTAAAATCGAACGTGTAACACTAGGTAACGGAAGTACTAGGCTGCACGGCCTATGTGTAAAAGCAAAATACGCTGTACATGTGTAAGAAAAGAATTAAAGCCACACAAAAAGAAATTTGACGTAATTCTTATGAAAAAGTTGCAGAATAATTCTATTTATTGGTGAAAAATTTAACAAAGCTGTCACTAACTTAAACCATATAGCGTCGAATAATCAATGGATAATGAATTAGAAATGGTATTGAAGGAAGCGGTCGTGTCTAATAATAAGATCCTCTGTACCTATAAGTCAGAGCGAATGAGTGCAAAGTTTGGGCTGTTATATTCCGGTTAAGTGACCCATACATTTTTAAGGGACTAACATAAACGAAAATGTAAGAAAGTAGTGCAGATTTTGAGGGAGAACTTGATATAAACGTGCGAATGAAATAATGAATTTTGTTTATAATGTTTTGACCATCAAATTAAAAAAAAGGAATTAGCAAACAGGGCATGCTTATGATTTATAGCCGTCAACAGCTCGATTTAGAAATTAATTACTAAGCACAACCTTGGAACTCGATCTGTAGACCTTCCGGGTAAACAGTACTTCATAAATATAAAATCTACCCTTGAAGTAGAAGTTGATGAGCAACCATTAATTTTTCAATACAGCGTCTCGCGTTAATGATTAACATTTCGTATTGGGTAAGTGCTGAGTTCTGCTATTGGTTACGAGACTGGCAATCCTGAGGGATTCCGTGGCGTTTCCTAGTCCCTCCAGATGCGTGGTGAAATAATGGCTTGAAGCGTGTTACGACAGCATCGTTTCTAATTAATCGATCACAGTCGTTTCGTACTATTTGATGACACGGGCCTAGATTTATAAATAAAACCACCGGTAACAAAATATTTCGACGTGTTTCTGCAGGAGAAGTATTTTGAAGACGTTATTTGAAAGAAATCCATTCACAAAATGAATATTCAAAAGATTTGCTTGAGTTTTTCTCGGTGCGGTGGTCTCAGGAAACGTACACCCGCCGCGTTGGCGTTCTATTCTTAATCCCCGTGGTGAAACACAATGGATTCCCGATTCCGTTTAGAATAGGTATAGGTTATGTGCTTTTGATGCTGTATTCGTCCGCTCGAGGCGTGACCAGCAACAACCCGGTAGCCCATGGCAACGGCAAGTTGATGACGTCAAGTGATGACGTCAAAAGACAGTTGTATATTATAGGCAACTGCGGGCCACCTCTTCGCGTTACTGTCGCTGTGGACGCGGGCGGTTCGGAAGGCTTCGCTGCTAGGAGATAGAATAGTACGAGTGAGAGCAGAAGTGAACGAGTGTACGATCAACAATCGACAGTCAATTTTCATCGAGTGATAAAGATCGCGGACAGACAATTTTTTGTATTTTTGTACTTTTATACACATAACATTCAAAAGCAAGACGACGGAAGAAAGGAAAACGATTCAACACACCCTTATATTAAGAATAAACTGAATTCTCATTGCTTCAGTAGCATCTCTGAGGAACACCCACAAATATTTTAAGGTAAGAGAATACGTTTTACGTGACATAAATATGTGCTTCAGTCACACAAAACTGTGACAAGTTGTTCAAGTATGGTTACGAAATACATGTGAAATCTCGAACCTCCTAGAAGATGTGTGTATATTTTAGTTCCTTACTAATTTTTTGGTGAAATGCCACCGAAAATTTCTTGCCATTTGTGCTAACGTCACTGTTCAGAAATTAATGTTTAACCTCTGACAATATCAACATTACTACAATTTTTTTAACTACTTAGAATTAATATGAAAATTTCTCCTGTATTTCATAGCATTTTATGAACACTAACATTCTCAAGTTAATTACGAGTACGCTGTACCCTTTACAAGACTAGTGGAAAAACTACATGCTACCTGTCTTACCAATCCGTAACTCGGTGTGTGTGTGTGTGTGTGTGTGTGTACGTGTACGTGTACGTGTACACACACACACACACACCCGCGCATAAACTCTTTAAATATTATTTAGACGAGCTTCTGCTTCAAAGGATAAAACGTCCATAATAGCACACTGTGTACTGCAACATTTAAAGCATGGACTACATGCATCAAGAAAGAAAGTTTAAAACATCTAAGATATTTAAACAATGTAAGGGCAACTAACCTTGACTCACAAACTTATACGTAATTCATATCTTCAGGCAAGGAACCGCTTGATTGTTCAAAAGAGAATAGATGAAGAGACGTGAAATATTATTGCCGAAAAATAAGAAGTCGGGATGATACAAATTTCTGTACGGTACGTTATTGACTACAGGAAAATGGCAATATCTTACTGATGTTTCTGGTCCCTATAAGAATATTAAACTTTATTGATATGTAAGGCTGGATTATCAGTCTGCAAGTTGTGTGCCTTAGAACGCATCTAAAACGTCGATGTTCGTGCTTGGGTTGTAACACCAGCATCTGCATCTTCACCGCCGTGAGAACATACAATTTCACGTCTAAACGCTTTATTATAATCATGCTGAAATATCGGAATTCAGTAATATTCTGTGTGTAAAAGACATTGGTACAAGCAAGAAGAGTTCATAAGTCAATATTTAAAATGATAATAATGTTTTAAATTTCCGAATTAAATGTAGATAATATTATACTCACACTGCGAAGGGTCATGCAGGAATTATTGTAGAATTGTTGAAGTCCTGGTGTCGAGACAGGTTATCCTGACTGATCTTCTGCCATGGTTTTCTCAGGTCCCTGCAGACAAATATCGGGTAGCGCTTAAAATTAGGTCAATACCACTTCCTTCTCCATCAGTGCCAATTCATTATGCATTACTCTAATCATCTCACTGGACGTTATAATTTGAGCTATTTACAGTAGTCTTACATAAACAATAAATAATTAATACAAAAACAAGATCTTATTCTGTTTGTAAGCAGTTACTTTAGTCAGTCAATATGTCAAAGTATGTTATTCAAGCGCGCGTAGAAGTAATGCAGTAACAAATGATGGCTCTATGATGACCCACACACATCCTGTGTCCATGTTTAATATTGAATCTTGTTTGTTTTGAAATATCAAGGACCACCGGACACCACAGAGCACTGTCATCTTAAAATAACACACCCTTTAAACATGCGGTGGATCTGTTGTAAGCTACAACGAAAAGATGTTAAATAACTTGACTATTTCATCATAAGTGATGTGAGCAGTGTTACGTCCCATGATTACTTCTGGTTCCCATTACATCAAGGACACTTTTTCCTCCCTTTCATAACTGCTATTTCCTGCTTTTTGTCGTTTAAATGCAATCGAACAACGAGCAAAGTCACACCGTCATCGTAGTAGTCAACAATTAATGGAAACCTATTTCCATAAAATCGAGTCGCGGAAAATTATTATAACTCTGAATTACTCTTCCGAAAAGATTGCAAATTCATTACGAAATGCTGAATGTTATATAACGTATAGTATTAGCGTTCTCCCGTGGAGGATGAGGAAAACTAGGTAGACTTTAATAAGGGTAGCCACCCCTGAACAAGTGTTGAGCTCCTATCTTCAAACCGAAATAAAAGAACTTTGTTCAACGAAACATTTCATGTAATATAAAATCATACATACAAACAAGACTGTTTACACTTTAAAAGACAGTTGGTGTAAAAGGCGTTTCGACCTCAAGAGGTCATAATCAGTGACAAGCAAATTAATTCATACAATTCATAAGACGATGTTTGTTAAGCATAAAATAAACCCTTTCTTATACACCGGTATTTGTA
>NW_019059700.1:1293474-1348561 GCF_000696155.1 Zootermopsis nevadensis | reverse complement strand
ACTTCAGCTTTGAAACGTCTAAATTCTTATATCTCAAATGTTCCTTCCAATACTACCTTATTCTGTGGTATACAGAACATAACAGACCAGAGACAATTGGGCTCATCGTTATGCTTATACTATCATTGCTAGGAAATGCAGTTAACTTTTCCTGCGAAAACATCGCCATCCGTTTGAGGACGGTTCCACACTGAATCATAAGCATCATTCAGTATATTTTAAAATTTATTACATAATTAAATATAGTCTTTTCGGACTGTATTTTCTAGTTTGTAAAGTAGGTCTTTAATGACGCTTTATTTTTTAATTTGTAAAGTACTGTAGGTCATTTAATGACGCTTGTCAACATTGGAAGTTTGACTTCGCTTTGTAGTAGCAGGAAACCTAGTTACAGACTAAGATGTATATTAACAAAACAGTATTAGAGGTATCAACTGAATTTCCTATTCGAATGAAAATATCCAAGGAAATTTTTATTCAAATAACTCACCATCGTCACGAACTTTTAGATTTGAATTTACTATACTACGTTCAAATGCGGCTGATGTTATTTGTTAGTATGATACTTAGAAACTTAAAATACAAACTTAGCCAACACGATACGACTTAGATACTGCTTTATGACGAAATCTCAGCTGACTCACACGGGAGTTTCAAGTTATTTAAAGAGTCGCACACCCCGAGTTTAAATGCGTTCTCTCGAAACAAGAAATAGCCTGGGCCTTAATAACGCCCATGTTTACACATGGAGGGAGCTATGCTGGAACCACTTACGTAACCTGAAAACCATTAGCAGTCAGTGACATCAGACTGCGGACAGCGCCATCTGATTGACGCTCCACCGCAGGAATAGAATGATTTTCCAAGACTCTTTATGTTGCATTTCGATTGAATTTATCATTTCTCGTCAGGGACGTAAAGTCTGCAGAGTTTGTATGTGACAAGTGACGAAACAGGAACCAATATTTAATAATAATAATAATTTAGTCAAAGTTTAAAGGTTTTTGTAGATGGTGAGACATATTCTGTTAAACTTTCTTAAACCCTATACATCGTCTAGGTTTTATTAAAACTAAAGCATTTCGGAACTTGGTACTAGTACCGTCTTCATTTGGCTGAACTAGTATGCAGCCCCTGGTCCAGGTACAAGCAACTCAGGAACGTTGTGGTTTTATTAACACCTAGACGATGGATTAATATAAACATGTTAACATATAGCAATATTTTATATTACGTTTACATTCTAGATGTATGAATTTAATATGTTAAGCATTTATATCTTAAATGTTGATTTACTTCAATTTATTTCGATTGAGCAGCAGCAATTCTGGAATACCTGGATGGGGGGCTGGATTATATTGTATATGGTACAGTTCCGTAGCGGATTTTAAATCACCTTTTATGATTTGTATCTTAGAACAGACACGATTGTTAAACTATCCGCCTACTTGCCTTGCATACAATGGTCCTTAAAGTTCATCATTGGGAGCTTCAGCCATTATTTTAAGTAGCTAATAAGTTCATACTGAGAGTCTTTCTTCTAAAATGTTCAGTGTGTGACAAGAATGATTATGTGTAAATTAAATTCAGTACATATATACCACTTAAGAATGTACATTGTGATAAAATATGTAATAGTCTCTTGTGAACACGGTAATAAGTCTTCGAGTTACATATGAAGAGGTAATTTCTTGCCCATCTGAGCACCCTGCATCACGGTGTTATTTTGCATCTGAAGTTGAAGACACATCTCTTTCGCAGCAAGCAATAGTACATCTGTTCAGTTCTTGTAAAAATCATCTCGGTAGTCGGAAGCCAACTTTACATTTACCAGACAGCATATACAGTTCGTCTTCTGGAAGTGCAGTCCGGTATTTAGGCTAGGGTATATTTAGATATTTAAATGCTCTGTCAAAACTGCCAATCCGAAAATCAAGCTGCCACATAACACTTGTGACAGACACATTTAATTAACCTTTATGAAATCTTAGAACATATTACAGCATGTAAAATTCTTACTTGCGGATCGAATTACTGAAAAAGAATTTTTAATGGTCTACTAAAAAATTAAGTTTAATTTTATTTTTCCGGTTGTGTTGCTCTCCTTGAAGCAAATTTACGCGTTCTGTATTTCGTATTTCCTATTTGTAAGTATTCAAAAATACAAATTACCAATTTAGTGTGAAACATATAAAACACACGAAAGCACTGAAGAATTAATTACTTGTCAACTAGCTGATTTTGTGAAGTTGCTTCAAAGACATTATGACAAGAATAATGTTTGTTGGTTTGCACATAGCAATGTTTCAGCATCACAAAGAAATTTTGTTTATTGCGAAAAAGAAACTCCTGTTGAGCTGCCACTTTTCACATGTGCAAACATTAATGTTGTCTTCGAATCGAAAATGTGAGTTGCTTAGGAGCATTATCGATAGTGCAATCGGCGACAAACGACTGAGACAAAGCGGCGGTTCGATTAAACATTCAAAGATCAGTACCGACCGTCAATCAACATCTGCCAGAAATAGAAAACAGGTTATTTTAACACAATAGTCAGCTTCGCGAACTTCAGCCATAAAGGTTATATGCAAACCCACCACACAACTTATGATGCAAAAGTTCCACACACCTGTCTACTTAAAAATATTGGTAACTGTTCTCTCATTCTGTGCCACGAAGTCTTTAAAGAGAAAGTTTCTCCTTATCCTTATCCGTAACTCGAAAATTCTGTAAATAGGAACTTAAGATTTTGTTTTTTGTGTGTCATTGGCGGTCTATAATCGTGGGAAAGGCCTCGGTGGCCTACAACACGAAACCGCCAGAATTCGCAGTAATTTTAAGTATGCCTACAGAGTTCTCCCATCATTAGATGCCTTAGAAACTGTAATTACAAACAATAACTTGCCTGCAAAATATACGGAATTTAATATTTTAACAAAAAACCCTGAAATTAATAGAGATCAACTAATTTACGTATAAGGATAATTGACGAATACAAAATGGTAGAAATTTCTGATGTAGCATGATTTGTACCCCCTAGTTGGTATTCAACCTTATAAATATAAAATACTAAAAAATTAGCCCAAATGTATAATTACATTTCACTTTCAGTCATTTTATTACGGAGTGAAACAGTTGTCGTTCTTGTAACATTCAAGATTCGCATCTGGGACTTTTATCTCTACGCGACTTGGCAGTGTTACAAGAGTCACACAGCAGGATGACCAAGATTCTTCAAGTGTTACTTTGACACAAGAGTAGGCTATAAAATGGTTTCTCAATAAGCGATGACTAAAATGAACAAGTTACTTATAAGTCCTTCAACAAAATTACAAAAAGCGTGCACTGTAAGTTAACCAGAAATATTAGCATGCAAATTAAATACAGGCCTTCACTAAAAGTTTGTTTCCTTGCATAAATTTATATAAATCATATTCCTTTCATAAAAATTGGGGTTATCTGCGTGGCTCTACAGTCATTGAAGGACCTTGGTCTTCTAATACATGGGAGGTTTCTTAATCTATTTAGACATCTGGTGGGACTGCTTGGACGAGTGACCAGCCCGTCGCACACAGGACAGCACAACACAGAAAGACGCCGACAAACATCCATGCCTTGGGTGGGATTAAAACCCATGGTCCCACTGTCCAAGTGAACAAGGCCCATGTCTCAGACCTCGTGGTCACTGTGACCAGCGAAAATGTGGCTTCTTTATGCTGATATATTCCACGATTATTGTTCAAATTATACACAAATTTTCTTGTAATAATAAGCGAAATTAGTTTTCTGTTAGGAATTATACCCAGGCTACACAATATACAATAAAGTAAAACAACATCACTAAAATGTTTATACCAGACAATTATTTATCCTTACACGATTAGTTGGGTCCAGCTAGTTTATTGATATGAAAATGTGATTATCGAGCAGAAGGAAGACAAACTAAACACAAAAGAAGATATAACTACCTCATGTCTGGAACAGTTTTGTACGATAAGGAACGGGGATGATAAACCCGAAATAGGGTGGAGAATTATCAACCCTCGCTTCAGCGAATCCACTTTTAACTTCACACGGCTATAAAATAAATTAGGTTTGTAGAGACGCCCAAAGTGCAGTGGTGCATATTATAAGACACTTTATAAACGCGGAAGTGTCAAGCAGAGTGGTTGCACTGAAATAATTCACTGTTAGACGAAGAAACATTACGGAGGGCGGGCCGACAATAACATCGCGGTGTCTGAATTACAAAACATCGTGGACAACTGGGAAACAGTATTACTAAGTTCATCGTCTGACAACAACAGTCTTGGGTAAGAAATATGTTGGGTTACTTAAAAAGGATTATGCCGTATTATGCAGTTAACCGATAAGGTCACTACTACAGTGGCAACGATTTTAACTTCAGTTGCATAGGATCCTGAATCGAGTACCAATGGAATGCAGACTACCTAGAAATGCCGTTTGTGGTTTCTCGCGGTCTCCAGTGTCCCATAACACCATAAACACACAAACAGGCAACGGCAGCTCTCTACTCGGATTTCGTGTCCACCTTTCTGTACGCCTGCCTGTCGCCCCACGCTACGCAGCTTTTTAAGTTTAAATATTGTCTCTGAGTAACTTAATCACACAAATAATTTGTATTTATATTGCTCAAACTACTGGAAATAAGATTCTGACAGTGTAGTACAGGAATTATTCCATAGTTTTTTTGCACTTCAGAAAAATCCAGATTTTTCACATTTACGAACAGAGGCTTCACCTACTGGCAGGCTGAGAGATATTGGCACCTTGTTTCTAGCAAAATAGGTTATGAAGGATTTGAGGTTTTCACGGCGGTAAGTCAGAAGACAGCCATCTTTAAAACAGGATATATCCGTGATTATGGCCACAGTACAATATTACATACTACCATTTTAAATATAAATGACAAAGTTACAAATATAGTTCTTGTTTAGGTTAAACATAATAGATAAATATCAAAGCTTCATAGGCCAGGTTCAAGACTTTTCGTACTACTGTTTTCACATGTTTTAAACAAATATTAAACAGTCAACTTACAGATTTAAGTGTTTATATATATTTAAAATCAAATGATATCTGGTTTATTTTTAAATAAAAATAGGTATAAATATTACGTGCCAGTTTTCACTAGCGGTTAGAACACTGGCCTTGTAATCCTGGGGTCTCGGGTTCGATTCCCGGCGGTGCCCGAATTTATAACTAGTGTTGGGCAAGGCCGTGGTCTAGGCATCACGGAGTTTTCCTCCGGGGGGCTTCCCCGGTTTCTCCGTGGCATCCCAACAATTACTCCATTCCCACACAGAAGAAGGCAATGGCAAACCCCTTCTGGATCATCTGCCAAGAACGTATATGAACAGGTCCCAGTCCGAGAAAAGGATGGAAGGATCCTGTTCATATGGACCTGTCGTCAGACAGAACACTAAATAAAAAATAAAATAAAAAATAATATTACAATATGTGAAACAGGCCACAAACATTTAGCGGTAATAAATGGAAACAAAATACTCTATCAGTGTTTGAATATCAACGTCGGCCTAACCAACTTGTTTATCAGACTAGTGATAAGAACCTGCTGTGTATGCTATGGACATATACTGAAGCGCCCAAACTGTCTTGTTTGTATTCGGTTGTAATACAAGCATGTCCAGAGAGAATGCCTTTACTGGCGCTGTTAACGAACAGCATGGAAAAAAGGACTTTGAACACTCATTTTATTTGGAAACAGAACCCAGACGGTTATATTAACTGTGTCGTCTTGAGTTGTTCAGACACTGGGAATACACGTTCAAACTTCGCACAGTCCGTGGACATGCTACGCCGGCATCTACAGATACGCAACACAATATTAAAGCGTTACGTTTCCCTGTGTAGGTTATGTCAGCGTGGAATTGGGCGTCTAACGGGCCCCGTGTCGATACTCCAGATACATGAGTAAATATGGAGCAGCGGAGGATTGATATTGGGAAAGAAAGACCGATGGACTCGGAGAAAAACCTATTCTAGTGCCACTTCGTCCACTATAAATCCCACATGGACTGACCTGGACAGGAGACCGATCGAAATTATCAAGGAGGTTAGACGCTGATCGGATTTTTTTTAAAAAATATTAATGATGAATGCGGAACTACTCAAGGCAAATCTTTATAAAAAAAATTTCATCTGAACTCAGTCTACATTTCTGCGTGTGTCTCACATTTTACTTGACCGGACTCGATGAAAGCAGAAATACTCGTACATGTCGTTCGGCCCTATTCAACTGTTTGTACGATCTCTGTAACTGGAAAGCAGAAGAATACTCCTTAATTATGTAGCATTAATACAACAGTCCTAAATTTAGACGTAGAGGCCAAAATTAAGACGGATATTAAGGACAGGAACCAGGTGGCAATCGGCTGTTGTAAACATGGTAGCGACTAATAGCCTCTCCAGATGGACTTGCTTTTTCTAGGAAATCAGTTACTTCGCACTATTGTGTATACAAGTGGCTTTCATGATTCGATCTCACAACATAGCTACTTAGATTAATGAACTCTACTTTCTGCAAGATTCATCACGCCTATTTGAGCTGTGTAGTGGAAATCCCTATTTCAGAAAGTATCGTAACAAAGAAATGTGTTTGTTTCAATGGACACGTTCGTTTAGTGTAGCCCTGATTTAAAAAAAACCAAACACCATCTGTGTCTCCTAATTTATAGTAAGAACGGATTAGCGAGTATCTCCGTATTCGGTAGATTGAATTTCTCTCACTCTCTTACACAAAAAACATACATAAAGAAGTTAAGTGTGTTCATATATTTATTTATTTATTTAAGAACACTTTACCTGAAAGTAAAAACCCAAAACGACAATTTCACGAACACAGTTTGGCTCCATTTTTACTGCATAATTCGTTCGAACAGAATATGTACCAAACAAAAGCTTACCAAAATATGCTTGCATTGCGTCAGATGGTTTTTGTAACGTTTACATCATATGAGAACGTTCGAATAACTTATTTTTTATCTTCATGCGTCATTAGATCCGTTACTTTGCTACACTGTACGTGTGTAATTATTGATCTGAAGAAGAGGGCTTGGCCGCAGGTCTCCCGTTTGCGACTTCGCTGACGGAAAGACACTCCATTAAATTACTAGACGGGGCGCTGTGCTAGTAGAGGTAGGGCAGGGTTATGTCGTCATCTCAGGCATTAGACCTCCGTCTCCTTCACCAGGAAGCCGGTTTCTCTCATGTTCGGGTGATGGCACTAGTTTCTGAATAATGTAAATTACAAAGGAAACTTCCCACAAAAACCAGTAAATGGAGTATGCAGCTGTGGGGACATAAAAACCCAATACGGCAATTCCATCATGCCTTTATTGTAGAACACAGTTTTGTTCTACGTATCACAATAGTTTTGTAAGGCTGTATTTGTTTAAACCTACTCTTTTGTGGCGTCTATTTTTTTTATCATATTATAAATTATATGCTCCAAGGCTGGGATTCAATAACAAGGCACTTTCCCAAAACAGTGCAGATGAGGATTTTTTCTGGTTCCCAGAATAAACAACCGTTTCCCGAAACATCATTTAGCGGTCTACCTTTGTAACGCAAACTTATGTATTTCCTTGATTTAGAAACCAGATTTTAAAGAACTAACCCTTTCCGCTGATTTCACTTCAAAATAATTCGCACAAAATATCACAGTTGCTAATTATTTAACTTTAACATAAATCCCAAAGAGGCAGGACTACGTAGTTGTCAAATGCGCGTTCTTCGCTGTATCCCATACGTGATTGGTCTTGGTGTTTACTGGTGTGTGCTGCAGATACATAGAGTCAAACTACTGCTGTTAAGCAAATCGAATACAGACGTTATCCGGTATAGGCTGATAAATTATTTTTCTTTAGTCGTATCTTGTTAACTATTTACCATATCGATAAATTTTAAAAGAAAATCTGTAGATATCAATGATGTCTACGCGTTACGTACTGTAGACCTGCTGTTATCTATATTATGATCTGGTTTTATAAAATCGTTTCGAACTCCGTGTCAAATTCGCTCCACAGCTCCTACAATGTCACATTTAATCGAAATCCCTTCAGCAGTTTCGGGATGAAACATGCTAGCAGATGGCTGAACCGACGCGATTTCTTCTAAATGCTTTAGATTGGTATAATTAATTTAAATAATGAAACGCATATTTGTCCTCTTATCGCTTCATAGGCCTACCGAAAATGCAAACTTCAATTCATAGAAACATAAAATCTGTAGTCGGATTAGAACTCACAAGTTTTGCGATTGAAAACCAAATCAACAGGATTAACGCCTAAAGCGAGCGACGTTAAACTAGTGTGGCCCAAGCTATATTGAAGGACACTGTCTTTCAACAT
This sequence comes from Zootermopsis nevadensis, assembly GCF_000696155.1. The sequence goes on along the minus strand of NW_019059700.1, from coordinate 1,340,168 downwards.
AGTGCCCCACATTTCACTTATTCATCGTGAATAAGGACAAGCACTAGTACATACATATAATACAATATTTTCTTTTATACTACACTTGCTATTTGAATTAATGGCTGCTTCCTCCGCCGGGGGGCGTGGTGCGTGCCTTGTCATGCAGCAAGGGTCAACGACTAACAAACAGCGAGGGTTGTTCCCGGAGTAGATGAATTTACTTGCCTAAATATACATTTGTCATTGAGAATTTGAGGTCAGGTTCGCAATGTTCCCCGTGTTTTTTGTCCTCGATCGTAAATGTTTTATATTTTGATAGAGATGTCAGTCCCTTCATGACCATTTCACTCTTCCTGACTCATCGCATTTTAGTTTTTCCTTCGACGCTTCTCAGACGGTGTAAACAAAACAAACTTGTCACCAGGAGTTGCATAGCTCCTGGCGCTTTAACCCCGGGTACCCACTTCGTTTCCCGGCGGTGCCCGGATTTATAACTTGTGTTGGGCGAGGCCGTGGTCTAGGCAACACGGAGTTTTCCTCCGGGGGCTTCTTCCCCGGTTTCTCCGTGGCATCCCAACACTTACTCCATTCACACACAGAAGAAGGCAATGGCAAACCACTTCTGGATCATCTGCCAAGAACGTATATGAACAGGTCCCAGTCCGAGAAAAGGATGGAAAGATCCTGTTCATATGGACCTGTCGTCAGCCAGAATACTAAATAAATAAATAAATACTACATTTATTTTGTACTGACCCACGTTATTATATTATCACATCAATTCCGCATTCAATTTCAATTACATTCAACCGATCCATACATTGAATTACTAAAAATGGCGGTGCTATATGCGGACAATTATTTTAATTCATTGCACACCGTTTAAAACTTCATGAACTTTAATTTTATCACATTATATTATTTTAGCAAATTGTCATGGCTATTTTGAACTTGTTTAAAAAAAACAGAGTTAATTGTGAAGGTAATTTTCACACGTCTGTTGCAGTCACTGCTGTTGTCTCGATTTAGATATGTTTTGCATGTACTTCGTTGCTCTACATTTTAATATATGTTAATAGTGGTGGAGGCACATTAATATTATAATTACTGCTTACCGGATGGAACTTGAAACAATTGATTTTATGCAGTTCCTGTGAGAGAATTTGATGTTGGAGAATGTATTGATAACACGTATATGCCTAGGCCTAACCTGTATCATATTAAAACGTGAGAGCATTGATGATAAAAAATAAATAAATTTCCGATAATAGATGGAACAATGAAAGCAATGTGAAATGTAAGGATAATCGTATAGAATCTGTATAATGCAATCGCAAGACGTGTATAATTCTTTCATACCTAGCACAAGTTTATACAGTTAAAAGAAATATTACAAGAAAAACTAAAGTTTCTGAACGCGTTTTCAGATGTCAGTACCAGGATTTGCACTATGATAGCAAGACACAAGTTCAGATAAAAAAGATAGGAATTACGTCTAGATATTAATAAAACTACAAATAGAATTTCAGCGTATAGAAGTGGTAAATGTAGAGAACATGCTGAAAGGCTGGAATAAAAGTATCCTAAAGAGACCTTTAAATTCGATCATATTCTATACGAGGAAGAAGGGATGTTGCAGACCTACAGAAATATGGATCCAAAAATTGTAATTGGGTCTAATCCTCTGAACTTAGTTGAGACATTTTATTCCCTCTTCCCCAAGCTCTTCCATGAATTGTTTTCTACTGGTCTTTAACTGTGTACACAATGAACTCTGATCGTAGTTGCGCGGAAACTTTGAGTTAGGACAGTCAACCCGTGGTGATTCTTGAATCCGAATCGCGCGAGCACCATGGATACGCAAGGAACCAGGACGTGTTTTAAACGAGGTCTTCGTTATGCTTTGCTACATACGATGAAAAAATAAAAGTACTGGCAGGCCTATTTAAACAGCAAAATCATATGTATTGTCCCTCGCGGTTTTAATAATGCAGTTTTTTTATTTCTGCCTTTCTGTCTTTTCTGATCCCTCAATCCACATCTTTCGTATCTTCCGTCCCTCCTATCAATCCATCGATCCATCCATCCGACTTACTGCTCCTCGGTAGAGAAGACAATGGAAGTATTGTTGTAAATGGGATGATGGCGCCTGATATGTAATTCGTCACAAAATCGTAAATTTGTAATAGGCGATATTAAAAAGCAAGACACTTTTAAACAAGCTGGTAGCAGAGAGACGCCATGGTGAAAAACACTACTAGTAGTTGAACACAAATGTGTTTTTCATCTCACAGAATAAGAACAAACAAAAAATATCCGTTTGGGAGTTAGGCAAAGGATTTACAACTCAGCGGCAGTTTTTATGAACAAAGAAACTCGGTCTTGAATAGATTCATCTGAACGGCTGTTTCGTTTTAGCCGCTCAGAAAGACATGATAGAGCCAAGACGATGCGTGGCGTAGTGACACGAGAATTTCGAGCTCCTCATTTTGGCGACCCATAAAAAGCCTGGCGACGAGCACATCATCTAGTGGCAAACAGGCAAGTCATGACGGGTGTGGAAGGAAACCACCGACAGCAATTTTTAACATTTGACGATGGTGACGGAACATTTGGCAACCATGAATGTGATCAATGCCACGACAGAACGCGCACTGCAGCTCCCAGTCACGTGTCGAAGTCACTTGTATGGTCATGGTACTGGTGTGACGAGAGGGGGTTGTGACGCAACAAGTTCGCGATTCTACCACGACCTTGCCACATGCGAAATACAGATACAGGTCTGGTCATGAAATACAAAGCACTGTCGTTAAGTTTGCTTGTGCAGAAGTCTTCGAAAGGAAAGAACTCCAAGAGTAAATCATTAGGCATCAATCGGCAGGTTATTTGGAACTGAAATTGTAAAAGAAGGTTAAGGACAGGAATGGGATGAGGCAATCTAAGCCTACTTCGTGGTGTATCCTGGCATTCGCTTGATAATACTGAGGAAAAATGCGAAATAACTCAGGATACTTAAAAATATTCCACAACAAAAATCCGAGAACCAAACACCCAAAAACCAATTGGAAGCGATAATCTTTACTTCTTTTAATGTTGAATTACGAGTTTCGGCCGGCGAAAGAAACTTGTGTTTATCTTCAGACACCGTCGAGTCGGAAAAACAGAAGCATCTCGTCAGTAACTAGTTTTCAATTACCGATATCGAACTTCATCAACATCAGCCATGTTATCTGGTCACCTAGTAACGAATCTGAGTTCTTAACGAATGGTAGCAAGTGGTAATCCTACTGCTCATTAATACCCTGCATATTTTATTTGAGGTTTAGGTAACGACGCTGTCAGGGACTCAGACTATTCTGCGTTGAATGATAGGATACGATCAATGACTAATGAACTGAAAATAATATGGAATTTGCCATTGCCTAATCTGAGGCACTGTCTTCAGCATTCACCTGGAGTGACCACGAAAAACCTAGCCAAAACGGTTGGGTTCCGGGCCGAAATGTAACTCGGGACCTCCCAAACGTCGCTCTACCGAAACGCGAAGATTGGTGTAATCCGTATAAGCAGAGTCGTTAAACCGTTATTTCCTTTAAAAATCTAGAAAATTCCTACATTTATTGTATATACAAGAATTTAGTACGATATATAACTCTTCACTATGGTGTAGGTCTTCGTATGCTTAACCAGGAAACTCAGTAATACGTATAAACATGTACAGTACGATATGTTATCCTTACTTACGTAGTTTCCTATAAACATGTAAGAATATAGAAGGCAAGATCTAATCTAATACGTGGGTATTCTGAGCCGATGTTCGCGCTTAGTCACAACGCAGAAGTTTCCAGGCGCGTCTAACTTCTTCCCCGGCACTAAAATTATGACTCTCATACAAAGAAGTGGAGCGCGACATTACTGAATTCAGATTTGTGCTGGCTGCAAATTCTGAGGCGACCGCTGGGAAGACAAGTGTAGAAGGGAAAAACAATATTAAAGTGTGTCTCAAGGAAATAGTGTTGGAGGGTATAGACTGGGCTCTTCTGGCTAAAGGAGACCTGTAGCTGGCTGTTGTGAACACGGTGATGAACTTTGGATTCCATAAAAAGAGGGTATTTCCTGACCAAATGGTCCTGCTAGAGCACTGTATCTAAATAGACATCGCACCGAGGTACCAAAGAAATACGGTGTTTATGGAAGAAACAAAAATAAAAACATAGAACTCGAAATTCAAGTTGAGGTATTACTATATTAATCCACGATTTCTCCACCGCACAGACTCTAGGCTATGTAGCGTAAAATGGGATGGTATAAATTATGAAGTGGAAAATATATGGGAGGAATCGCTACCGGCGTAAGTTTTAACTTTCATAAACTATCCATAAAAAGAATCATCTGACCAGTGTATCATGTTAGCCTAGTCGATTACCACATTCACTTCATTTTGTGAAGTGCGGACAGGTTTTTCTACAGGATACGCTGACTGATGACAGAAACAGCACAGCGGAGGACTCCGGAGAGACTCACAAGTTCCCTGCCCGCGTTCTGAGCGAGAATTTCTCCTGATCGATGGAAACATCCGTTATTAAATGGGAGAGAGAAAAACACGCGTCCCGTCGTCTGCATCCAGGCTTCATCGAAGAACAAAGAAAATTGGGTCATAAAAACAGAGACCGTTCCATTTTGCGTCTCCTAGCAGCGACGTTATGATGGGGTTTGCAGTAGCAAAAGAAAGAAACCATATCGAACTCTGTGGTACATTTCAGAAATATTCAGTGAAGCCTCCACTTGATGTTTGTGTCCTCTCGAAATTCTTAACTGTACCAGTAACGACACTAGAGACATTCACTTGCTGTTGAAGTATTTACATTGCATTGCATTGCATCAAACTGCTTTACCGACAAGAAAGAAAGGACGAAAGAAAGACTAATGAGGTGGAACTTTCCGGTCTTTCGTGAGATAAGCCCAATATGTAACTGAGGACCATCGTCTCAGACAAGGCGCTGTTCCTATTACCGACGTATTTCTAATGAAGACGTCACGACCAATAACTGAAAACATAACGTACACAGTATTACATTTGCACCTAAGCAGTTGCGCTATGATTTAGCATCTTGTTGAAGGTAGTGATCCTCTTTTCCAAAACAAATGAAGATTGGTGACCGAGTTCGATCCACCAACCCTGTATGTACAAGGCTGGCACGACAGACAATACTAGTTAGAACTGAAACTGTGCAGTACCAATTGTTTGGAAGGTCTGCGCATTGAGCAAGACAAGGACATGAAAACGGTAATCATTTAATTAGCTAGTGGCGTCAATGGGAAGATTCATAATTCGCGTTAATGGAACAACATACACATGCCTGCCTGCAGAGCTGGCTAACTGAACTTCCACAAGCGTAGTGCATGTGAGAAGCAAAAAACTAGTTCGGTAAATCATTTCCAAAAATTCAGCGTTTGCTCATTTTTCTTTCCATCAAGGGCTTCTCCCTCAGCATTCCTGTTGTGAAAAATGAAGGTTTACCTCGGGCAACAACAGAGCTCGCCGTTAGACAAGAACCCAGTTCAATCCAATTAACATACTCAAATTTTAAAAAATAATTTTCTTTTATTGGTCTCAGAAGTGGTCCCTTCCTATGAGGTTTCCCAACCAATATTATGTATTACAGTGATGGGGTAATCGTGGACATTTTCCTTAGCATCTTAATTTAAAATTTAAAAGCCTTTAAAATAACACAAGGTTTCAGAAGCTGGCTCTACTTTAGTTATCAGGTAAATCATTTAACTTAGTTATGTCCACTTGAAAGAGCTAGTCTGTATACAATGGACACAACTGGCCGCCTTGCATGGTTTTACCTGATAACGAAAGTAGAACCAACATCTGAAACCTCGCCTGTTTTTTCAAAAAATATTTTAAATATTGAATTAATCGACGGAGAAAAACATCCAACAATACGTACCAGTTCGACAACACTCCTTCATCTAAAATCTTCGGAAAATATTGGGTGTGCGTTATGCGACATCGTTCGTGCACTATGAATAACTGTAGACAGCTCGTAAAACACGCTGAAAGAGGGCGTTCGTATTTATTGGTGTCTGTCACATTTATTATTCGAAGTTACATAACGTTATCAGAGTCATAAAATAACATAAACCCACATACGTCACTGAAGTGCGCACGCTGTTTCTGTAAGTGGCTGTAACACTAAAGAACTGCGTAATGTACTGTGCATTTTTCAGGATATTAAAGTTGAACTTCACATGCAGTTGAAACATTAATAGGGAAGAGCGACAAAGAGTTCTTCCCACATTTTCTGGACCTCGGAACCATTCCCGTCCTCAGAGAGACCTGTAATTCCCTGCACTGATTAATAAGTTTGTAGTTATGAAAAGGTTATGACACGGAAACGGTAAGTTTTATGACCCCTGATAGCAGGAAAAAACGCCATATCTCCATTACACATGACAGGATCACAAACACAGCAAGTGAAGACAATGATCTTCGGGTACCTTCTTGTACCAACACTGTGGAAGCTACTGCAGTATTTCAGATACCGTTCTTTTACGTCTGTCTTCGGTAAAAGATAATGAGCTTTTTACGTATTCACTCTTGGTGTCATGGGTCTTTACAAAGGTGTAATTTCTTGTGAGAAGAATGTCGTTTAGATATACTTGCATAACCCACACTGATATAAGGCAGCAATCACGGCGAAACCTCGAAATCTCTGGAAATAATCTTACGTCATGTAAACTCAGGTTTCGGCGGTTACACAATTTTGTAGTCCCCACTCTAACTCTTTGCTTGCCGTTCGGGGTAAATACGACCAGTGAAACGTTAAAGCTCGTGGAAACCAGTTTGTCGACAAAGTCTGATTTACTTCGTTAGTGTTGCCATTTCTTTCAACGGTGCCGTCTTAAAACCTGATGTACCAGTGTAGAAAAATTACACGAACAGGAAATGATTGTCAGGCATGGGTCTAATTTAATGGCAATTTCCATGCACTTCGTTATCCGCCAATCAGGAAGATGCCATATGAAGACGTCGTGCACAAGTTATAAGTGAAGTCAAGGGTGCTTTCGTAATTATTCCATCAAGGATAACCTTTCATTTCGAACAGTACCTCAGTGGTAATAAGTCATAATTCCTTTGTCTAACAGAGAAAATTAGCATATTTGAATAGAGTAAAACCGAAGATGAAATTGTATTATAATGTAGCAATGGAAACAGTCCCATTAGGCGAGTGATCGCCAACCGTACGCCCACAACACCCTGATGCCCTCGGAGGGATTGTGGGTGTCCACGGGAAATTGTAAAATACACGCAATAATTTCGTCACATTTCATTGATGATCGCAAAGAATGTGGTGATTTGTGCTTTTTCCGCGGTGAGAAATCCTTAATATTTATATTGCATTGGGAGGGGAATGAGTGTAAATAATGATGAAATACTTTAAGAAAACGGATCTTTGTTTGATATATGTCCATCTAGAAACAGTCCATCTGTCAAAACAGTGTTTACAAAAGTGCTTGAAAACAATGTGTAAAGCTATTAGCACGTTTTGGTAGATTGATACAGTTCCCGCCATAAATCATACGCTTCTCTCATTTTCCCGTCACCCAGAAATGTTGGCGACCACTGTTAGAGACAAATGAAACGTTTATTGAGTTCGAATTGTCCATCACTAGATTACGGGTGTAGGCTATTTAATAAGACGACCTTGGCAACATGCTCAAAGGCGTGAATATGACGTAATTCTCAGAAGCAATAATCTGCCACATAAAAGGAGATTGTATGCGATCGTGGCCCTTCATATGGTAGGCATACGTCATGATAATAAACTGGAAGCTTATGACAACCTTTTGTAACATGAAAACTACACCCCCTCCCTACCCTCAACTCCATTACGGAACTTAACGATATAAAAAGTAGTTCTCATCACTTGTTTTGAATTAGAAATGTACCGGGTCAACAGCGGACCGTCTATTCTGTCTTCCTCTAGTCCCAGATACGAGTCGCACCCTGAAGTAGGCCTCCCATTGCACTCCCCTTTCATCGCCCTTCTCACATTTCATTTCACAGTACGACACATCTGTAGATGATAGAGTTACAAAAACCATTACATTGACGCAGTAGCTTGCAAAATTCACACACATACGTCAAAGGTCTCAGATACATGGGTGTCTCAACTACTCTGCAAATTCCGTGTGTTTTATGGAATCAGAATTGGGCCTCACTATATTGTTTTTTCTCAGTAATATTAGTCCGTGTACTATGAACCCCAAAAGTTTCATTTCTTGTTATTTCAATTTTTAATTTATTTCATTGCGATTACAACGCTATCTCAATATAATGGACAAGAAAGTAAACACTGATACATGACCAAATTATTATTAAATAACAACATTAAACCGGGCCATGGCCAACTGAGTTTTCCTGTTGCTGGATGCTTGCGGACCGCTGGCCGTATTTTCTTATCCTCATACATTAAACTATCAGTGTAAATTGTGCATCTGAATGAACTATGCGTTAAGTGCATACGTACCGCATCCGGTTTAGAACATCTGTTCTAGCTGAGCAACTCGTCGTCCACGGTTGTGTGTGTGGACGAGAGCTATCGAGAGCAAAAAAGGAACAATGTGTGTAGCCTACGTTAAGGACAGAGCACACGTAAGAATATTAAACAAACATTATAACATCACTGTGCCGTTGTGAAAGAGCCCGGCATCACCGAGGTACAAATGAAAACAAAAGAATGACATACAAAATTGCGCAATAGGAAAGTTACCGATGGATTCTTCCTGAAGTGTGTTATTTTGTTCATGAAATGGTATTCTTGAAAGGAAGTGACAAAGCCATGGAAAATTTTCTCTCTTTCATAAAGTAGCAAATCAAACACCCACATGAAAACTCACTGAAATCAAAATATTTTCAAAAATAACAACTGAATGGATTAAAGTGAAGACTATTCGAACAAAATGACTAATAATGCAATTTAATTCTTTATTTTAACGTACGAACTCAACATCTACAGTTACTGAGTCTGCACAAGAAAATAAGTGCAAAGAACTGAAGAAAAGCAATGAAATAAACATAATAAAACATTCTAATGCACAATATTGCGAAAGGCCACAACGTACAATAATAATTGATAGACAAATTTAACCTTTTGAAACCGAAGCTCATTTAAATAATATTTAGAAATTCAGTTCGTACCACAAAGAAAATATAATTCTTCACCATTACATTAACCACCACGGAAATGCACAGAATAATCGTACAACGTTGCAACACGAACAGAGGAGCTCAGGCGAGTGAAGAAAGCTCAGAACTCGCAGCGTAGCAAAGCTAGAAACACTGCACTACCAGTGACTTTGATCCGCTCGTTAAGGTGGGAGGGGTGAAGTCTTTCCGTGCCTTGAAGCATGTATTTTGGCGATAACATTTTTAACACTTTTTAAAGAAATAATCCCTGTTCATACTGAAAATCTTATGAAACCCCTAAATACAAAATTAAATCTGTTTTCTTGTCTAATCAAGTGGAGCACGTGATTACAGTTTCAGTGATTTAATTTGTAGTTTTTACATTAATATACGATTAATATATCATTACATAAGTAAAATATTTTCTGCCTTTTTCAAAATTATGCAACAAGGTGTGCTTCAATTGTCCATGTCATTTGAGTTCGTACCTTGGAATATTTCCTGTAGTGAATCTATATCACTTGGTCGTTACCAGATTGACAATTTAGGTAACGATCTCATATGTTTTCAAGATGTTTTGATGAATTTAGTAATCAACGAGGCTAAGATTCGAACACAAGATCCCAGATACGGCCCAGGCGAAGTAAACATTCAGCAGCGATTTTGAATTCCGTGCTTTACGTTACAGAGTTATAACGAAATTCTGGTACATTTTTGCTGTTTGCTTTTCTTGCAAACAAGCAGTGACGAAATACTGGCACTGAGACAAGGTATAAGGACTACAGTAACTAGCAGCAATACCACAATTGTAGTTAGGTAATTTCAGATCACTATATCAACTACTATGTCATTATAAATTATGGAAGTGGGATAATTACAGGAGGAAACTTTCATATTTATTACACATTCTATCTTGGTATTAAGCTATCATTAAAACCACGAAAAACTGCCATGTGCAGCTTCCGGCTACGATTTCAACCTCGGTGCCTACCTGTAACCGCTCATCTGGAAGTAGTTAGGTTTTGTTAGTTTTTCTTTTGTGTGTGTTTCCAGTATTTCAAAACCTTTGTGTAAGATTCTAGCACCACCTGCAGAGAACAAGGGTGGACTTCAGCCCTAAGAGCTAGAAGTCGTGTTTAGGCCATCTGGGCAGAAAGGAATGTTTGGGATCTGGTTAATATCCGATCTCGACTCTGCCTACGACGGACAGAGAAGTGCTTTTAGGAGCCCGGGACCCAGGCGCTGAGGAGAATTAGGGAGGGACACTCTGGTAGCGAAGGTGCTAGATACACACAGGAAGCTGTAAATTGTATACCAATAAATATCGTGACTTCAAACTTCAATCTGAATTATTATTGACTGGTGTGATCAGGCCGTTAACACGACCTGAGATAAGAGCTACCTACCGACTGGCTAGGCCCTAAAAATCCTACACCCTGAGATATCCACATAGCCCTTGGGAGGAGAGGCAGTCAAACAGCAACCCTGATACGGCAACTGTCACGAGGCCACGAGCAGTGGACGGTTACATACCGAATGCAAGTGAGACATTGAACTGAACTTCACAAGCCGCTAAGTAAGTCTTCCTGGTGGCTAACTGAGAATCAAATATACTTAGAGCAAGTGTCTAGTTTTACATTATGCTTCATCATTACCATTGCATCTCATTACGCTATTTTAACCGCGGGGCAAGAGTTCAGAATAGCAATTACTTCCAGAATCATTCTCCGCAGAACGAGCCTTTTCGTGGCCCTAAATAAATTTTACGATAATTGGGTTACATGAGTGCCTCTACAATAAAGTGAAACTAATCTCATAAAGGACTTGATCGTCATGCAGAATATATTAATAAGCATACATAATCAATCTGTCCCATGTTCACGTTTAAGATATTGTTTCTCAACTGAGTTCAAACACAGAAGACGCGATTTTTAAATCTAAAGGTTTCATAATTCTAATTTAGAAGAAACAAATACATTTTACTAAATAGGTTGGGATTGGTTAAAAATTAATATGTGCAAAGTGTATATGTGGAATTGCTATTAAGATGGATATCTCTTTGGTTGTAGTGCCCGTGTAGTCTGGTAGAAGTTACCAACGTTTCAGAGGTCCTTGCTGCCTCTATCATCAGGGCGATTACTTATGGAGGCAGCAAGTATCTCTGAAACTTTGGTAAAATTCAGCCATGCTGCAGTCAAGACGACGGCCATGTTGGTCATCCCCCGGTCCACGCGTCAGCGTGAAGTTTTACAATTCTTAACCCATTATTTATTTCACGATGTGTAAAATATACAGCTGTTTCGTGTTTTAAAGTTGGTTCATTTCTACATAATTACTATTATGGACTTTCTTTCAATTGCTGCTAATAACTTACTCGACATAAAATAGTATAGCCTTCGGCCATGATGAGAAACGTAGATCGGGCCTGGGGGTGCTGGAAGTTTACCATACGACCTTTAAATGTTTGCGACAGTGATTATACACGACGTTTCAGAACATCATACTTACAAATTTTATTTTCACTCTTAGTGGTGTGCGACATCAACAACAATTTACCCACTAACTCAGAAGACATTAAACTGTTAATCGCACCTTTTAGTAGCGTACACTAACAACCTATTACGTGAAGTGTACAGCTATCTCCCGAAATATCTCAAGTAATATTAGATAAAGTCTTTGCGTTGTTATATTCTAGGTTGCTGTTCCTCGATTCCATATGAGTATTTTGCTACTATTCCTACTTCACGTATCACTTACTAAATAAATAATATTGCACTGAAAATAGGGCCAAACTGTCTTAAGTATTATCAACTACAATTTTTATACCCATTAAGATATGAATCAGTCATTCAATGGACTGCAGCGTTTATTAAACGTTAGCTATGTACACTAACTACGTAACAGAGAAGTGTTAAAGTTGGCAGCATTCAAGACAGAAAAGTTTCCGAATCACGTGATCTAAGTCGTTATTTTGCACACTTCCCAAAACTCTGGAATGCTTGGCTCTAAGATAGGTGGCCAAATCTGATGACGTTGTCACTTCTCTCACCACGCAGTGTCAAACGGCGAGGTGTTTACCTTCATTGTGTATTGTGGACGATGGGTTCTGTCCAAAAGTTCCATTTCTTATTTTCAATGTTCTATCTAGAAGTATTTATGTAATAGTCAACGCAGTTGTGGGGACTAAAGACAATAACAGAAACTAGGCAAAAGGTATATCATTTGGTTGGTTCAGAAGTCAATAAGTCATTAAACGAATTACAAAGAAAATGTTTTATTAATTTACATGCATGAAAATAACATCAGAGGTTGACAACATAAATGCGATCCCTAGTAACTACTGACGTACAGTGGAGCCTGAGCATTGTTACGCATATCACACCTTCAGTTACACCCTACACACAGAAAAATCAATGTTCTTTAATTACACTTATTGGCTTCTGAACCGACCATATACTACACGTGCGTGTGCATAGGCCTGTACATAAAACTGCTAGTGCAGCAGCAAGTTTCAGCATGACTGATATCAAACCCCGCTGCTGTATATGATTCTACGTTCATCCCCTATCCTTAAAACCTACTTACTTCCCTATAATTCCTCCTATTCTCCTGTTTCTTCCTTGAATTTCCAAGTGGATGTTTTCTAAGGGATATCTTAACCAACATTCTGTATGCAGTCAATTTCCCGCTGTCTTAGCCACCTAGACATCATTTAACGTTTAGAAAACTAATCTTTCTCTTATACTACGCTAAATAATTTAAACGGTTTTATCAGCAGACAAATCAAACAAGAGGTAGCAGTGTTAGTCTTCAGTTTAAAAATACAATCATTTCAGAGCCTATAGATTAACTGAAATATCGAAATGTATTATAGTTCTTTCTAGAAAGCAATTCCAGTAAGGAAAAGTATAAGTAAGTTTATTCATCTGAAATTATTACTATACCGGTTACTATATTATATAAGCGTATACATTCTGTGTGTAATATTCCCTGTTGCCACTGATGATGACTTCTTGAGGTTGAAACGCCTTTGGCAGTAGTGTCTTTTTTATAGTGTTAATAGTTTTGTTTGTTTCCTTATTTTATATAACAATATTCCAGTTTTTCAATTCTTGGTAAAGCAAACAAATTACGATTACTACTTGTTTGGATCCAACGTTGCTTTTTAAAAACTATTGAATGAGTCTGACATGAAAAATCTGTACGAACGATTTCCCCTAAAAACTTCGGGTAACAAGTCCTCAGTACCCTTTTGATGGGACGTCAAATGGCCGCTAGAGCCCCTCAGTGCGTTCTAACACCGGTCGCCCGCCTTCATGACGAAGATATTACTGCTCATACTTACCTCATCTTATACAGGTGGTCATATTTTATGACAAAAAAATCCTATTTTTTTATAATTTTCACATTCGTACGTAATTTGCCCTATAATATATCCTTTTTATTGCGATGCTTATTCACATTTTCATTTTTAAAACGCGCAAGTTACAGGCGGGCTTACTTGTTTTCTATCGAATGGAAATACATCACGCTTAATTTTTAATTCATTTGAAAACCAATAATATTCATACATTAAAGTCAACTATGGGAGTAAAAATTAAAATGGTCCCAGCGCCTAAACATGTGGTGATAGGACGGAATGTGAAACAGATCCTCCTTCACCTCCCAGTGCTGATACACAGAGGATATGAACTGACGGTCGTGGTTACACCAGTACGACGAGAGTGGAAGTTTTCATTTCACCGCTAACTGCAGAGTGAATAGCTCTGAGATCCACGCAGCCTCTTATACAATGCGCATAGAGGATAAATATATGAAAATCAAACAAAATAAATACAGCGCGCGTTTAGGATTACTGACAGTCGACGGTTGGCTGTCCTGTATTTTTACCCATGGTCAAACAGTGCGGTAACATAGTTCCCTGCATTCTCCGTGTACAGGAACTTGTATTTGGCTCTGGAACTGTATTTGTTTACATTACGAATAAGAATAAATGTGTACAGTGGCGGAGCGTTCATGTTAGCTGTGTTATTCCGGCTTACACTGAAAAACGAAAAGCAAAATTTTTCTTTCCTACTCTCGCGGATCAGTGGACCTCCGTACACAAAAACACAGCAGAACCTATTAGATAAAACGAATCGTTAGCCAACTTCAGCCAGCCAGGCGTTGTCAGTCAGACAGTTGAGACTTGCGCTTGCCGCCTGGCTAACGATGCATTTTTCGTAATAGGTCCTACCACTCAACAACAAAAGTAAGAAGAATGTCATCTTATTTTTAGTGTATCAAAGTTAGCCATGCTAACATGGTTAACACTGTTCACATGCGTGAGACCTATAACTAAATCAACCGACCAGCCAAAAAGGACGAAACAAAGTACTATCTATGTTTCGTAACGACACAGCGGGATGTTCCCAAATGTCTTGTATATTTTTACCGGCAGTTTTGGCTTCACGGGGTGAAGTAGAGGCGCCATCTTGTTTTGTCACTCCCACCAACTTCTCAAAACTTACTATCCGCGCCTACAGCATACGAATATATTTAGAAACGGCCGGGAATCATCACGTAAAATTCTATGCCTCTCGGACATACGAAACAGAGACAACAGAACACCCTCACACTTCGCTAAATTTACATCGCTTGCAATTTGTATGCATTTCTCTGGAACAAACAAACCCTAACACCGTAGATTTTTAATGAACATAGATAGTCCTTGGAGACAGACGAAAGTAACAGCAGTAATAATAGCAGCATTGCGGTACTCGTGAACATTTCTAAACTCTCCATCGACTAGCTGTACCAGTCACATCTTACATAGAGAAAGAATTTGTGGTAAATACAATAAAATGAAGAAGAATATCAACCAGAGTATTAGTAGAATAGTGTACATACATGAACAATAAGCCGTTACGTAAAATTGTTGTTCAGGTAACGTACTAAAAATACGAGACAACGAAAGCCAATACATGAAAAGCTCTGATACGCTTATAAATAAATAATATGAAACGGAGAGATAAAAGTTGTTATTCTGTCTGCAAGAAATGCCACTCTGAACTTTTATACATTTACACTCTCTTTGTGACTACATCTTTATTGTTAGCATAAAGGGCTGAAGCGAATATAAATCGCTGTTTACTTAAACCCTTCTTGCTGAGTACCAAAGATACAGCCTACAGAAGAATGGATGCGCAGAACAAGACGTTAAATGCTGAAGAAGAATATTTGATCAGCTGAAGAGGTAGACTTCCAGTTAAATCTAAGCGGGGTCTGACATATATAATTTAATTGTCGAAATATGGGTAACAATTTGTTTCATTCCAGTTACCT
The DNA here is from genome assembly GCF_000696155.1 of Zootermopsis nevadensis. Next base: position 1,324,663 of record NW_019059700.1, on the reverse strand, counting down.
GTAACAAATTTCTTAATTAAAACACACGTTGTATCGCTAGTATATTCTCAGTTCCCTGCTTTGTTACGACGTATTAATAGAGGGGCTCTAAGTGTGTTTTATGATATTTTCTGCGTATTTTTGTCAATTATTCAATGTTTGCTGAAGAATCTCTTTATTTTAATGCATTCCTTAAGCAAGTAAATGGCTGAGAACTTCCTCAGAAGAACACCAGTAGTCTATCCTCAGTGTAGAGCTCTGGAACCTCTTACATGATTTTGAAAGTATGAGTATTCTGTTTGCATTCGTAAACTTGGGCATTAATCGTGAATTTGGTTGTTATATCCTAACCAAGGCGACTGGTGGTGAGAAATGGAAGCAGCAGTCCTGTCGTTCTATTTATTAGCCAGACACAGACATCAACGCTCCCATCGTAGATAAACCACTCGTCTTTGTTGGAATATGCCGACCGACAATGTAGAAACAGCGCCGTACCTACGTTGTTAACTACAGATTAGATAATAGGACGTTCCACAAAAAGAGAGAAATCGCAGAAAGATTAGTCCTCTCATGTCCCGCGCCTAGATGAACCGTTTTCAAGAAATTTTAAAGAATTTGACTGGAGTGCGAAGAATATCTGCAGTGGTCAGTTCCTTCGCACTGTTAAAATATATTTATTAAGTTCACTAAACTTATGAACGAGGAATGAGAATTTTTAAAGTATGAACTTTGTGCATCCTCTGTATATAACGACATTGTACCTTGGCAAATATACAAGGATAATATTAAAATTGAACTTAAAAATGTGGATGTGAACTGGTTGGACATGGCTCAGAATAAGGACCACGATAAATAACTTCCGGTTTCCATAAAGGACGGCGTAATTTTCACTAAGTATGTGACTGTTGTTTTCTCAGGACGTGTTTTGCTACACGGTTTTATATAACGTCATTGTACTTTATTGAAATAAGGATTTATGTAGTTATTAACGCGACGAGACAGATATTTCAGCTTCGCAGCTCTCAATTATAACAATTACGTCATATTTTATGTACGCATTTTATTTCAGTAACTTGTGTTTACTTATTCTGGCAAAACGTCCTTGGTAACTTAACAGTAGCTAAAGATCAGAGGTTCACGTAACCATTTTTAAAATAGAAGTTCACTTCTTCTCCAACATAGATCAGTTTTGTTCCTCTTTCTATGTCGATTCTTTCAAGTGTTGTAGTTACAAACGTTAAACCTAAAAATGAAAGCGCGTATTACCAAGACTGTGAACTAACTGTTGCTTCAGTTTTGTCTCTGCTGTTACGTGTCCTTGTGAGCACGAATGTCCCTTGGAAGACACAATCTTGTTATTTGCATAAACTTATTCATGTTCACAATTCTGCGCGGTTTTCAAGTTAGAAATGGTTCGCTGGCTTCGCAATTATTGGCACAGCTATAAAATAGACACTAGATAAATTAGGATAGGAACCACATAAAATAATTTATGACATTGTAAGACTATTTAATAAATCTCTATTGTATCCAACGTCACTGATATGAACTTGAGTCAGAACAATTACTGACCAGCTGAGAACATTTATCTGTGCATTAACAATCACAACGACCAGACGGATTCTGTACCCACATAATTTGTCATTTCCGACGTAAAGGGATATAAGCACAAGAATTATAACATAAATGTGATTGCTACTTTTGAGTCTATATTCCCTACTTTATAACGCCAGCAGTTTATGATAACTGGCCCTTCCGCCTGAAATTCGTGTCTGTATTGTGTTTATCATAGTTTTTATAACTTTTAAACAAATCAATGTGCGTGACTTGTGAGGGATTTTCGAAAATTCATTTACATTTTCTTTATAAATCTACAACTTTTACCTGGCACCGGCAAATTACTACAAGTAAAACTCTCTTGGACTTTTTTGTCCCATATATTGAAATTAGTATACATTTGTGTTTATTCCTTATACCTCTGACCTTCTCGATTACTTTAAATTCAGAAATTAAAGGAATCTGAACTCACAACGTAAGAAAATCTTGCCAGCCTGAAATTGTAACTGAATTGAATTTAACTGGACTATTCATTAAGAATAACGCTGTATGCTTGTGAAAATTAATTTTTCACAATGAAGATAATTAACTGCGTTATTTCCGACAGAGTAAAAGCTTCCGCGCGTGTAAGTGTTCCACTGCACAGACTGTGTAAGGTGACAGATGCACTGTAGCCTTTACAGCAAAATACAGTTAACGCGTGTAATAAGCGTGTTTACAGTTACAGCTACTTTACCACTTCACGTATGACTCCGTGCTTACGTTGAACTATATACCCTACAAGACGTTCACTTCATTTCGAGACAACTTTCATGAATTTGTTCTGGCATTTTGCAACATTAAATTAAATTACACTTTTAACCCAAATTCAACTACCAACAGAAATTTACGGTCGCCTATAGAGTAAATATGCATAATATTCATATTTCATAATATTAAAAAACAACCAAAATACATCGCTTGCATAGATAAGTACATGATGATGGTGATTTGTATATAGCATACAAGATCAACATGAACTCGAAAGCCTATATAAGGATAATTTCATTATAATAGCGGCATTTATGTTAACTACTACATTGAGAAATAGGACTAAGACGTATTTTCTACAGTAAGGCTAATTATGAACGAGAGTGTCATTTAGGTTAAAGATAATTTATGCCTAGATTAAAATGGGTATACCGCATATAAACTGAGTCAGAGTCATGGAAGTGAAAAACTGGTTATCGAAAAGAATGGAAGAAAAAGAATAGAAATTGCACTCTAAATTTCTTACGTCACTATTGCCAGTAGCCGTAACGACACGAATGTAACATGAAGGCACAAGATAGCGACTGCAATGTCCAGATATAAAACGCTGCTTACATGCCTAAGCATAGAGAGTCAAAATTTGACATGGAAGCTTACGTTTGTATCAGTTGCTTGCTTTGTGAGTAGTTCAATTACTCACGGCGAGGTGTGTCAACAATACCTCTTCCCATACAACAACCGTACACTTCTATGCTTCCAATAAATTTAGCAAGCGTAGATGTTATTAGCCTAAAAAATTCTTAACTAATGCAAATACTATAAGCTGCTACAACAATCTGAGCTATGACAATGGCAGTGACGGACAACAAACATCAAATATCGATTAAGAAGAAATAAAGAAACATGCCATATCGATTTGCACGTATTTTTCAATGTGGTAAATTTCTCACAATTTTCACGGATTGTGTAACAAACAATTTAATTTTAAATGAAGTTGTGAAATACCGTTTGGTTTTAACAAAATGTTCTGCAAGAATCGGAAATAGCTCGACTTCATCACTTTCTTGGATGAAAAGTTGTTTGTTTACGTATTTATTTAACGTCTGTCAGCTGCATCGGTTATATTGTCAAATGTTATAGCGTAAAATTAAATGCAGAAAGTTATTAATTACGATAGATGTGTACGGCAGTGACAGCGTGCTGTTTTAAGACACTAAACCAGAATTTACTTGGACAGACAAGGACTCAGGACCAAGATTCAAACCTGTGACCTCAGAAAGAGGCATGCTATTAAAACACGACCTTCTGTACAACTGGAAAAATTTATAATTTTTTGGAGGGTTTATTGAAGGAAAAAGGAGAGTAGTATTTGACGGCTGTGTCTGGAAACAAACGCTTGGAACTGCATGGTCAACAGAGCGCAGAACTGGCGGAGATGGTCATGGTGTGGTTGCAACCCTGTTTACAGGACGTGTTTGAGTTCGTAGACATCGAGAGGTCTTTGGCCCTTTAGTTCCATCTTTCAACCTGACGCAACTTCCGCTTTTTCAGAACACCGGAGGAAGGTTATGTCTACACACATCAAGCTGTTCTTGTCTCCTTGGCGAGACTACCCTAATCTAGTTCGTTGTAAATTACAGACATGGAACGTATTAGCAACTGCTACTTCAGGTTAGATTCTGAACCTGAACCTATGCGAGGAAGCAATTTGTGCGCAATGTATCCCAGACGAAATCAATTAAAAAAAGGAGGTCATCATCAGAAACCTACAACTTTAAGGGACCCTCAGAGAAGGCATCTTAATATTTAACGTATCTTCGATCAAAAACATTTCCTGTTATAGAACTGAATCTTAATATTTTTTACGATTTCACTTTATAATACGAACGGACCACTAACAATTGGCTGTTGAGCCAAATGTCAAAAAAAAAAAAAATCAACATTCGACGGATTCGTCATAAACACGATCCATCTATTTATCGCCTTTGTTTTGCCATCTCGGTTAAAGGAATGTTTCTGTAGTTCATTCAGAAACAGTGCAGAATGTTAGTAAGAATGACTAAAAGACCTGTAGACCTGTTTTCTTAGCCTCCGCGGATGAATGGATGAGAAGATTCCAAGTGTACAAGATGGCCTCTTGAAATATGGGGCATTTACGCTGCGTCTGCGTGTTCGAGATAGCGTAGGCTTTTGAATTTTCATTCATTAGAACGTGCATCACGCATGTCTGAAGCAAAGTAATAAATATGGTACTAGGTATAAGTAAATATATTACAATGATTGTTCTTGTCAAAATATACATTTGTCTTAAATCCACGCACCCAGCACGATGTTAGTTTAAACTAAAATGAATCTTGACGGTCCTATCATAACTTCTACGTATTGATTATGAATGAAATCGGGATTAAACAACATCGGAATCTAATATGTCCACAGCTTCTTTAAAACTACTGAATATCATTAAGCGCTAGAAACGTAATTTCAAGACAAGTGGAACTTTTGCAAATATTAAACAATATAATGGCGACTGACGATTGAAAATTAATGATTTAAACATGTAGCAAAAGGGATATTAAAGCCTGGAATAAAAACAAGAGAATAATGGAGAAAACGGAAAATTTAACAAGAGATTGGATAATCCATTCTGAATATTGTGATGATTTTTTAAAACACTGATTAAGTAAGGATGATGTAAAACATGGTGCCGAAGAAAAAATATTAAAACCTCGAGCAAAGGAAGTAACAGGAGACTGGAGAAAATAGCATAATGAGGAGCTTCGTAATTTGTTCTCTTCATCAAATATCATTAGGGTGAAATAATTATGAGATGGGCGGAGCATGTAGCACACATGGAAGGGCCGTTATATGCATACTATTTTTTTTATAAAACCTCAAGGGAGTAGACCACTTGGGAGACGATTACGTAAATGAGAGGATAGTATTATAACTGAGCTTAAATATGCAAGGTGTGGCATATGGATTGGTTCAATCGACCTTGGAATACAGTCCAGCGACGGGCTATTTTAAACGCGTTAATGAACCTCTGGGTTCATTTAAAAGGCTGCACGGAGTTAGTTAATGGTTTTGTTCATATTGTATGTAATTACATTGTTACATGCTGATACAAAATAATTTATACAGCGGGTTGGAGTTGCAAAGGCTGTTATCACCAGAATTAATCTGGCTTCATTTTGTAAGTCTTTAATCAATCATATGGATCAAATAATTTTTATAGTGTGAATTCTATGGAAACCAACATCTACCGTGATGAATAAGTAAATAAAAATTAACATAAATACCAGCTGCCCACTTTTCTTCTCTTTGCAGTACCACAAAGCTAGTCGAGTTTTAGGATTAGGGCACGCAGTTATGAACTCTGTTACTGTTTCTGATATGAATGCATTAACGTTATATGTGCACTTCCTATTGTGAGAGAGCGAGCGTTGACGGGATCTGTTGCAATGAATCAAAAGGGACAAATTAGAGCACAATTCTAGTGGCGACGAGGTCGGCAGTAGGCTGGCCTAGCTCGGGAGTGAACGTCCCGAAACGGGGTCGCGCTTGGATCAATATCAGCAGGCAGAGAACTGCGTAATGATGCAGGCAACTCAGACGAGGTGAGATGAAATGAAACGAAATGGTAGCTGCGTGGAAAAACACTCGGCAGGATACGACTATATAATGGAAAATGAACAACACCAGGTGTCCTAAAAAATTGTTCCTTCTGAAAAACGATTACGAGCGAAGCTTAATATGGTATAAATGCGACGCAGAAAATCGTGGCAGACGCTTTTCGAAAATGTATGCATAAAGACTCTTACAATTAACAGATGAAATCATAGAATTTAATAATACTTTGCTAAGTCAAAGGAATATTCCCTATCCACCACACTTTTAACTAAGTCCATGGTGAAAATTCTTCTTGAGTAGCTGATAGTACGCTCAGCCATACAAAGTCCAGGTAAGTTCATTATCGTGTACACAAGAGCGCGATACTAGTTCCTGTCCTGAGCCAGATGATTCCACTCCGTACCTTTATCCAACCGCCCAAGCCCATAAAATAATTCACAAAACGTAACGGCCATTCCAAAAGCAATCTGCGAAGCTGTTCTTAAGCAGAGATTGCAACTGGAAATGGCTCCCATCATTATCGAAGTAAAATGTCCGACAGCGATAAGATATGTTACCAAGAGGAGCAAACATGTTACTACTGAAAAGAAACCATTAGAAATGACAAGTCGCAAAACAAAATCAGGAAAGGTATTAACTACCGATCAGCTGGATACCAGCAGGTACCGTTTCGATAAGCTACACGCTTTCCACTGTGAATTTAGTATTTCATACGCTCATATATTGACCTGTTGGTATCGAGTTCCACAAAAACCACTCATTGTACAAAAACACGCACAGGAAATAGAACAGGTTTTCATGGACCTGTATAAGTTTTTCTTTAATATTCTTTTGTGTTATATATGGGTCTGAACCTTGGTATCACACAAACAGAAGAACACAGGGTAGGCGTTTGCGAACAATACTGAGACGATGAAGACAGAAGAAAGAATAAGTTTCATTATGAGGATTCAACTGGCTCAGGATAGAGTTCAGGGGCAGGATCTTGTAAAAACACAGAAATCTGGAAAATCCTTGACCAGCTGAGCTACTGTTAACGTCTTGAGTAAGTAGGCTGTTTGTTATAACGTGACAGGTAGGATAGGCCCATAACCTACATTCAGATTTTATCACTTTGTATCAATAAGGGTATCATACACAAATTCTAAACAAGCTCCGGCAACTGGTTTTGGAGTTGGAAGATAACAGATAAGGTGATTTTAATTTATTGCTTCTCTTTAACAGCCCAGCAATGTGAATATTATCGTTCGATCTGCATGAATCACCGCTGACGGCAAAATAAACCCCAAATGAGATTTTCAAATTCAGTTTCTTTTTAAATTTGCCGCGCGCACGACGATGTTTTGAAACTGGATTTCGGCCAGTTTGAGATGTCGGATCGCTGCTTGCAAGATCGTTCATTATATCGATATTGATGGACAACACTCTCTCTCGTTGTTTAGTGGTTAGCGTAATAGCACAGTGAGTCCGGTTCCAACCGTCGCCACTGATATTTAATTGTAACAAATAGCATGTATGTAACTATAATTTCAACCAGTCACCTGAAGACGGGAATGGGATCATCTCCCGAAACGTCATATAGGCCTACACGAAACAAATCAATCAATGCACTTTGTACGATACTTGCGTACTGAATCCAGATATCTTCACACTGTCAGAGAATCACGTAGAATGTTGTGACTAATTTTGCAATTACATTAATGGACTTGACTCTTAAGATACTTCGTCATCTCGGCCATTCATCGCAAGGTGACAGTTTAAAATGAGCCGAGACGAAACCAACAAAACGAACAAGGTCATTTCAGTCGACTGGATGAACGCAGATGCGATAACATCGCACGAGCTGACAATACCTCAAGGAGGTAGGAGGGACTTGACGAAACCAGAGAAAAAGATTAAAAATAGTCTCCTCTCTTCGCCATTGGCAACAATACGTGATCGCGTATTGACGTCCCAGTGTCCGTCTGTCCGTGGTCCGTCCATCTCGGCTAAGATTACACTTTCCACTGGGGAACTTCACAACGGACAATTTTGTTAACTTAATACGCTACATGTGGGTCTAAATAGTAAATTATACAACTGAACGGAGAAACTGGTACTCGTTCAGCTTGTAAAGAAATTACCTGCTTAATAAGGATGAGATGGGAGGGGTATGCAGAACGCATAGAGATGATGAGAAATGTGAATTTTAGTCGGAAATCCAACGGGAAGAGGTAACTTTGGAAACCTATGTGTCGACGGAAGATAATATTAAAAGAAAAACTCAAAACGGATGGAATGCCAGTCATTTAGAGGAACTAATAACCTATGCAGTAACAAACAACTTTAGACGCCTCGTGATGTTCGTTCTTTACAGCCATGGGACTACGCGTCAATTACTACTGGAAGGCCATCAGTAGGCACAGAGGCTACTTGCAGCCGTATCGTGTGGACTTCAGTCCGTATTGTTTTCATAAGGTACGGACGTCGAATCCCAAGGCCGACTAGATCAGTGAGGTAATTCTCTGACCATTTGATCGCCTGTCCTAGTACAACGTCCACTCATGCGTCATTTTGGTAAACTCCTACAGAACATGATCGTGCAGTAAGATTTGCTTGAGGCAGGATATGAATGGTTTCGAAACCTACTTAACTCTTGGCCCATGAACACACCTCTCAGCCAAACCTTTTTAAGGAACGAAAGAACTGCAAAGGATCGAAATTTTTGTATTCTCATGAGAGTACGAGAAGCGCAAAGACTGCACGGCGCAACATCCCTGAACACAGAGATCTTCATACTCGTCGTCATGAGAACGTCAGTGGAATAGTCTAAATGTTGCTAATCGTTTAGAATCGTGAATCGTTAACAACGTTTAACATTTCCCTACTGTTACAAGCGTCTTTTAATGTGGAAGTTGCGTCGCTTTTTCTTTCATTAATTTCTTTCTCGTTTTCTTTAAATGTTATTCTTTACATGCTCGCTCTGTTTCTTGCAAGAGTTCAAAGTTTATCTAGATGTGTTATAAAAGTGGGCACTGTTCTTGGATCTTCACTGTTACCAAGGAAAATGTATAAAACTCGCTACGTTTTAGATTACTTCTTGTTGAGGAATAATTTGTAATAGTTGTAATTTTACGAGTTAATTTGATCCGATGCGCATCAGCACTGCTTTGGAAACTAATGCGACTGGAAATGTCCCCCCCCCCAAACCTCTAGGACATAATAAATTACAGCAGCAGGGCAATGAATTTGTCCAAATTGGCTTTCTGGGTTGTAATTCCGTGAGAACTTACAGGTAAATATCAAGGTTCCGAAGAAACTTACTCTTTCCATTTTCAGGGCTATAGATGGCAAAAGTAAAAGGCACACATCCCGTTACGCGCCATGTAGGCGTACAGGGGAAGAGAGGTATAGCTCCTACTCATTCTTGACATCGGCACTAGATGGGGTGAGTGGTCAGCATCACGCCCCGGCCGCGCTTTACCACCGGGAAAGGACCCCGGTACCAATTGGACAGGAGGCTGGGTGAGCCCCAGAGCCGATCTGGATGCAGAGAAGATAAAAAATCCTCTAATCCTCTCGGGGATCGAACCCCTTACTTACTTACTAAGATAGCCGGCTCACGATGGCTATACTATTTTTCTCAAAATCATTGTTATCTGCCTACAGGATAGCAAAGACGCAAATTGATCAATCGTAATACAAATTATATTAGTTAGTTACTTCAACATTCGGTAACTCTGCTTTCGCCCACAGAGTGTATTTATGGGTTTCGATAATTCTCATAGTAAACGTCGATTGTTTCTCTATACAACATTAAGTAATCGATTTTTGTAACGGAAACGCGTAGGAAGTGAATGTTTAAATATTATTTAGCTTATATGAGCTTCGAAGCGCTGCGATGATCTTCACACATAACACGAAACTAAGAGGTAGACTAGTTGTGGTGTAGTTGGGCACCAGGTGTTTGTCTGACGGAGGATACACAGAAGCAGTTTCCGAAGGTCGTGGTGGCACGGTTTTAAATCTGTAGTAGTAATAGTACATCATGGCCAAGCAGCCAAATCAGTCGCTGAGGTTCTTGGCACCTGGATGCGTAGTATCTTCAACGTCAAGATTTGGCCCACCGAAATCTACAGTGTGAATCACCAAAAACATCGCAGATCATGGCGACAAGCCAGAGAATTTCAAAACGTAAACACGACTTGTAATAAAAAGAGAATGACGGGGGCTTTGCTGTTTTTACGTGCGCACGTGAACTTCATATGCTTACTTTCTTGCAGAAAAAGAATCTAAAATTGGGTTACTGGTACCTCTTGAGTAAGGGAGAAACGCGGCGTTGAAAGTAAATTCAAGAACAGAGAATGAATTCCACCAGTTTGAAAATGAAATTACTTTTACTGCTCATTGCTCTTTACCACATAATTTCTTTATCATTCCTTCAGTATAAGTTACAAATCCATATTAGAAAACTTCCTTTCCCAAATCTAATACCTACGTGTTGATAAAATATCAACTTCGAAGTGTTTTGTGACAAAGCGACATTTATTTCTAAGTTTTCAGTTGAAAATTGCAGATTTAACAGAGATTTCTGGAATTGAGATGTAACTTTCTTCCCTTTACCACTTTAAAGTATAGTGGTAACTTTACTTACCACATACACTGCTAGTGAAATAGTTTTGCGTTTTGCTCACATAATGTATCATGGTCTCATAGACAACGCTATGCCTAGAAATTGAATATGTTTTCTTGCTCAGCTCCTATTATTGAAACGAACCAACATTGTTCACAGATAATGTTACCAAAACTTTTAGTATACAGAACGGCTTATAAGTATGTCGTCCATCATACACGAAGCAAGATGGAAACCCCTGAAGCGTAGGCCTACTGTGCGACTTGTACTCTTCTATTTCTTAGCCGTCTCTGGTGAACACCTGACCGTCGTGACCCCTTCGGGGCGCTCATGCGAAAGTACCACGGTGGGTTCGCACTTCCTTCCGTGGCCAGTCTTAACCCACCAGAGTGGAAGAGAAAGGACGCGGACAAACATCAATGCCTTGAGTGGGACTCGAATCCACGGTCCCAGCGGCCAGGCGCACGAGGTCCATGCCTCAGACCGCGTGGCTACTGCGTCCGGCGTACTCTTCTATATATCGTTATAAATTTTTGCGGTTAGAAGTGGCTTTTCATTTGCGTCGAAAATTCGTTTGTGTTGGTAAGTCATTCTATTCGCATTTTTCGTAGCCACACGGGTCCCTCGTTTAACAACCTAAAATATTCCTTAATTATCAAAGCATTAACTATGAGTAGGCCTACATAAACTTTAATATTTTACATTTGATATAAATATTAAGAAAAATATTGTATCTCTTAATTTCGACATCGATACGAATAAACCATCGTCATCAAAGCTGTGCAACCTCTCTTGCAGAACAGCGTCGTTAAATAATGTACGAATCATCATTCAGAATCTCCCGAGCACTTTGAGCTAAATGTTACAAATGTGTCCACGAACCGAGCTTGTTATATGCGTTGTGTGTAGTCTATGCGTAGAAACTTCACACCATCGGTGTTCGTGGTTCCCGCGTACCGACCGGTTGTGCGGTACCAACACCCTGGGGTTCTGATGCAGTGCAGTAAGGTGACTGTTACAATCAGCAGTATAGTGAACAACTAATGGCTTGTTATCAGGTTTGCTGATCAACAAGGGTACTAATCTAATCAGCTCGTGACGATAATGCATGGTCATGCTAACCTAGTTTCAATTACTGAAGCTTAAAATGTTCGTATTAGGAACGAAATTTGTTTTAATAGATGGAAATATCAGTCGTATACTAATTTTCTATTAAATATTCGTAACAGGGAGAAAATAATCAGTGAGTTTATTCCTCCTAGTTATATAGAATTGTTATTCGTTTTCAAAGGTTCGGACTACAAAGTGAAACTAAAAAGAGTTTTTCTTAAATAATTACAATTTCAACTGACAGTATATACGTCCAAAATAACGAAATTGGTAATACAGTGCACCGCAAATGACATTTACAAGATAACACAACATACCGTGTTATTTATTCTCGTATAAACACGAGTCCAGCGAGAACTTCGACAATTTCACACTATCTAGTGCAAGGCAGAAACAGCATACACGTAGCGTGAGCCTACCACTTACCTGTTTGTGAAAAAGTTTTAATACATCATAAAAGTAGCAGAAGTGAACTGCAATTCGCAGCGTAAACACAACAGACCTACTCACTTTGTGATGTTTATTACAAGGGGGTTAGTTTTCTACCTACTGTTTACCTAATATACACACATCAAGTACAACGTATATAACATGTTGACAGAAAATGCAGTTGAGCGTTCACCGTGACCTTAAAAGTAATACATAATAAAATGAAATGTGGCTGCTATAGACATGATATCACGTTCTATTAAGATAACAGTAATTATGTTACCAGTGGCTGTGCAACATCTTGAAACACAGTTGGCAGGATGTTACAGCAGCAGCAAACTAGAAATAAGATAAAGTTCACAATGAATTTAGATGTACTTTACGTTACAGGTAAAACTGTAGAAACAAAAACAGAAATCGGGTTCATAAGATTTATATTTCTTAATTCACACCACAGCGACAATTTGTTCAATAAATTACAGCTGCTCGTTCTCAAGAATGTGAAGAAATTAATCTCAGAGACACAAGCGTGCACTGTATACCTGCATTCTCACTTTGGATTCCAGCCAGAACACTGCTGTTTTATCTTCAGGGATTCCCTTTCAAATCCTTACACTCGTAGTGTGAATGTGAGGTTAAAAACTAAGGACTTTCCGTTCATACAAACAGTTCTGTTAATTCACAAGCGTTTGAGAACCTTGGGTCCATACTGATGAACCGTCTTCAGTCTTACTTTAAAGACAGGATAGTAGAGGATGGTTATGGTAATCTGTTTCTAATACCACTGGTTTCTTAAGAAACAAACGAAGTTACTATCCGGATAGCAGGTTACGATAATATTCATATTCTACACTGTCAAAAATGCCAAATGTTGGTTGATTAGCACAATGAAGTCTTGGTTGCACAAGTTTGCACACAGAATATCTGAGGTTTCAGTTAAACATAGGCTACATGGTATAACCAATGAAGATGGACTTACTTTATTTGACAATTTGCATCTATAAAATTAAAATGTATAAGTAGGATTTGAGGTCTTCGCGGCGTTGACCCCAAGAGTCCATGCTGCCCCCATCAACAGGGTGATGACCCATCGTCCTGATGATGGAGGCAGCAACCACTCTGAAACGTTGGTAAATTTCAACCAGTCTACACGGAGATACAACCAGAAGACGGCTATCTTAAATGTGTAATTTTTATCATCACGAAAAGCAAATGAATTTAGTTGCTTCTGATAACTAATTTTCATATTAACTTATAAGTAGTTTATATGTAGAGTATCTTAAGGTATCAAGTTCTTCCTACGTCTACGTGTCCGGTGTTTGTATTATGGAATCTCCACTTAGTGTCATTAGAAAGTATCGTACGTTGCTACAATTCGGCATCTCTAACATAACGTATACTTCAATCTGACTCTATAAGGCCGTTGGATCAAATTTAAGCTCGCAATTGGTTGTTTGTGACTCGATAGCGTCAATGAGAGGACAATAGTGAATAATAAATTGGAAAGGATGTGGAAGGAAGTGGTCGTGGCATAATCTGAACTACTGCCCCAGAATTTGCCTGGAGAGATTGAGTTAAATCATGAAAAACTCGGTCAGGATAGCCGGCCTCCAGGAGGAGAGTTGAACCCCGGACTTGCCGAATATGAAGTAGCAGTTTGTCCAGTGTTCCTCAATACAATCGCTGACCGTGTACCAAACTACTAGCGTCCGCTGCTTGACATCACATTTATTTCAATCATACACTTGGTCGCGTTTCATATAAGAATTCTGATTGGTTATACTTTCTAAAATTGAGAATGTGATTTCTTTCCAGTGCTGCACGGCGGTAAGCACATTCCCAGCCTTATAAAAGGAAAAGATATTTCTAGAAGACCCGAACATTTCTTCATTTAGAAAATCGTGTTGACCGAGTCTAACAAAATGCCACTAAAACTTCGTAATGATTTTAATGAATATCACTTCCCATAGACGATTACGAAAAAGCTGTATTATACCCCTAATACATTTATATTCGTGTTCATATTAAAACTGTACTTAACTGCATTTTAAAATTTAAAGCTTCAGTCAAATAAAGCAATGCCGTTTTAGCACACCACTTACTTAATAATGTATGAAACATGAGGATATTTACTTTTTTATCGATGGAAGGAAATGTTCTTGTACTAGTAACACGGTATAGTGGGTTAAAATTCATATGATCCAAATTTAATATATTACGTCAATTATCGTAAATTATCACATAAAATTATGCTAAAATGAAAACTGATAATTCTGCTATGAAACGGATTTAAGCTGTAAGTAGTACGTTTAAAAATGTGGAATATTAGCATTACTTTTTTACAATTTAAGATTTAACTATATCACATAAATTTTGTACCGTATCACTCCCAAACGTTTGACAGATACTACTACGTGAACCCATCATAAAAATGTTACAGGCCTCTATTAACAGCATCGATATCGCGCCACCTGAGTAAAGATAAAAGCTGTTCTGTCCTTGACTAATCGCCATGCCATAGCGACATACAGTGGAGTCGGTTCCTCTAAAAGTTTCCAGTACCTATTGCATAGGACGTTGGTTAAGACCTAGAGCCGATCTGGATGCGGAAGTGACGAAAAAATCTCTGCCCCTTCAGGAGCTAAATCACAATGGTCCAGTTCACAGCTACACTACACCGACTGAGCAATACCCTCTTCAGAAGACGAGGATTGTCAATTAATTTAATTATAATTTTGATTCCACTTGCAGGGCTTTTAGACACTGATTTCTCACAGCGGAGGTCGGGGTTCAATTCCGGGGCTGTCCCTAAAACTGAAACTGCAGCAACATTATTTCCGAGAACTTCTGTAGTGTCGTGCCAATCAACATGCCGCCGAAATTCCATACTCTGTCTGTGGTGGCAGTGCGGTCGAAAAGCCAATATGTTGTCAGAGCCTCGGGCTTTGGGGTTTACCCTCTGACCCGGAAATTGTCTCGATTCAAAATAAATAAATTTATAATAATATTATTATTATTCTCATCTTTCTCGTGCTTGTTTCATGCCCCGTCCAACACAAAAATGTCTGGTCTCATTGCCATTCATCATTTTGCCAGCCTTGCACATCGAACTGGGCAGAAGGAAAGAAACAAGATTCGTTGAGGAAATTAAATGTAGCAATCTCACAGAGCTCGCATCGACCTTCGCGTTCGAGCTGTCTCTGATAACTGTTTTCCTTCGCGATGGGCAGATTAATGATATGAACTCAGAGGAAGATCAAAAACTTTGTTTCACAATAACTACAGTTAATTTTCTCGGGAAATTAAAAGTGGTCTCTACTGGTAAGAACACGGATTACAAACGCATCGCCTGTACTAGTCTTAAAAAAAACACTGCTGTGTGGGGAAGGGAGTCCTTGTCGACTCTTCGTGATCAGAAACCATCCTTACTCAAACACTATTTTGGCATTTCGAGATTTCTTTCAAGACAATGGAATCCACAACTGTGCATGTAGTGATCCATTCTTCTCTGCCAACGTCTTGCATTGGACAGATACCAACGTTTCGGAAGAACATACTGCATGTATCTTCAGGTATTCAGACTTCCCCTTGATTTTATTATCCCTTCTGGCATTTTAAGGGCAAGTCAAACTGAGAAAATTTCTAAGCTTTTGTACAATTCCTCTTGTAAAAGGTGCTTTGTGTGTGAATTCAATATTACAAAAGATGGCAGAACATTATATAAATTAAAACTGAATGACACAAAGAGAATTTAATAAAATGCAACATAACCAACGCGTGTCTTTTGAACCGTATGTACATATATTAGCTTTGTCTTATCGCTCTTGGCAGACCTACGTCTGACGTAGCAACTTGCGTAATGGAAACGCGGAGGAATAATGAATAGCATATTGAGCGAACGTAGTGCCGGCTGATAAGAGTTTACGTCAATAAAATGCGCACAGAGAAATAATATTGACTCCACTGGCTTCAACAAATAGCATTTCCCGAAATAAAAAAATACCAACGTTATGTCTGACGAGGCGTCTACGACGTCGGTCAGACTGACTGGGGCAGAAGTGTATCTATCAGCGACCTCCTGGCCCAATTAAATGTTTTTCGCACATTATTCTAAAACCAGAGTGTAAAAGTAAATAAAGGAAAAAATCCACAATATAACAAACACTTATTCAAATTTTCAACATGACCTACTTATGTGCAACCTGATAGCTTATCGTGCGACAGCATAAGAGTGTACGAAATACTCAACTAATTTATTTGCATTTTTAATTTATTATGTGAAAACAGTGTCGCCCAAAACTCAAACACATATCACGCCTTAAATAAACCAATTATAAGAAGCATTCTGGACATGAATAGGAAATATAGCAGAAATGATATTAGTTTAATCTTCAAACCTCGATTAAACATACTAACCAAAAGTTAGTTCTAGAGGACAGAGTCCGACTCATTCTAAAGTTTCCTAGATTAAATTTTGGGGATAGGTATTTTTAAAATTTTGTCGTTTTTCTCAGGCTCTCGTCGTGAATGTCGACCACTCGCTTAAAATAAGGAACGACTGCATCTGTAGCACAGTCCCGATTAACAGTCTGAATCATCATAACAGTAGAGTAAACTCTTACCAACAGAGGTGTACGTATTTCCTCTCAGCCTCCTTCGAAATAAAAAGCGTGGTGTGGAATGAGATTATTAAAATGACATTAAAACGATCATGTTTGTCCACTTTGGGTATATTAGTTTCAGATGTTAAGGTATCGTTAATTTTGTCTCCTTCCCACTAAAAATATAAGTTTGGACTAATGTAAATATGAAAATATTCATCATCACAGTTTACATTATTCCAGGTGCTATTTTGCTCTGGTCTGAAAATATGTGCGCCCGTTACTATTCTTAATCGTAAATTCGATACATTCACGATATTTTATCAGACAGAATATTAAATAGCCTACTTGAATTAAAAAGTTGCAAAATTTATTGTATGCATATGTACGCCATATTTCATATGTATCAATGTTCAAACATTTTTAAAGATCATGCTAAGTGCCAATTATAACATTCAGATATTTGCCTTCATAAAGCTTCAATGTTCTGTTAACAATTCAATTCACCTGTAGAAACTATTGTTTCCATATGAATAAATTTATGTAAATGTATTTTTTTCAAGTCTTACCTTGAAGATAATGCAGTCAATGAACATCTGTAAAGATGTTACATATGCATTCCAATGAGTTCTGTAATGAAAGAAGAGAAAACCTTTCGTAATGTGTACAGTACAGGCCACATAGCAATAACAAAAGCATTTTAATGTAATTAGTAGTTGCTTGGCTGTAAACATAGAGCAGCAAACATTACTGTCCCTGTGGAAGGAACAATCATACCCCTCCGGGCTGTCGGACGACTAGTGATTCCTCATCATACGCAGAACATTTTAATTTAAACTATGTTTTGCTAGGAACACTCAAGGACAAACTAATTCTGGAAGACACGAGACAAGGCCATCTGCTACTGCCTTCAGACCAGACAAAACAGGCCTCATTTTCCGTACTGACGACGATTATGATTAAGTTTCTGTAAGATTATGATGAAATTGAAAGCAAATCGCGACTTACAGTTATGGGCACACAACTGAAATGATTCCAATTGTGATAAATGCAGCTATTTCATACGTATTTCGACGAAGTGAACGTAATGAACGTAATTGAACATTGTGTGCCTGTCTGTTCGTATGTATCACCATCAAAGGATTTCAATTAAACTTGGTATTTGGGGGTGTACACTAGGATTTATTGGATGTATTTCAATTTATCCCAATATACTGACATCATTACATGGTGATAAAATAGTACGCAGAATAGGAATCAGAAAAATGAATAGCAATGAAAGACAGGTATGTAATATAAGTAGAAATGCAGAACTCATTAAAATGTATAATTGTTGTTTGAAGCACTTTCTAAAATGGTGGTTACTTAAAACAGTACAATACAGAATAATTCCCGACCCAAAGCAGTGGGGCATTTAAGTGTGATTATCTTTGCACGAATAAGTTATACTTTGCTAAAGGGAATAACAAGGTTTCTGAGCTTTCTGTTTGTTTTCTGTTTTTGCCCATTGAAACCGTAGCTCATCTAAATATTATTTAAAGGTTTAGTCCGTACCTCAAAGAAAACATAATTCACTATTATAAAGATCAGTTAGTTCATGCTGCTTAATAATAATAATTTATTCCGAAGTCTTTGGAAACCCATAAATATACTCTGTGGAAAAGTACAGAGTTATTGATTAATAAAGCACGTGGTGCACACAGTTAATATGGGGTTTTAAAAGGTTAAACATGCACCAAATCCAAAATATTTAAGCAATTATCTTGTATGATATCGCAGCATGTTGGTCTCGAAAATGTTGGAAACCCCTCATTTCAAATAAGAGAGACACGTGTGCAGTTCCAGTTATTACAGATGCCGGTTGCATGTTATTATTCTTGCGTGTCAACGCACATGCGCAGTCTACTGTAGTCACTTGGGTCGTTAGTGTACCACAAGGAAACGTCAACTGTGTTGTACTCAATGGTTCTCTTCCTGCCAACGACCTTGGCTTTTCATATACCATGAAAACACTGCTCACACTATTGCTATTTAACCCACACGCCTTTGACAAAGAAAAAGGCTTCAAGAAAACTGAGAATTCCATAAATAATAATTTTCATATACACTTTTAAAAAATACCAATTTTATTGGCAGTTGTTCCCATGCATTTATGACACACTTTAAACATAGCATATCATAATATCGATAGAAATTTATTAATTCTGGTACAGAATCTTGTCAGAAAACTAAATTCCTGAAAGTCTCTGGAGGTGTTGAGGAAAACCATGAAGTATGTAATGTTACGCTGACAAAAAGTTACAGTGGAACCACGGTTCCGGAGAATTTGACGTAAATACGTCTCTGTATTTAAATTATATTTACGTCTCTGTAATATAATGTAATGTAAAGTAAAGTAATGTAATGTTATCTTCAATGTCATCCATCTTGTTACGAAAGCGGATCGTTGACGGCAGTAATGTAACACAACAATGCCGAGTAAACAGATGACGTTTCATAGGTAACATAACAATGCACGCAAGCTGACCATTGTTGTCGGTCAATATTTACACATTGTTGTCGATTTGTTGATACGGATCTTACACATTTTTCTGTCGTTACACTTTTTCGTAACACTTTTTTGCCGAATGACCCTTCCATATAGACGTATTTACGTCAAAATTCGAACCTGTGACTTCTCGAATACGAACCAGAGTTGTAATGACATCGCTATTTCTATTTCATTGTGTTAATACGTCCAGGAATTAGTAGGCCTGCTGAGGTAACCCACAAAAAACTCGTTAAGTATTGCCAGTCTCTGATCTTAAAGCAAACAAGGCATGACTGGTGTAAGAATGAAGTACCTGTCAATTTCTCAATTAATATATCCATAAGAAAGACTCGACGTTCTGTCTGCAGCTAAGACACTTTAGCGCCAATTAGTGTTAATAATGGATTTAAGTGTGAAATGAATATCAGACTAAAATGGACAGCCTTTCTAAATCAATACTAAATCTTACACGAATTACTTCCGCTTGATTGATCATTCTTCATTAATTAATCATTCATTAATCTATCTTGATGACGCATGGTGGAATGCGATCTTTATATCTCCCTTATGCTTCGTGTGAAAATGAGGGTTTGTATCTTAAAAATATTAGTTCGTAATTACCTCTGTCACGTCTGCTTGTTCCAGTGATTATTTTCATGAAAGCGCATTAATGAAATCATCAAAGTTGTAGAACCTCATTTCGAAGTTTATATACATGCAAAAGTTACGTGAACTTCATTTCTCTTTCTGAATAAAAATACTCTTCGAATTAGTCTTACGAAATTATAATTGGAGAGGTTTGCCGCTCACACATCAATAACGTCAAATGCCAACGAACTTAATAACAGAAACTCTGAAACCGAGACAAAAGGATAAGAAAGTGTATCAAAAGAGGAAATTAGCTGATCAGAACGGAAAATGAAACGTTGTTCCTAGGCCTTATTACTACTGTTGTGTCATTGATTCACTCATCCATATCCCATCACTTTCCATATCGGAAACCTTACCACTTGTGACGCTCCGTCGACCGTCACGCATGCCAAAGCACAACGTGCTACTCATCACCACTAAGCAACCATCAGAGTGTCTTCGACCAGCGCGATTATTCGCAAGAGTTCCGTCGTTGCTTCTAAGGATGGCGCATTTTGAAACAGGAAGCAAGTACACAGTCGAAACAACCAAGCAGGATGGTAACTTCTGTATGGAGGTTTCTTAAATCTAATCTCGGAAGGCTTACCAATTATCCTGACCAGAGATTTTCCTCAGTTTCTCCAGGATAATGAGACATTTCCTTAAAATAGATCACGACAGCCACCTTTCAAGTCTTGATCTATTCATCAATTATGATCATA
The DNA here is from genome assembly GCF_000696155.1 of Zootermopsis nevadensis. Next base: position 1,304,113 of record NW_019059700.1, on the reverse strand, counting down.
ATCTCGTGTCTTTCTATGCACACTGATATTTCGAAAGCGTCGTTTAACAACTCAAAGTATCAGTCGACTTAAAATGAAAAATACTGCTACGCCAAATCGTCTCACGGTCGCCACGCGAAGAATTGCTGAAATGACATTTTGAAAATGAGCTTGGAATAACCTCCAATACGACACTGTTATCGCGTTCCGTTGGCCGTCCTGTCCATACGTTAACATGGCGTACTGGCACAAACATGCACATAACATGGACAGACACATTGGGTAGTTTCTCGCTTTAGAAACCAACAGCATTTCGTCGAAACAATTGTCACTGTTAGGTTCATATTGAGAAATGTATAAGAATATTTGAAGTCTGCAAAGCTCCACTGCCTGGTTGGCAGACTCGAAGTTCAGCTTGCCAGACCCTTCTGTGTGCCAACGATTTTATGGGGTATTCTGAAACAGGAACACCCGTCCATCCTCTGGTCGCGCTGCCAAATTCCCCAGTAACGTCACACACGTAGCAGTATTATTCAGAGTTATGAGGACCTCACAGAGGTTAAGATGTCAAATTTTGCCCTCTGGGGTGAGACGCCGTGTGATATTGTGGGTGATTACTAACGTTCGAGAGAACGTATCGCCTTTATCTTCAGCGTGAGTGGTATCGCCATTACATATCGATTTCCTTCCATTTTCTTATCCGATTCATCACGGTATTCACCGGTACATTGGAGCGGAGAGGATTTTTAAATAAGGGCAAATTAAATTGTAAAATTTTCTCTATGCCTCTTTTCATTACTTTTAAATTTATTTCCTTCTTACAGAGAAAATATTAATATTAATTTATGCTTTTTACAGTTAGGATGGAATGTAACCAAATTATATCTTTGAGTAATTCTCATTGTATTATTTTTAACTAAAAATAATGTGTAAATATAGAACGACAATGGTTAGCTTTTATAGGAACACCTGCGTGTACAACAATGTAGTAAGTATTGGAATTTCTAAACCACACCTGCAACAATATTGACTGAGCATGCCGTAAGGCTCATTTCTCATTTCTTATGCATGCAGTATAATAGACTGAATAAACCGTATTGCACTCCATTCCTTTACTAATTGTTAGGTCATAGTTTCCTTCGGCATTGTCGCATTAGTATATATATTGGCGTCAACAATTCGCAAATCAATCGACAAAGAGCTGAGCTGTGAATCGCTTATAGGAGAAGTGCCTTCGGCATTGTCGCATTAGTATATATATTGGCGTCAACAATTCGCAAATCAATCGACAAAGAGCTGAGCTGTGAATCGCTTATAGGAGAAGTGTGTTGCAGACGAGATACTTTTGTGCTTTTAAAAGTCTTTCATAATAACCAAAGTACTTACTTATCTTCTGTGAATTACTAAGAAATTCTTGACACTTTATTTTGCCGGTGGAAGAAAGAGTGAGGTAAGGGCATCCTATTTATTATTATTATTGCTTACAACATTGCAGCAAATAACGTATGTAAATTTTTGGACGTATTTGGCATAAAAATTGTTTCTTTTGAGGGAACTTTCTCATTAAGAGAGATGATCTAGATAGCGGCCTAGATTGGATCTAGCTTCGTTATTTGTTTAAATTTAATTATTGCTTTTATTTTATTTTTTTGTATTTTAGTATTTTTAGTGTTTTACATATATATTAGTGTTTGGTAGTTATTTGTTCGCTTCAATGTAGTGTGCGCCGGCCTTACTTCCACCGCTTAGAAGCGGATGTCCACTTCCGGTCTAAACATGTGCCAAAATCCTTTAGGAATGAATGTGAAATAAAAATGTTAATAAAGTGACATAAAAGGCTCGTAACCTAATGAAGAGTACAGATTAAATTTACAAAATTAATTATGAAAACTAAACTAAAGTCGGATGCCCTACAATTCCTATATGGAGGAAACAATAATTGTTACGTCATAGTTTTCGTCGGCATTGTTGTATTAGTATATATTGTCGTCAACAATCGGAAAGAACAGCTATGAATAGCTTGTAAAAGTATTGCGTGGTAGACGAGATACTTTTGTGCTGTTAAAAACCTTTCAGAATAACCCAAGTACTTATCTTATATAAGAAATATTAAGAAATTTCTGGCACTGTCCTCCAGTCCTCCATTTTATTTTATTCTTTATTAAATTGTTTATAGCCAGTAGACATTTAGGTCTCTTATTTTTGAGAAGAGGGTTGGGTTCCTTTTTGTTATTATCTTATCTAGACTTTTTACCCCAATATTTGGCTCCCATGGTCAAGCTGGTGCCATTTATTTTGAACCTGTCCCTCATACTAAACTACTGAAAAAGCTCGGTGCTTACAGACTTTCTGATGGTTATGTAAACTGGTTTCGTAGTCACTTAACCAACAGACAATCTCAGGTTCGTGTTCCTGTAACTTTTCCATCTCCTTTTGTAGTGCTCTCTGGCGTTCCACAGGGATACCGCACCATTACTTTGACGCGCTGCTGTCACGCGCGTGCGCGGTGGCGCGATTTTTAAATGTGCTTTCGAATTTTGAGCATTTTTTTTTCGCTCCCTTGCACAGCGTATCAGCAGCTAAAATTTTATAGACAATCATTACTAGATGGGCTCTGTAGACGAGAAAAATTTCAGATGAGGTGTCGACATGACCAACCTTGTGAAAAGAGAAGTAAGAAATATCAGACATAGTTAGACAGTCTTTCTGGTTGGAAATACAAAAATGGGCACATCGCTAATAGAGTTCCGTTTCGTGCATACTAATGAGAAAGCAGTGGAAATGTTATCCTTGTTTGATTTTTGTTAAATACAATTACTGAGTAGTAATAATTACTGGATCATTATTAATTTGGCATGACATTTAAATAAACTGTCCTCTTGTTAGTGCAATCTGAGATTCTCATGGCGGTGTGTGTGAAGATTGTCGTCTTCTAGGTTTCAGCGCCGTGTAGTCTGGTAGAAGTCCTGCTAGCAAAGACTACTGAAACGATGGTAGATTAGAAAAAGCGAACGCGGGCCCAGTTCTTGAAAATCCTGAAATCAACTCCTACCAGATAGAAATTCTGAAAGATTCCTCGTTTCCTTTTTTCTCTCCATGACTTCTAGGGTTAAATGAACAGTTTTAGGCTGCAGTAAAGAATGTTACATGCCAACAAGGCGTATAGGGGCACGGAGTTAAAACGCCGATACTCGAAACTCTTTCATAAGTATATAAATTACCTCTAGACCTGGTCCAATGAATATTGCTGAGACTGAGTGCACAGTCAATCGTTAAAAGTCCGATATTTACATGACTGGCTCAACACAATTCACATTCGGAATAAACGTTTTGTGTACAGTGGCACATTACACCCACTTACACTGCAAGTGTTTTACAGGGCCATAAACCCATTTATAAAATGTTTCAAAGGTTTAGCTGAGACAAGCTCGTAAATGGTTTCAAGAGGTCTCCACGTGTTGGCGTTAAACTCTTTATTAATGATACCTGCGAATAACTATCTCGGACGAACGAATATAATTAATGTGTACCATGAATAATTGCCTTTCGATGCGGAAAGTTGCGCCAGCTCTGTTCCAAGAGAAGTACAGACTGCACATCTAATTCAATGCGGAACATTATCATTTAACCGTGACAACCCGGTTGTCTTGATTTATTTAACGACGCTTTATCAGCATCTTGTTTTACGACGTCGAACATTAGGAAGAATGTGTCGAAATCGTGCTGTCGTAGTCTGTTTAAGGTATTGTTCATCATGTGCCTGAAGGACACTAGAAAACTCACGAAAACAGTTCGATAACTAGTACCCTCAAATTTGTTTCAGTATTATCTTCCCAACCGCGCCTTTGCCAAGAGGCGGTCGTGGAGGTTCCCCCATTAAAGTGAGAAAAGGCGTGTGAATAATATATTTGTATTTAATTTATGAAAATTGACTCCGTGTTTTTACAAATTTTGTAGTCTGTTTCATACACTTTATGTCTATGAGCAGACGTTGTCAGTGTTACCATATTGCATTGTTCTTTGTGACATCAGGTTCCTTTAATTTAATACTGACTGAGAAATAGAACCGCCTTGCATCGAAAACGTTCGGTTAGTATTTAATTAAACTGGAATGGCATTCGTGAGCAATCAGTATGTGTACCGTAAGCATATGGTTCCTTTAGTGTGTGTGTGTGCGTGCGTGCGTTCGTGCAGCTTGGTCGCGAAAGTGGGTGGATACTAGATAGCGCCACGAGAGAGGGCTCCAACATCGATTTCCGATAAATTCATCCCCGTCATGACCGCCCACACTCGAGGAGGAGAGAGAGAGAGAGGGAGTCGTCGGCGAGATAAATACGTGTTGGAGGCAGATATATCGGTTCATATGAGATGAACAAGATAAAATTAGACTTTCGTGTATTTGGAAATACATATAAGCTATTCGTTCCCTTTAGCATGCAGAACATTTTATTAACCCTTTGCAGCCGAATCTCGTCTAAATAACATTTAAGAATCTAGCCTCTATAGCGAAGTAAGCATAACTCTTCACCATTACAAAGATCAACTCGTTGCTGTTTGATGAAATGATTGCTGTGAATAATATCTATCCATCCTATTTCATTATTAATTGTATTAATAGAAGTTTCACACGGAAATGCTCATTCCTGCATTTGAGATCATCCACTTATTTCAATTTCTCACTTTCCGTACATAAAATCCAGCACATTCTTCACCGCGACGAGTGTGATTTGGTGGTTTTCTTCTGGGACGTATCAACGTGTAGTCTGGTAGGTATTGAGCGACGTTTCAGTAGCAGAAACATCAGTAAGTACGTACCTGCCAGACTACACGGTGCTACGCCCCAGAAGACAGCCATCTATCTCATACCATAACATTATGTATATTCTTTATTCTCAGAATGAGAAACACATTTGTGAGTCGGATTTTATAAAAAAAAGTAGAAATCTCATTTATTGCGGGTCTACTTCCATAACTTTTAATTCCACAATATATTTACTTAGTATCAGAGAAAACTCATATTTCACATTTTCAAGTAAACGCACGAATCTGTAATTTCAATTTGTATGTTGAGATATGTAATTCACGTAAATGGACCTATGTCTTAAACATACCCATAATAAATGTTCGCACACGTATTTAATGAAATTGTATACTCATAATTATTTTCGATAGCTGAAAATTTGCATATATATACCATATGTGTCCTACGTAGTTCAACTCATCACCAGGTTTAAACGTTCGTGGTTCTCTTGCATTCTCATTGTCACAAATTCCTATTTTGAAACTATTATTCAACTATGAGTCGCATTTTATCATCTAAAGCACACAGTACACCTTCATCGCATACATTATTATTAATTTCTAACTCTGTGTTTTAAAACCTTAGCTTTTTCATTTTATACTAATAAAGTTAATAAACTCTGTATTAAGAAGTGTGGCCGCGTGGTCTGAGGCGCGGGGCCGTGGGTTCGAATCCCACTCAAGCCAAAGATGTTTGTTTGGGTTTTTTTGTGTTGTGCTGTCCTGTGTACAGGTAGAGGCCTTGCGACGACCGATCCCTCGTCCAAGGAGTCCTACCAAAATGCCTATAGATCGAGCCAACGAAAAGTTGGGACTCGCAGTGCTCAGGCACTTGAAGAACGGGTCGTTCCCAGGATCCCAATATTAAGAAGTGATAATTACAGTACAGGCTACATCAAATGAGATAATTTCCAAACCTTTTATTTAAAATCTCGTTTTCTTTTATAAAATATCGTCCATATTGCACTTTCGGATTATTAATTCGTTAAAATTAAAATTTGAAGTCTAACAAAACTGAAGTCAATCGTATAATTATGGTATATCTGTTTCGTGGTGTGGGAATTTTAGGAAAACTATGCTATGGCAGTCACTGAAGTACGAAGCAGCTTTTGCAATATTCCGATACAGCAGAGCGTACCTAGCGCCTGTCGCTCGCTAGCTCGCTCTCGTTCTGTCTTCCTGCAGAACGGAAGATCTGTAGTCAGTCGGTCTGTAGGTTAGTCAGTCGTGTGGCTGCCAAGCCCGCAGACGTGTGGTGGTCCATCTAGGTCGGTGATAAGAACCACTAACTTTTGGAGGTTGTTACATTCGAGAGTCTGTCTTAGCTTCTGTGCCTTCTCCTATCAGCTGTTACGCGTAACGACGTGTTATGCTACTGTGATTTCGTCTCTGTGCTAACAAACGTAAAACAAAGGCACGATTTATTACAGAGATCAAGAATTTATCTCTGGCTTCGTTCATTCGAAACAATTTAACTGTCATATGTGCACCCTCGCTAATAAATAATCACTTCAACGTTCGTCTTTAACGGTGTTTAAAGCGAGCAGGTAAGACTTTTATAGTGAAATATGCCAATATTATGTGTTTAAATGTGCTCAGAGGCCGTTACTTACACGGGCTTCAGACAGTAACAGCTGTTAATTATTTATTATTTTAAAAAATTGTTGTTTTGTTAATGATAAATAATAAATTGTGTTAAATTTAAGGTGAACAATGGAATACTGCTTACTTCGTTTCCAAGTGTCTATAAAACGCTCTATAAAATATCAATCTCAGAATTAAATTAGTGTAATGCAGTTTCTGAGGCCTTTACAGTGATTATTAACGTTAAAATCACTGCAGATTAACCAGTTTTTTGTGTACGTGAACTTGAATGGTTTTTCTATATTACCCAACATGTAGCGAATTGAACTCTATGTTTCCCGATTGATTGCATAGTTCCTGACGAACAAGACTGCACTGTTTCTATGAAATTGTTGGGGCAATAATGGGTCTAAGGGTGTTTGTAAATCTTGAGTTCTGGCGACTAGATACGAACTGTGACTTACTTTAAAGGCACATTCTGGCTTCAGTTTCTACAAACTCAGATATACGGGCGGCAAAGGTAGGTCCTCCAACTACAACTGTTTTGTTGTCGGTGATGTAAAACTAGCAATAATGGAAATTAAATGTCAGGAAAATTTGGCATTCAAGCCGATGTCCCCAGGAAAGTGGTCAAGTGGAACGCAAAATGTATTGCAGAAGACTGCAAATTATCCGGGGTGGGGGGGAGTGGCCGAAATTCCGGAGTCTATCTCGTTTAAACAAAAATTAAAAATTAATTTAGAAAATATGTTGTAAAAGTTATAACGTTTAAAATTAAAGGAATAAATACAACAGTGGCATGATTTAACGTATTAACATAAGTCAATTGTTGCTAAAACCGACGTATATGACAATAGAACGTTCTTACTATATGTTGGAATTCTTTTTTGTTTAAAAAAGGTGTAATTTACTGGGTTAAATTTACAAATTTAAGTGGTGCGTGTTTGTAAAGAAACTTGAGTATTTGTTACATATGCGTGTATTTCTTTCATTTTTTGCCGATTATCCTGAGTTTAGATTATCCGGAAAAATATATTTCCCAACCAACTCGGATAATCAGGAGTTTACTATATTTTAAACAATCGTTCTGGGAAACATAATAATGACTTTGTTCTTACATGAGGAAGCTTTTCATTATTTAGTGCCATTTGTTATAACATTACTGCTGATGAGCGAAATGTGTCAGGATGATAACGAAGCCCTAAACCACATTCTGAATGGAGTGACTCAGAAGTCCTTGTTCTGACAATTTGTAGTCCTCACTGCGGTCGATTTGGTCAGGTGCACACACTATAATTTGCAGTTAAACAGTGGGGAGACTAACACAGTTTTAAAATTGATAAGAAAATTATTACAGACACTGTCTACAGGTTGGAGTTTGCAACAACAGGATAAACCAGATTCCCTTACAACACAAATCATAGCCGACAGCCTACTGCATTTTATTTCCTACAGGGCGTTGTCTCCAGACCCCAGTAACTTTCATATGTCACCAGTAGCCAAGAGTATAAACATAAATATGAATTACCTAAACTTAATATATTTCGTAATTAACTCTGAAATTTCTTTCTTTTTAAACGGCAGTGATTTCTGTTATTTACAATCTTTCTCGTAATTTAGTAGCCATATATGTTCTGAGGTTAGCCATGCCACATGATACTATTAGTAATCATAATAATAACCAGTAACAATTTTTTATAATAAGAATTGCTTCCTCTGCGAAGTGTTTTACCTTTCTTTAATAAACCTGATTCTTTCTAAGCCATTTTTGCACACATTTGCAACCATCCTACAATTTCCCTTTTAATTCTATCTAATCTTCATAATCGATAATGCTGTAAACACAATCAACCATACGCTTTCTTGATAAAGAGTCTTCAAGTACCGTTATGGAAACCAAATTACAATTCAGACGTTCTTTTAGGTAACTGATAAAGAGAATATACTAGACTGGTACAAACTTAAATTAAATTCGTTCTACACTTTTTAGGGTAGCTGCCCCCAATACGAAATTTCTTCGATAACCATTACGTAGTTTTTAAGAAGCATGTGGGCAGTTGGATGAATATGTATTATTATCTTATTTTATACACTTCTAATGACTGCATGACATATACCTCAAATCAGCTGCAGCGTCTACGTGTCAGAAAGCTGTAATATTTGATATGCTAGAAAACTAAAGCGACCATCTTGCACGTACAATTGCATTAAATGTTGTAACGAAGACCCCTGGATATGAGAATATCAGGAGGGACCGGTGGGACTTCTGCCCGATCAATAAAGAGTAGCCAAAACTGTACCTTGGCACTGACAGCAGAATTTCATGTTTCCAAGTCCAAAACTAGGTCGCAATGCGCCACCAAGGTGGGGTTTTTAGCATTAACATTACGCGACTGGGCCACCGAGATGAATGCAGGCTATTTAAACCAATTTCAAGCAATAGGTGACGACAGAGAGACAGTATCATCAGTTAAGATTTCGTGTTCTGTCTTCCGCGTTTAAATCTGAATTCGAAGGCTGGCTCTCCTGACTTATCCCTGAAGATGGACAGAGTATATTCCTCTGAAACGTTGGTAACAAAATACAAACCCACACGACGCGGTGAGGACGATGACAATGGTGTTCTGGGTTTTGGCGCAGTGCAGACTCGTAGGCAGATGCCAACGTTTCGGAGAAACATACTGCCTCCATCTACAGAACTCCATATTATGAAACAAATTGTCGTATGCAATGGCAGATACGGCAAGCCTACATTAAATTCAGTCAGTGTTTATTAAACGCCGCTATGTCGTCTCAAATACTATTGCACGTCGTTGAAAAAATTGTGGAATTATATGAAATTCAAGACGACCGATTTCCACATTACTTAACGACGCTGTTTCAGCTACAGAGTTATACAGAATTGAAAAGTTATGGTAATTGCACCCTTCGGGGAAGATCACTGCCTGTTTCATTTTAATGGAAATACTCAGGGAAACCAAGAGGAACGTCAGTCGGGTTATCGAGTAACTCAGCCCAGATTCGAACCCGGTATCTATCACATACAAGTCTAGAATCTTGTTGCTACACGATACTAATCGATGGATCGCGAGTTCGAATTCCTCTCGAAGCAATGAAGTACGAGCTTTTCTATGTCGTTCTTGTCTTGGATTGACCCCCACCTGAGCAGTTCTATGGAACACTTAACAGTATTTTTTTAAAAAATGGCGTTTTTATGGAATAGCCTATCATTCTTCAAGTTCAGACCCACGGACGTGTATGAAAACGGCAAATATCCCTTTGAAAACCACGTAGCTTGTTAGATTTCGCCAGTGGTGAGTGTATATTATCCACGAGCCTGTGCTATGATGGCATCGCTCTGATGTACGTCTGTGCGTGTATAACAAGAGAATGGTTGAAAGCATTTTCTTTGAATTTGGTAGGGACGTCAGGTCACTGGAAACTAATCCATAACCATGCTTTTCATATCGTTCATACAATCGGAAATACCAACACGACGAGTGTGATGTGGAAAGATTATCGTCCGAAATTGCTTCATTAGTGAAAGTATCGTGCAGTCATCTGCCAGTAGCCATATGAAATGTCCGTACTCCTAATTAATTATTTGATATAATGCCCACAAAATGTTGTGCCTTTGGAATTTGTGTGTACTCTACTGGGTATGCAGAATGTCCCAAAACATAGGCACTCTGTGAATTAGCGAATCTAGTGTAAGTGTTCAAAATGATCGTATCCAACATTGTTTCATGATCAGAACAATACAAAGTTTCAGACGGATCACACAAAACACATCGACGGACCGCGGCTTGAGAACCCATGGACTAAATTTTTTTTGTCTAGGTGTTATCATCTCGCCCCCCTTGATTTGTTCACCACAATAAGATATTGACAAACGATACAAACTGAGGAACTTCCTTCCAGAAATTTTGATCTTGCGGAACTAATTAGTTGTACACTAACAGCGTTGTCACCTTTACATTCGAAGCTCTCGCTCATAAGAAATACTTCTCACCGATAAATTATAACGAAGTTATTGAAATTTCCTACGAGGCAGGGAGCTCTTCTTACTCATTTTAAGCAATTTTATTCTTATCTCTTAACTGATAGTGCTCACTGTTTGCGTAACATTTTCACCACCGATACGCTCGTGTTTGCTCTACGTACGCGTCACAAGAGAAGTGTGGCACGTTATTAGGGAAGCAAACAATTACATGAAACAAACTATGAAAAAGTTTGGCGAAGTATTTTAATCGAAATGAATCGCAGTCAGGCTTAT
>NW_019059700.1:1238115-1271122 GCF_000696155.1 Zootermopsis nevadensis | reverse complement strand
ACGTTTCAGAGGTCATACTACCTCCATCATCAGAGTATGAAGATTTCTGTCTTCTGGGTTGTTGCGCTGTGTAGTTTGGTAGATGTTAACCAAGGTTTCAGAGGTTATACTGCCTCCATCATCAGGGCGATGAGTATGAAGATTTCTGTCTTCTGGGTTGTTGCGCTGTGTGAATCGCCCTGATGACGGAGGCAGTATGACCTCTGAAACGTTGGTACACATCTACCAGACTACACAGCGCAACAACCCAGAAGACAGAAATCTTAATAAATTGTTTCTTTATCCTTGTATTCTTCCATTTTCCACTATGCACTTTGCATGTACGAGGTATTTCGGTATACGCCTATAATATTGTATCTGTTCATCTATTATAATACATATATAACGAAGACCCTTACAATTTTGGCTAGACATGTAGCATGCATAGTAAATAATAAACGGAACAAATTAATGTTTTGGGAAAATCTTAAGGAAAATGCATGCGTAGATAGAATGACAGCATTAATGCACAGGAAGTGAAGAATAGTTGTGATTCTGATATCTCAGGCTATGGTCCAATTGTGAAGTGTGTGAACAAGGCGATGGACCCACCGGTACCTAAAAATTGCAGTTTTATATCAGCTAACGACTATTAATTTCTGAAAGAAGACCCTGCAGCATGGCGTTAATAAATCGGGTTACACATTTCACGAAGGAAACAGTGGTAGCGCTTTGCTATGCTGTTGGAAACTCTCTCAATTATAATTTCCCACACAATGTAAGAGGAAGTTAAAAAATAAATGTGCCTCACTAGAAGTGGCACTACTTCACTGACTTCATAATAGACTTCAAGTAAACTGCCATCTGTTCTTTGACTGTTAAAGAAAACTTCCAGTTTTCTGGGAACGCGAATGATTGTCGTGTAGCCTATACAAAAATGCCGTCTGAGATCCGAGGTTCTCACAGTGGTGAAGATGTCAAACCTGTTCGTCTGGATTTGGCGCCATACGGTCTTGTACTGTCTTGTAGGTGGTTGCCCGCCCACGTTCCGGAGGAACGGATTTCCTTCATCCTCCAAAAGGTCAAAAAACCATCTAGTAAAAGACTACGTAGTTACAACCTATCCCTCTCCACCTCATTCCATTTATTATCGTCACAAATGCAAACTTAATGTGAGTTCAAACTTAATACTGTCCATCAGTTTAGGACATAAATTTCCACGATACTTATTACTGACACTGCTACTGCAGCAAATACTTTATTTTACATAACACATTTTCGAAATTCAATCACGTAAATATTTACACTACGGCATTATTGCTTCTACAATCCCCACCTACTGTATTAACGTGTGACTATTTCGTGAAAAAATATATACCATTTTAAAAAAATACTTTTAGGCTAAATATTGAAGTATAGACCGAGACTTTCCATGACGTAAATCGAGACATGTTAATGTCAAAGATTCTGTGTCAGTCAAGATACCAGTAAATCGATACATGCAGTTGCGCTGTAAGGACCACTCCTTCCCCACAGTTCGATAAAATATAGCTCCATCTCATTGCTCTAAGGACAAACAATAGATTGCCAACTTCATCCACTCTTCGTTCAGAATGTTGACTGAAGTAGGGAAAACGTTAGAACTATAATTTGATTCGAAAGCTGTTACTTCTGAAAATGGATGTAAGTTGAACACACAGTTGCTCACATATGAAATAACTATTTTAAGTTGTACCGAAATGGATGACAGAGAACAGAGCCTGACTGTAGCAGAGGACATACAAAACATTTAACTCAATCTGTCGCATGAACAGATCAGCAATATTTCTGTACACAAACACTGGAGAAGATTACAAACTATAAGTTTCGTGATGTTTACTGTTTACCTAGAATTATACAGACGATCGAATGAAGGAGATTCAGGCCGATGATATAAAACATCTTTACCGAAGAAACATCATGAGAGGCCAGATCATGTTAAGCAGACTAATTGGTTATTAGGTTATCTAAAATGAAGAAGTCACATGACGTCTAATATAATGAAAATATGATTATGAACGGGATAAGCTATCGTTTTGAAACAGTACGATTCTGGTCTGCTTCAATATACTAACCGAAAACACGTCTGTAGAGACTGAGAAGAAACTAGATCAGATTAAAATTCAATGGTGGACTGTTTTAATGACAATTGTAAGTTTCTGTACTCCATCACACATATTGACTGTTCTTAATTGTAAATATTGCCTTTGACGCCGGGACAGTAACATGGAATTTGAGGTTATAATAATAGTCGTGATGAATACACCATGTACAGAAATAAATTGTATGCCTATAGGTTACAGGCTGCCCGAAGACGTTAATAAAGTAGCTGATAATCACCAATTTCATCTACTTGTAAAGTTTACTGTGAATATGAATGTTGGACAACATTTTACACATAGACGATAAAAGTGATTTTCGCTATAATACTTCAGCATTTGTTAGGCCTAAAAATATACACTAACAGATTCCTTTCACTGCTATGGCAGTTACGTATCATTCCAGACATAAAGAATAAGTTTCTGAAGGAAAAAATAACAAGAACGAAGTGTTAAGAACTACATTAGGATCTGAGATTATCTAAATGGAAAATGGAACTTTCTTCAAAGAGTAACAGCTGATTTATATTATTCTCCCACTTTCTGACACGCATATTAAGTAATAGCTACAGAAGTTTGATTTAAAAATCTGACACTAAGCTGCAACTTGAAAAACCAAGACGGAAATATAATTAAAAATAGGTTTCACTAACGACTTATTTTTCCTCAGATAGGAACATAGAGTGGGCTGATCTGTTCCGATTAATAAGTTATGTCGAAATTTGGGGCCGTAACATCATAGAGCCTTTATTTAAGGTTTAGTTCATAGCCACAGGAACACATCAACCGTTAAAGGCACGTTCACGTTGTTTACAATTACGTTTCACCAACAGTGCTGAAACCAACATCTGGTTATGTGCGCAAATTAGAATATTACACAACGAGGCCACTAATGTTGTTTAGGATAGTGAAATGTAGAAAGTTGCGACTGATTGGGCATACAGTTAGAATGGGATGCTAAAAAAGACAACAAACACTTCGTTGGTTATATCTCTTTGAAAACGGTAATTTCAAAGATTCGAAAGGAGGGCATTAAAATGGATCTTAAGGAGGTTAGCTGTAGATATGAAACTTATATGAATGTGTAGCTTAGGGATTATTTCAAACGACGGGCTTTAGATAAAACCATGATGATTCTTATAATTCTGCAACCAGTGTTAAAAAAATTATGAATTTATGGATACATATTAATTACTATTTGACATCTGTAATCACTAATACGATATCTTATGTTAACACGCATTTTCTCTGCAAGTTTATATCTTATGTGATGACCGATAAATAAGAAAGAATTCTTCATAAATGTACTCTTCAAAAAGCGACTGTCGCATCTGTAACCTCATTGGTTCGTAACTACTACTGTATTTTCTTACACTTAGGCCTATGTTATGTGACTTATGACCTGATAGAATGATCGATTTAAATGTTTCGTAGGAAGGTCATCGAGATTATTCAGTGCCAGTGATACTGTTGATTTCACTTAAACATTAGCGCCGAAGCAAGACAGAGTAAAATAATATTGCATGGGAGTATGGGTGGTGATGCACGGCGGAAATCCTAAAGTGAGCCGATAAGATCCATCACGGACCCCGAAAAATTTGTTAATATAGAAATGTAATCACTAAACACGCTTCAGAGGCAAATATAATGGTAGTACACTGAAGAGCAATAGGATCAATGAAGCTGTGAATAAGGGGAAGAAGTAATTTTTAGTTGAAAGTAGTTCATTTGTCTGCCTGAATACGTCGAATTTGATATAATTCCAATAATGATGGTCTTTTTATATGGTATTGACCATAAATCTAGGTATTTTTAAATTCGCTTCGGGTGTAATTTATTTAACTAATTTATAATGTGTTTTGTGTCGCTAGCCCTCAACATAACTAAATGTTAAAACTGTAACATAGTTAATTAAATGACGACATGTTTCAATACAAGGTATGATCATCAGCCCGGTCTCTGTTGGTGTAATGCGCCAACATTTTCATCTCAAAAGTAAGGGCAAATGAATCTATTTATAGGCAGACATAATCCCAATTTTAGTGAATCCAAGGATTTCTATGGTGCCAATAGGTCCATTCATTAGATTGATGAATAAGGTTTACAATATCTTAAACTTGCTTAATTGTTATTGATTATTATTTACCCCTGTTTTCCTGTTTTGTAGGCAATGTTACATACAAAGGAAATTATTAATTGTGTACGATTATTTGGGAAGTGGAGGGAAGGTGTCACGATATACGTAAATGTCTTATGCAAAATGTATCTGGAAGAACTGAAAAAGTCCGCAGAAGACCTCATTCCGGACAACGAACTAAGAAGAGGGTGGGGAGAAAAAATCAAACACACTGAAGATTACCATGCTGGAAGATAAATGGGGTTAATGTTCAGTATATTTCAAAGATTTATTCTCCAGTTTCAGCCCCAGTGGACCTAAACCAATCATTAGAGTCTTCCCACAAATTAATTTCTGAAGGAAAATGTATGTCTCCGAGAGCCAGACTTCGACATGAATCAGTTAAGTACTGTTTGAACTAATTGAAACACGGTATAACAAGCTGCTTGTTTGTTAGAGTGATGGGCCACGAAGAGGTTATGTCTGCGCCACACACGTCAGCTAGATGCAGAGTTGCGACATGACTGCTGTACATACGACACCGTGCATATTTACGAGCTGTTAAGTAATGGTGCAATGGTCTAATTTACTTAGTGACTGACTGAGCGTGGTGAGGACATAGTTAAGTGAAACATGTCTAAGAATGAAACTGGATAAGACGCAACCCCGTATCATCGGAAAATCCCCCAGGTCCTGAGGATTTAGATTGAAAATTTATTAAAATTACCTGTTACAAACAAACTGCTTAACTGGGAAACGGAGGGGTGCACAATAATTAAACGTTAAACAGAATGTCCCAGTCTGTATTATTCAGTGTTCATATAATTCAACTATGTATGTTCATTAGCCGAAAAGAAACATTCCATTACTGAAATGGTAAGGAACAGGCCACTGGAAGAAGTGAATGACGGAAACAAGACAGAAAGAAATGGCGAAAACTAGGAAGGGGGAGGCAGTGATGTGAGAGTAATAGTAAAACAGAAATCACCGAACTGTGTTTTGAGTATATCTATTCTGATACAGTAATACGTTTATAAGATATTGTAATTGCGTCATATTGTGATTCGTAATATTAAAATATATATTAAAAATTATTACAGTCACTCACAATTATAATAATAAAATAATATTAAAAGATTTAAAACATCATTTAGATACACTACTAGTTTCGGCTACATTCAGCCATCGACGGGTGTATGCAGTATAAACCTATGACCATTTACTGATTTTTAACGTTATCCATATTTCACTGTCTTCATTCTTGATGGTGTTTCTGTCCTTTACCGTTTTTTGGTTTGTTGCACTAACATTAGTGATTACTAGGTTTATGTTTTGTACTTTGTGTTGGCATCATTTTTGTGTATTACTGTGAATTAAAGTTTTAATTCCATTAATGACAATTTAAATTAGAAAATAGAAATATAGAAAACAAAATAATTGGTAAAAATAATTGGTAAAAATAAATAAATAGTAAAAATAATAAAAATAAATATGTAAACTCACCTAAGAAGCAATATCACATTCGTAGTAAGAGAAACGGAGAACACTGGACTGATGTTTTAAATCTTTTAATATTATTTTATTATTATAATTGTGAGTGACTGTAATAATTTTTAATATATATTTTAACATTAATACGTGTATGTAACGAAATCCCAAGGGACTTGAACATTATAAGTTTCGAATAGTTTTCATGTAAGAGAGGCAATAGTTTTTCGTTAAAAACTGAACATCAAGCCTGCATAGCCGATATATTTATAATCCAAAAAATAATTGTCAGTGAGTCTATACTTTACAGAACACATTTTTAGTTTCATTCGTCCTGTTGTCATATTTCTCCCTTTCTTTACTGCTCCAATTTTTATTTCTATTTGTTCTTCTTTCTCGCTTTACAAGAACTTTCCCCATCAAAATTCTGTGCGTTCTTTTAGATCAGAATAGTTTACTTTCCAAATCCTTCCATTTCCTGTCCCTGCCTCATAAAAATAAATCCTACTTAGCAACAAAGTCTGGTAACAGAAGAATTAATCTTCCTGCACTTCGCACTGCAGTTTAATTGTCAGTGACTGTACCCGGATGCAGACGCCACCCCTTACAGAATGATTGAGAAGTCTGACTAGCTAGACTAAGTAACTTATTGTCTGGAATGTGATGCCATAGAGTCTTGTAGATTAAATCCAATTTAGGGCATTTGATATTTGGTGTTTCCATGAAGGTTAAAATGTCGGTTGTCTTCTGTGTCTGTGGGGCCTTATAGACTTGTACGTACACTACACTCTGTACACTAAACGGTTCATTGATTGGGCCTATGTAACATTACATACATATTACAATCAATGATCAACATTTCTACAAGACTTATGACGACAGGAAAATAAAAGCACGCCGTGGAAAGTACAATGATGAACACAAAGTAAGAGAATTCGTTTCAGCCGAAGCCCGAGGTGGGGGGAGGGGCGGTTGTGAAAATGTTGGCAATTGAGTATATACATCGCAATTCATCTTCCACTTTGCACAATCACAAGTCATAACACGGCATACGCCTGCAACAAACATTACACAAAATTGTTGGAAACTTGATGCAGTGCTATACGTCAAACACCAGCAAGCAAACAACTGTATGAACATCCCAAGAGTGGCTAACGTAAAAGCTTGAATGCCAAACAGTCCCTTTTCCCCTCAACCCTACACTATAGCATGTCCCTTCTAATTGCGCTTGCGCGAACAGAAAGCGAGCGTAAGCCTCAAACTGCTGGCTAACAACGCCCGACTAGTTGGAGCTGGCTAACGATGCAATTTATCTAATCGGTTCTGCTGCAATCAGTACAAGACGTACCAATGCACGACGAAAGTGTGACAGAAGACCTTATTTTTCGTTTTTTTTCTCTCGAAATGTTAGCTGGGCTAATTTCTTGCCGTCATAAAAGCCAGAGAACAAATCTCGTTCTTTTGATTTGTTACAAAGAACAGATGGTCGTATATTCCACGGGGTCACATAAATGTCCACCGATCTCGACACCTTTATAAGGTTAACATGATTTTTTTTCATTTATTGCTGTTTGAACAGTGCGCTTAGTCCTGCGGATAAGCGCAATAAGTTGACGTCAGGCTGCTGTCGCGTTCTTACACCTTAACAAAACACGCTGATAGGAGAGAATCCACTTAAACCTTATCAGTAATCCCAAGGATAGCGCTCGTCCCATTTGCGTTTAATGCCGTGTGTCAAATTTTCTAAAGGCTTGGAGCAAAAATGTAATAACAATATAGGCTACAGAAAATTCCATTTGATGGGAGGAACACAGAATGCAGGTGTTTGAGAATAGGGTAATGAGGAGGATATTTAGGCCTAAGAGAGAATACGATGGGGTATGGAGAAAACTGCATAATGATGAGCTTAAAAATTTATACTCCTCCCCAAGTATTGTCGGGGGGATTAAGTCGAGAAGAATGAGATGGGCGGGGCAAGAGGTGTGCACCGGGTATTGGTTGGGAAGCCTGAGAGGAAGAGACCGCTGGGGAGACCTAGACGTAGATGGGAGGATAATCTCAGGCGGTGATCTGTGGGAGATAGGAGTTGAAGGAAACTGGATTTTGTTGACCCAGGACAGGGTCCGGTGGAGGGCTTTGGTTAATTCGGTGATGAACCTTCGGGTTCGGTAAGCCATATAGTTAGTTAGTTAGTTACCATTTGATCACGCCGGACTTTTTAAATAAATTTGTATCCGGCGATTAAAATAAAGGTCAGTTTTACGTTATTTCTCAAGACTTTCAAGAAACTAAACACGTTACATTCTTCTACTACAAAAGTCTTGAAGTTCAGATCCTAAACTGAAAGACAGATTGAGATTATTTAACCCAAGCCAGAGTAAGTGATAGGAGGATGGAGAAAATAAGATAATTATAATGAAGAGCTTCATAATCCGTACTCTCCTCCAAACACCGTATGGGCCATTAAATCAAGGTGGATGGTGTGGGCTGGTCACGTATAGCACGTGGAGAAAAAGGGACAATGCGTTAAATGAAATAATTAATTCTGATACACCCTAGAATTCGCCTTGAGGGACTAAGAAATACCAGGAAAAGTCATAATTATCCGCCTCGTATTGACTTCACGAACCTCTGGAATGTGAATGTGAAAGTTTAACACAAATGTTACAAAATGTATATCCCACTATAACATCAAATATATGCAATTGCTTTATCTCGATTATACATAGCCTACAGCGTCCTTTTTCTTCTTCTTCTTATTTCCAACTGTTGTCACAACCTTAGAAAATCTTCGGTGAAGGAACAATGAGTTAATGAATTGTAACGTCGTACAGGAGACCCAAATATCTTGAACAAAGTGGCTCACGGTTAGCGTGTTTGCATTAGTTCAAGAAAAAGGCAAAATTCTGTACCTTAGGTTTAGCCGCTCCAATCAGTAAATGTTACGGGTCTGTGATCTGTTGCGACTTCAACTGAATTCATCTTCTCATCTTGTCTTGGGTTTTTCTGTACCTCTATATCCTTCTGGTTTTGAAAAACCAACAATTTTTAGACACTATTTTAACCCTTTCTTAAAATATATTCATAACAATTTTTCTTCCTGTTTTTGTATATTTTTTTAATTATAGGCATTTAACCAATTCCGTAATTCTGATCTTAGGAAATTCATTTTATCTCACGTAATCATTCCTTTGTTCGACCGATATTCATCAGTTTTCGCAGCTGTAATTCAGCATAAGCACTGCTATCACTCTGTTAAGACTTCACTTGTTTTATAATTTGCCTCCGAGTCTTATTATTTAACACATTCTCTCAAATTTATCGAGTCTGACTGTTTAATCTTTTTATAGTAAATAATTTAAGGCATTTTTTTTATTATTTTATTATTTGCCGCTATTTTGCATATAGCATAATTCTTCCCTCTAAATTTCATTGTTCTAGATTTACTAGTTAATATTTTCTAATTAAATCCGTTCATTATACCTTCAAGTCGGTGAGTGGTTATCGGTAGGCTGTTTAAGAAAGTAGGATATGAGATTTTCACGGCGGTGAATTCGAAGATGGCTGTCTTCTGGGTTGTAGCGCGGTGTAGTCTGGTAGAAGTTTATTTTACTCCTTGACTCATTACCACTGTACTTTTTGTTAATCTCCTGTATATATAATTATTTTATTATCTTTACAGGCTCTTTATTATATTTACTAAGTTTCAAAGACTCTTTCATTCCTCCACAATTTGCTTTGAACATTATTAAATGCCTTCTCGTAATCGACAAACAACACAGATGTTGATAAGAAATACCTTACTTGTGTATATATATTTTTTCAGCAAAAATACACAAGAAAGTCTCAGTCCAAGAACACAAATAAACTGTAACAAACGCTTTGTTTCCCAGTTAAAATGAGACGTCACAATTGAAGTCGCCACAATCCGACCTACATGAACTGGCCAAATCTTAATTTCAATCTTTTAACAGTTCAAACCTTAACTTTCCATTATTCACATTGTGTTAGTATTTGTTTACACATCATTGTATACAAAATTTGACAGAGGGTTCCATAATTAAAAGATATTTCATACGAACGATAATAGCACGACAACAGACGAACAGATAGGTGCTTATGTCCCGTGATTAATTATCCCTGTTGAAGACAAGAACATTGAAAACCTTAAAGCAAGAGGAATGAGCTCCTTTTGAAGAATTTTTTGAGAACTAGAGGTGTATAAAAAGCTTTAACAATTTGTCGTGTATTCTGTTCTGTCATAAAATATCATCAAAATTAAGGAGTTCAGGAAGTATACGACGCCCCAAAATAAAAAAAAAACTTTCATGCACAAAGTCTGGTGACAAATGATGCGTGTACACACATGGACCGGTACTTTAAACTTGAAAAAGATTGAAAAACGTGGGCGTCTTTTTCAGGACTTTTATTTGCGGGTCAAGGTTCTTCTTTCTCATATTTCAACAATTTGTCATGCTCCAGTCTCATAAAATTGTATAAAACTCAGAATATAAGTTTAAGGAATTAAAGAAAGAAATAGATTAACAGATGGACGGTCATTTAGTCTACAGATGACATAGGCCTACAAAGGAGCAACGACGCATGTACAAATATGATTGTGTAGAATTCGCAAACAATTTCAGGGCATGAGGTTCAATAAAGTCACAATGAAATACACTAAAATTCTTCCGTATGGAGGAACGTAAGTCTCTGAAACATGAAACGATGGAAAGATAAATTTATCGATATTCTTGTTTGAGTAAAGCGCCTGTAGAAGGTCTGTGTTTATTTAGAGCATTCGAAAAAAATTAAAATTACCATTTGTTTAATTATTGGTTGGTTTTAAACAATCGAGATTCTTGTCTGTGTGCTAATATTCGGCCCGTCCACTTCATAACAGCTAGCTTAAGTGTCTTGTTGAACGGTGGCCAACGTTAATGCACAACACAGAGTAAGCCAGTGAGTTACCAAATAGTCTACAAAGAAGTTTGTCTGTGACGTTGCCAGGGTTTCATGAAAATACGAAACTGTGACTGAAACGCTTGCATTAATATCGACGTGGAATCATTTTATAAGATTATCCAAATTTAAACTAAGTACTACGTAAATAGTATATGCTTTTTGTAATATAATTAAAAAGAATAGTTTGGACATTAGTAATAATTAGATTGTGTGCCTATTCTACACGAATAAAACAAAATAAATTGCACATGTGTCATTCTACTTTAAAACAAAAAGTAAAGAAATAAAATTAAAATAAATCTAAGAGAAACAGCATTCACGTTAATTATTTCAAATACAAATGACAGCTTTATAAGTAATAAGCACATACAGATTTCAAAAAATATATGTAGCCCGAACCCATCAGCTGGCGATGGGCATTCGATGTTTCGGGTCTCCTGGGTTTATTTTCCCTGTGCGAAAGCCGTATTAAATACTACCCTACTAAATTCATGGAGCAAGGTTCTTGTTGAGAAATTCTCCACCATTTTGAAAACTTAGGTTCGCAGCTCACTTAAGTATCAACATGGTGTAAAATTAAGTTTCCTTCTCATGAAGTGTGCAAGCTTAATGGGGATGCAGCTATACTCGTAGAATGTTTAATCTACGAAAGTATGGAATGGATTTAAACTAAATTTAGTGTTGGGTATCTACACCAAAAACTGTCAAGCGAATTCAATTTTGTTTAATTGATTCAACACAACTCCGACTTCACACAAAATTCTAATCAAAGTTTATATTTTTTTTTAAGCCGGGCAGTTGTGCAAGAATTGTGTAACATAAAACGCAGATTATTTTAAAAGAAGCTACTCAGTCAACGTGGAGAGATTAGTAAAGCAACTGGCTGCAGGCTGGACGACCAAGGTTCTGTTCCCAATGGAGAAAGTGGTGGTTTCTCTTAGATATTCCAGGAAAGGGCTTATTTACCCTCCAATTCCAGGAATCTGGGGACAGCTTCCAGAGGCGTGAAGATAGCTGAATCGTGAAGCTACCCGCTCATCCGCATTTAATACCAATGTTAAGAAGGCTCCCCACCGTTCGGGTGTGGCGCTCAGGTACATGTACTCCCTCCACCTTGTCTTCATATGGGGC
Source organism: Zootermopsis nevadensis (assembly GCF_000696155.1). Next base: position 1,259,308 of record NW_019059700.1, on the reverse strand, counting down.
GCGGAGGTAGAGCTCCATGTATTCTTAACCTTGACACCAGTTGGAGGTGGATGGCCAGCTTCGTACACGTAGAAAGAGCCATCGGAACCTATTGGTTAGGAGACTAGATCGGAGGAAAGAAATGCTTGAACCTCTACCGGGAATCGATTCACGGCCATCCAACTATTCCGACTCTTAGTCACAAACTTAGCCTTTTATCTCCACCCGACCCCTTTATTTTAATATCCCTAAATAGGCCTATAGTTCTTAATTAGTGTTGTTGGTAGCCGAGTTCGGTTAATGACATGCTCGTCGTATGACATATGACCTCTGTCCATGTACGAAGTCTGCGAATAACCAGAAGCAACCAACCTGTCCTAGCTTACAACCCTGGAAAATTGCGGAGACGACGGCTTGACCTACTAACGGCCGCCTACATTCGGAGGGCGATGCGCGATTCGGCTGCAAAAGCGGGAGGGAGGTCGGGAGCCCACTGAATCGATTGCAGCTATCTGAACAGCTGCAGGCAAGCGAACACTCCTGCAAACACCCTGCCTGCACTGCTTGTTCCAGGTTAAACGAGAAGAGCGCACATATCACAATGTGTGCGATTAAGGCATGTAACAAATGAAAAGAACGACATGCCTTTTGTGAGATTTCAGTTCTCCCGGCCCCGAGTATGAAGATGGCTGTCTTCTGGGTCGTTGCGCCGTGTAGTCTGGTATACATTTAGTGATGTATCCTTCCCCCACCATCATGTAGCCTCATCGCCCTGATGATAGAGGCAGCAAGCACCTCTGAAACATCGGTGTAATTCTTCCAAACCACACAGCGCAATAACTCAGTAGGCAACAATCTTCAAATAGGTAGTAAGTGGATGAACAGTAGATATGTTATTTTTCCTTGTCGAATTTTCGTTTAAAATGTATCGTATTGTAGTGGTGGCTTCTGTGCTATGGACGTTGCAGTCTTACGTATTTCAACTTACGACGAGAATCAATTCGGGAAATGCCTCCTACCGTTCAGCTCGTCTGTCTATATTTTGTCTTGCCGTGTTGAAAAATAGTCTCTACGCAGGTACAGACTGAAGTATTAAAAACGGTCGTGAGAAACATGGTGTAAACGTTTGGGACTGGTAAAATCGGCATTGGACAGGATCAGCTGGTGGGATATTTTGGCATGGCGATGAACCTTCCATAAATACAGAGAATTTATTGACGTTATGAAAATGTTCCAAGTATTCAAGATCCCATATGCTAGTATGGCATAAGACAGCCATAGACCGTCCACTTACAGAACGGCATGAAACGTTTTATGAACTTTCAACATAACTTGTCCTACATATCTTGGTTTGGAAACCGAATTTGAACGATTAGCTGCTGGCCTCACGTTCACATGCCTAAGCAGAGGTGAACGATCATCCAACCAGATACAGAGTGACGTGTGGTCAGCACGACGAACCCCCAGTCATTGCTAGTACATAACTTGCTAGTGGTCGCATAAATACTCTCATAGATGAAACGTTACGATATCAGAAAATATCAATTTTCATGTGCCATTAGACATTCACCCTATAAATTTGTTCAGGAGCGCAAAGTCAGATGCCTGCTGTAATGGCTGAAGTTTCTTGGAATTTTGCCTGAAAATGCAGTGGCTGAATACCATATGTTAACGGGATGATGCGTTGTCAGTCGCTGTCCCAGACTGAACCCGAAAAACGGTGAAATGTGTAAACTGCATCGTCCTTAGTACAGAACCCACTACCACAATACGACAAATTTCAAACTAAAATTCGATAAGGTAAAGTAATGTATTTCCGAATCCTGTAGACCCACGAGCTGCTACCTATACATTTTGGCCTACTTTGTATGATTCCAAAACAAGGATTGTCGCTTTCAGGAAACGACGTGTCCTGTTTAAAAAAAATACATAACCGAAACAAAAAATGTTGTTTGTTATATCTACAACTCTGAGTCTGGATGCACAGAAAACTCCACACAGGTGACAAAATGCACGAGAAAGAAGTAAAGAAACCCCATCAGGCAGCCCTAGACCTGGAGGCGAATAATGCACCTATAACCAGGAACGGAGAAGCTATATTTGGAACAACAGAGAGGAACCAAGACAGGGAGCGGAGCGTATTACATAACGAGAGGCCTTATGACGAAGTTCCACTACTGGAATGACAATTAAATCAAGGAGGTTTCGATGGACTGGGCATATGGCTCCAAGAGAAACACAAGAAATGTGTGAATGATTTTCGCACAAAACTCTTTCTCAAACATGTGTTGAGAAAATGCAAGTTGAAGATGTGGTTTGTTTGAGCCGTGTAGTCTGGTAGAAGTGCAGACACGCGTTAGAGGTATTTGCTGCCTCCATCATCAGAGTCATCACCTAAATGGTGGAGGAAAGAAGCACCTCCGAAACGTCAGTAAATTCTACCAGCGTACACGGCGCATCATCCCAGAAATCGGCCAACTTCATACTCGCCGTCGTGAAAACAAAAATGTCAAAATGCAAGTTACTCAACGTTTGGAAAGGACGCCATTGCCAATTTCATTTCAGTAATGTCAAATACGGCCTACATGTAACAGTCATGTATGAATTATCTACTTACACCGGTCGCATCCAGAGGAAATCCAGCTTTCCAGAAAGTGGGTCATTCGGAAGAAAACGGACAGTTTCGCAATCCACACCACACGAAGTATGCATTTGAAAAATAAATTAATGTCACCTGTTTACGTATTATTCATTCACTAGTGAATTCTTCACACGCTGTCCTGTTATTTTTCAGGTAATTCAAGGTCGCACTCGGCCAGCAGAACGTGTTTTCATATCCCTGCCGTTTGGCAATAAGTCTTTCCACGTAAACCCATATTTTAATCACGGAGGCAAAGCTCTCATCCTAAGTTAATTCCTGATTTTTCTCATTCTCTCACTGCTAAATCCGAAAAAACTTAAAATTGCAAATTTACTGTAAAGTAAGAAGCATTATAAATCTGGCAACAAGTGGGTTCGACGCGGATAGTAAAGCAATACAAATAGATATAAAACGAGGAAAAGGGACTTCTTACATTCCAAAATGTCACTGAAGGATGCGCAGAAAAGTGTTAGCCACAATCCTTAGGGAAGAAGTGGTGTGAGTGTCTAATTCACCTGTCACAGAAAGACTTGGTGACGTATTATGCCAAATCAATAAATTTATTTAAAAAACAGACATCATCACTACCTACATACAACAACGTCGCCTTAAATAAATAAAACAGTAACCATCAAAACCACGGAGAAAATAGTTTGCTCGTAATCTATGTGAATTTACTGATATCGGTAAATTATATGCAGACCCAGTAACGGAACATCAGCGGATCAGCCACATCTCAGCTCGGAATTTCAGCGTCCTGTCGTGCTGTTAGCAGAATTCGGTCAAATGATACCGTAGCACAGGAATAGTAACTACTCGTTCTAACGTTGCAGGACATAGCACAGGAATAGTAACTACTCGTTCTAATGTTGTAGGACATGCTAAAACAGAATTAGAGTAGGGTTCCCAAATTATTCTCCACTAATGACACTGGGTGCTTACGTGTGTGCGTGTGTATAATATTAATACTATAGGTGTTGGAAGTTGTACAAACGAGGTCACTAAATCCTTCAGATCTTATCATAAATCTTTATTAGGAAACATTTTCCCCGCTGGAGTACTATTTCATAACCACAGACGTTAAAAATAAACAGCATAATGTAAATTGACTGGAGGTAATTAGCAATTGATCTAATTCAGTTTATCGACAGTTAAGAGATTCGACTGAAATCGCATTCTTTGTTTTTATATCTTACGTATTTTGGAATACTGGCTGCTCTGGCATTCAGTAACATTGCAATTTGTCCATAAAATATATTTATAATTTTCGTATGATTCTCAGAACAAACTGCCGTTAATTCCCCAAATAATATTAACAAAACTGATATTTTTTTATTTTCTGTATCTGTAACAACTTGGCTGTTTAACCAAATCCGCGATACAGTATCTTTCTCGAAAGTTTGACACTTACTCAGTTGACAAATATTTTTTGTTCGGAATGCATTACCGTCTACGTAGGACTACCCGATTCTTGTAGTGAGGGGTTTCAGGCCCCACAGCCAATATGTAAGCTGTAATCTTGAGGACTATCCCTTGTCGGCTATCTAACACTGCATTTCAACACAGTGTTAGAACTAAATCCTTGAAAATCTCAATGCCACTCGTAGTTTAATGAAGTTAACCATACACAACAAAAAGTCAAGAAACTGAAGCAACAATTTCTTATAACTAACAACTTACTATAGGCCCATTCAGCACAACTGAAATTTTAACTTATGCTGACAAAACAGTGCATGTGCAAATAACGTCCACAAATATGTTCAAGCGATTTGTTTTGTGAATTTGAGAGTATAACACAGCAAAGAGACACCCGTTTTTATATATTGTTTCCTACGCAAATGCAATCAGTTTTTATTATATATATATATATATATATATTTGCATGCAAGAACTAACAGATTGTATCCATTTTTACAATCTGTACCGAGCACGAAAATCTCATAGCGTGAGTGCAGTTTATTGGAGCAAAACCGGTAGACCGATCACACCCGGAATTTCGTGACCTCTTTGGCTGTGGCTGATACAGAAAACATGGCAGAGACTCTTCCTCTCGAACTCCTGGCAATTCACTGGCATACACAACAGACAACACGCTCATATGAATGTAAAGAATCAAGTACACGTACTTAATTACTGTTATATGACTCAAGGCTACAAGTGTTACAAAGAGATAGTATATTGTTCTTCAGTCGCTAGTTATGAAGGACACTATTACAGTATTAACCATATAGAAAACAGTAGGTCCTCTCCACCACTTGCTCTGCACCGATACAACAAACGACCACAAATCCCACGTCCGAAACTTCTTGACTTAGATAAAAGTTAGTTAAAAATGTTCATGTATAGATAAAACGCTAAGCTGTAGGGTTCAACTTCTGCGCACACAAGGTCGTGTGTTTTCTTACAGCGATGTATTTTAGTACAACTTAAACGCTTAAATATTTTCAAAGATAAGCTCAAAGCGTCCTTAAGACGTATTACTTCAATTTATAATCCATAATTTACCAAATATCTCATATCAGCAAATGAAGTTACGTACTAACTAAAAATATTAATGGTTCGTATTTTCACCATTCTGTCAGATACCAATAATATTCTGATTGTCTCGGGAAAATTCTGTACAAAATGTCACACTAGCTACAGAATAAGCTCAGCATCGCTTGTATTCAGTCGCACTCAGAACTGTCGAATATTGCAATCATGGGTGATCTAGTACCAGGGAGAGAGTACAATTTTACCTTACGGAGAACTTATACCGTGCTATTTAAATAAAAAAATGTCAATAACTTTTGTATAAGATATAAGCTTTCATGACGACAGAATGAAATTAAAATACTTCAATGTACTTTTGGACTATGCCCTATACGACAGTACAACATGCGAATGCTTTTCTCGGAGCTCCATGAACGTTATGTTAAGTCCTCCTTTACTGGTGATTTTCAAGCATTTCCTTATATTACGTATTGGTCGATGGTATGAGGTACAGCAGTCAAACCACGACAAATGCACCCCCCCTCTCTCTCACTCTTTCTCTCAAGGAAAATCAATATCCGCCACGAAAATAAGACATTTTATACTAACCGAGATGCATAAGTTATCAGTTATACGAAACTCGTTTCATGGCGAACAGTGTCCATTGCTAGGGTTCCAAGATTCTGATTACATCTGGAAATGTTACGAATTGACGCAGAAGTCTGAAGCACACTCCTTGTACAGACATGCGACAGAAGCAGCGGTCGCTTAGCAACCTGAAAGAGAGCATTTACGTCATCGCAAAGAATTGAAATTAAGGCGTTTTTGTTGCATGGGGGTAGAAACAGAAGAACGACTCGCGTATGACGTAAATCAAAACGTACTAAGGAAAGAAAGTTGGTAGAGGAAGACTGCCGTTTAGGATGACAATGCCATAGAAAAATACGCAAGACCGTGGATCCCTGCCACTTCTATCCTCTTTCTCTAACACCTCACAGTTTGTTTCGAAGATAAATTTCCTGTTATAATATTAGGGAAATTGTTGGCAGGATGTGTGCGTGTTTTGACCCCGTTACATATATTTCTATCCTTCAACTCTCCGACAGACAAAACATTTAGACACATTAAGAACTGCTTTTTTTCAGACATACATAACCCTTGAACCGCCATGACACTGAAAGAATTGCTAAGACTTGTTCTTCACAGCAACTGTGATAAAAAGATAATTTTAGCCGACTATCCTGATTTTTGTTTACAAAAAGCCTGACAAATTCTTCGAAAAATACCCAACTCTCACTTAATATCTCCTATCTTCTCGAAATTTATCGGCGTGCTATAGGTGCGTGTAGCCTCCACCGTCAGGGCCGCGTAAGCTCTTTAGACCTGAAGATAGAGAGAGTATGTTTCTCCGAAACGTTTGCATCTAACTAAGAGCCCACATGCAGCTTAAACCCACAAAAACATAATCATCACGACTGTGACCATTTATTTCAATATGGTTGTTGGTTAAATTTCTCAATGAATTTGGAACTGGGCAGCTGCCAGGAAAGTTTGGATAGAAATCCGTTCAATCGAACATTTAGACGAATGTTTGCGAGCGACTATTGGCTTCCTATAGCAGTCAGTCTTGGGCATGATTTATTAAGATTTGAAAAGCTTTTGCATGCAGTGCATGGAAGCCACGGCCATGACATTCTGACCTTTCGCAAAGGTCACTTCATTGAACCATAAAAGTGTCTTAAAAGCATTACTTTACTGCACGCTCATTCTTTTGGCGTTGTGGTCCCTACTGAATCAGGGTTATTCTGACCAAAAGAGTACATGCTAGTTGAATTCACTATGATTTGTATAAATTCTATTAACTTCGCTTTAAGTGTTAATGACGTGCTTAAAAGTTCCAGTCACAATTATGTATTTTGAAAACAGTTATTTCAGTGGCAAAGATGCGATAAAGTAGAATACTGTTTGACTTGTTCCTTATACTATTTATTTGTATCTATATATGACATCATAAATCAGTATGCCGTTTGCTGCATAAATTTATATCTGTTCCTACTGCGCATAACTATACCTGTTTTGGACTATATCTTTCTGTGTCTGTCCAAGTCTATCTGCTCTCTGTTGTTTCCACGTGAGCCCGTCTACGCTTATGTCACGTGTGACAGTGAATGATTTTCTTACTTAGGACGCTCTTGCGCTGAAAGGCTTTCGACTTGTGCCATTTTTGCATTGAGTTAGTAATTGTGTTATGCCTGTCATACGCTCCTGTCTATCCCACATCTGTCCGTGGACGGATACCCGCCCGACGAACAGACCTGCTGACGTCTAGCTATTTCTGAGTATACGTGCCATATATGTATAAGGGACTACCAATGCTACAGAATTTTTTATTTGTATCAGTACATTTACATGTGTTTTTGTTGCGATGTTACAAATTCAGGAAGACAATCGCCAAATCTGTTATTATCTAAATGAAGTGGCAGTCAACATTTTATCGCGTGCCATAGGTTTGGCATCACTGGTTTACGTTAATGGCCTATTCGACTCTTTATCTTTCGTTCTTGAATTGATCCCTTCTCTGGAAGGACCTACCCTGTTCCTACGTCGTATTTACTAATCAAGTATCTTTCAAGGGATTATATCTGTACTCTGTCCTATTTTAAAACAGGCCTGACATGTAAGTTCAAATTGTGAAATTATTTCCAACCTGTATACTGTAATCAGTTTTTCCCTGTACTCCTTCGTTTTTCCTCTTCTCCAAAAGGTGAAAACTACAGAGCATCTTAATCCACTTCTTTTGGGTCAAGATGGTTCAATGGTATACATCTACAATCACAACTGTGTATTATCAAAAGATTTCCATGCTTTTGTGAATCATATCACTCATGGTTCGAAATCAATCATTAAATCTTTGTACATTTCTTTGTTCCTGCCTTAGCATAATTGCGAAGTACAAAAAAGTCGAATAGTTCGATTATTCTAATTTTACATTCTTCATTGCCCTTCATTTTTAATACTTATGATCACACTGATTATAGCTCAGCAATAATGTAGAGGTACTATTATAACCTGTCGTAGATTTACGGCATGTAAAAGAACCTTTCGAGCATGATACAAGATGTTTCGTAAACAAAATTCAACGGCCATTTCTCACCCAAAAGCCTCCTGATTAACTGCTAGATTGCTCTGGCAGTCAAATCAGCTGTGAGTAGAAATTGTGCACAGTTAGTGGGCTGGTCACTCACTACTTCATGCACAACCAAAACCAAGAAACCTACAAAAAGGAGGCGGCGAAAACCCACAACAGGGTTGTAGTGCCGAGAAACAACAAAACTATTGTAACCACAAAGAATGGTATTATGAAGACACATGCCTGAAGTTGCCCACAGCACAATAAATTACATAAACTAACTTCGGATACACACGTTCTTAAATCTTACCTTTACGTAGGACCAATGGCTGCCAAGAAGACGTGACCGCCCTTCTCCCGCGTTCATGGGTAATATGTTCTGTTCTGCTTTAATACGCACCTGGCAATATTCGTCACATCCATCTGTTTGAGAGGATAGATTCTCGTTTTCGGATCACATTACACAGAATGAGAATTTAAACCTTCTCAATAAACACTACAGCACGACCAGACTCGAAAAATATTTGATCACCAAATGCGATAAAACCGTAAAACAGTGCTACCACACACTATTGTTCTCGTATCGATATACTATCGATCTTTCTGTAAATAATTATACTTTTGGGGTAGGTAATTCCTTCACTCGCCAATAAATTAACAGAAATTAATCTGCTGAATAACTGATAATTTGTCCGGAGAAATGTAAATAAAAAACTGGTATAGGACCGGGTCGATGGCGGGCTTTTGTAAACATAGTATCGAACTTTTTGGTTCCACACAAGCAGGCAAATTCTAAAGTACCTCAGTAATTTATCAAGGTTTTAAGGAAGACCTTGTACAAAGAAATTAATAACACATAATAAATCTATTACATCGTCGTGGGTTAATTTAGAGTAATTCAGCTCAATATATTCGTCCAAGCTTCTCTATGTTAAATTCTGCAATCAGTGACAGCAATCAATAAACCGAGAACAAGCAGCAACTTTCACGCTGTTTGATATCCGCTTCTTTGTCTGGTTGAACACGCACGAATGCGTGAAACATTACCTATCTACTGCAACACTGATTTCCTCAAATAATATATTTTTAAAGAGTTAAAGTTACGTCATCTATTACACAATGATTCACCGAGCACGTCGTAGTAGCAGCAACATCTAAATGTGTACTCAGGTGTCAGATTCCAATTTCTGCTGGGTTATCGGCTATCTTCACTGAGGCATTTACTTACAGGAAAGTTATTGTGGTTAATGCTGATATTTTAAGTATGTATCTTGTTGCATACTTCTTGATTGGAAGTCAAGTATACTTACAGAAGATAGATTTACTTTATCTTCCTCGTCAGTAGACTGGAGGCCAAATTTGTTAAGATGTCACCGAACGTCATGACCCAGTGCTAAGCATTGAAGTTCGTTATTCGCGAAGTCCCGAGTTCAAATCTCGGCCCGGAGACAGCCTATTCTGAGCGCAGGTTTTCGTAATTTCCGTAAGCTCATCCACAAAATCCCGGAATAGAGCCGTAAATTAGGCCACAAACTTTCCAATTCATTATTCACCTACCATATTATCACTCTAAGCTAAATAATTAGAATTATTAGAAGCGTTATTAAATAAACCAGGAATGAAATGTTCCATGTATCTGGTACCCCGCTAATGTTAGCTGTCTAATCATCAAGGTCTCACAAACATACTTTTTGTCACTTTTCACCATTACGCTACACCATCTTTTTCTCAATCAGTGGTTAGCTGAGATAATGTACCGGAATATTACTTATTAAAAGAACACTGATTTTGCAGTGGTATCGTTGATTATATTAATGAAAGAACACCAAATGAAAAATGTTAGCCCGTTATAGTCCTGAACAAATCATCAGGCTTCTGCTACTAGGATACTGTTTTTTTAAAAATGCTTTTAGCAGAATAAATATTCGTATTGAAGAACTTAAGTTCTGCTCTCTCTCGTTCGAGAATAGAACTTTCCAGATTATGATAACATTTACACCAAAGAAACAAACAAAATGTTCCCAGCAATCATGAATAAAACGATTCATGCTTGGCAAAAATGGAAAAGCAATTGCTGCTAAGTCTCAAGTGTATTTCAGAATTTTGTGGTGGGCACTGAAAAAACTTTTTTGCCATAGTCCTACTAAAAAGTGAATCAACATTTTAAGCCTTTAAAAATGTATAACCTCTTTATTCGCATGCCATTGCGACACTCTTGACATACCTCTCACACTATAAATCTCATGCTATGGATGTTGAGAACATAAGCAACAGTGAATGAAAAGGATGCACACTGTTCTATCAAGCGTCATATTACCTGAGCTCAACAGATATTTTAGATGTGAAAATTAGAAATAAAATTTGCTATGATTTCTACAATAAAAAATGTTTTCTAAGTTGTCATTCGTTATCACTGGATGACTAGAGTTCATTCTATTCATCACAATTGTCCAGACCAGTTCTGGGTCCCAAGCAGCCTCCTACGCAATGGGTACAACAGTTTTCCTTTGGGATAGTGCGATCAGCGCACTCATTTCCATCCAGTGCCGAGGTTAAGAATGCATGAAGCAATACTTCCGCACACTCCTTCCATAAGTCTGAATGGCATACAGATTGGAAAGGCATTATGCACCTTGGGGCCACCTGATATGGTACAAAGAAACAAATGTAAACTGTTTGCCGAAAAAAACTCTACAAAAACAAAGAAATTGTGCCACAAAATTTTAACAAAAGATTTTTATTTTATTATATAATCTGCTTCAATCTCCAATTACAAAGCATGCACACTACCCAGTACCACTAAATAAATTCTTAGTTTTGATGGGGCAAATTCATTCATTTCTGGCAAGATAAATTTTATGTAAATTATAATGTTCTAGATGACAACTCTATTAAACCTAAAACATCACCTCCTCATAAAACTTTGCAACAGCTATTAATGCTCAATGTGGGTAAAATTTAACTTTCTATCAAAACTCTTCTTCACCGGTTACCACCATTAGTTCTAGCAAATATTCCACTCAAAGTGTAATAAAACACAGGATCATAGTAAAATTATGAGTTTTGAATGATCATAATGTATCAAAAGTGTTCAAGTTATAATGGTAATTATAAAAATTATAACAGAAAAAGATTTAAAAATGTAAAGTACACTACAAGATCTTAAAGGCAAAAAGATTCTTATCCAAATAAATGCTCGTCTTTCATGAATTACATAATGCGAAACATCACATCCTTATTTACCAGTTACTACAGGATTATCCATTTGGGTATGAACAAACTAAACACATTTTTAAATAGCGACAGCATGAATCAGTATTTGGCACACTTCATCTACAAAGGTGGGACACCGTGATTAGGATCTTTTGGACTCACTCCCCTCGTCCTGCAGACCCAGCACAGATCACAGTATGATGCCAAATTTTCCCAATGTCAGTCAACATTCTACATCTTTGGTGTGATTTCCTAGAAAGTTGCGGTAATCTTTAACGTCACATCACGTCTGTGGGTCATTTAGTGTCACGATGTTCTTCATTAACCCGAGCGCAAACACGTGGCAGGAGGAGGGAGTGTGTCATATTTGGCAGACTCGGAGGCCAAACGATGTTTCTACCGGGACCTCACCACTGCTTATTGTTTCATCCAGGTAAATGAGGACTTCTAATGACCAGTACGGCAGTCTTCACGGTGCTGAAAAATTACCATGTTCCCATTTTCCTCTTCCAGTTGTGACCCAAGACACCCTAATGAAGCATCTTGAGATATGGCAGACAACACACCATCTCCTTGGTGTGTGCGTGTGCACGTACACACACATATATACATATAAAAAGAAGCCCATACACTTTATAATGTGCGACTTCACATTAGGCATTAATGTTTGATCTTGCCTCATTACAGACCCATCTTCTTCTTCTATGGCTCTCCGGTCCATATTCGGTCCATGGCCTCCTCAATTCTCCTCTTCCATTTGGTCCTTCTGTTAGGTCCGTCTGTCCGAGGTTGAGGTTTCGAAACAATTAGACCCATATTTATGGGCATTTTGGGCACCACATACACAGCAAATCACAATGCGCTGATTTCCTTCCTAAGCTTTGTAAACAGTACACTTTCACCTTTCTCGCGAATCAAATGCTGTGCATGTGAAGTATCAAACTCGCAAGTTCAATGGGCATACATATACAACACTTAAACGAGGTATCACTCACTGCTTCGTTTTCACATTTATCCTTACCCGAGCAGATCACTCTGTCTAGTGACAGGCAGATAAAGAAGTCACAATTTGTATTTGTAGCTAATTACGCACTTTAAAAGATTTAAGCAAGACACTGTCAGATTCAATTTCATTAAACCACGTACGACAGCTCAGTATAACATATTAAAAGAAAGAAAGAAAGACAGAAAGAAAAACACACACACACCAGTAAAATATGTGTGTGTGTTTGTGCGTATACACACATAACACCCACCAATCTCACAATATACTGTCATTCCAAGTGACAGGACCACAAGAAAAACTTACAACCAACTCTCATGACCTATAATGGAAACATTCAATAATTAGTATAATAATATAAGTATGTCTAAAGCGGCCCATCCACGTAGGAGTCTGGCTCGGCTCGGGTTCCATTCAGCCAGACTCATTTGTGGGTGGGGTGTCATGAGCTCAGTCTGCTATGCATGTGTGGTGAAATATATCCGAGCCCGGCTCACGAGTCAAGCTCGCCGAGCCAGACTCGCAAGTCAGACTCGTATGTGGATGGCCCGCTTAAAGGAGATACTTCAACATAATCAAAATATTCAAGTCACTACATATGCCTCATGCACCAGCTGTTCATGTTTTCTTAATGCCATCATAGTACAATATGTTTTGTCACATCTACGACACGCATATATTTCCTTGGGCATGTGTTTTTCAGCCAAATGTTGATTAAGTTGAAAGTTCATGAGGAACGATTTAGAGCAAACAGTGCAGGAAAATGGTCAAAAACCTAAATGAGTCTTTTTGTGACGCCACAAGATTGCCCTTCTTGAAAATGACAATGAACACTGGTTGCACGAGAAAGGACGCTCTCCTGTGTGAACACGTTCATGATCTACTAGGTGCCTTCTGAATCGGAATAATTTCCTGCAATATTGGCAGGCATGCAAACTTTCAGGGCCTGCTTCTTTATTATTTCTGACTACAGGAAGTGTTTTTTTTATACTCTTGATGTTTGTAAGAATTTTCCTTGTATGTAATCGTTTGTGTCTGCTCAAAGTCGATGCTGAACTGTAAACTTTGAAACATACATTACAAGTGCGGCGTTTCGATGCCACCTGCTCCTCTGTCACGTTCCTAACAGTGTTTTCTGGTAGACAGTCAACTGGTGGCAACTGTTCCCTCCCTAGGGTGGGACACCTTGAATGCCATCCTTTGTGTCTTATCAAAGCTTTCTTATTGCTGAAGATTTTCTCACACATCAGGCAAGGGAAGGATCTTGCTCTTTCAGTTTTTGGAACATTTGCAAATGAAGAAATGTTTGGTTTTCCTGAAAGAATACTTTGTTTTACTTGTGTCGCTGTTCTCATTGACGGCAGCGCTGGTTTTACTGAAAACGCAGATTTTCCTGGGATCAACGCTGTGGGTATTAGACTCTTAACGTAATTTCTTTTAGGGGGGCAATTTAGTTTCCTGTGTTTGGACAGTGATCCACTATTAGCAAATGATCTGTTGCAGTAACTACATACATACATTTTCTTTCCTTTAAATGGAATTGGAAGTTCAGACTCCAAAGGTGTCCTAGAATGCCATCCTTTGTGCTTACTTAAAGAAATCTGATCAGGGAAATCTCTCTGACATAACAGACAGTGAAATTTCCCAAGTAAATTTACAGAGCCAGTATTATTAGAAGCCTTCCGTGCTGCCAAAGTATCCGACATTTCTTCCATATTACCAAATTCTCTCTTCAAATGAATCAGCTTATGCTTACTCAGCGATACTGAATCAGTGAAAGTCTTATTGCAAATGTTACAAATACAACACCGGTCTTCTCCAAGCTTCTTTCGCTTATGTCTGTTTAACGTTGATGTACTGTTATAGGAGTTTTTACAAACACCACATGTATATATCTTGAGCTTAATGTGCATCTTTTTATGCTCATATAAATCAGATTTTGATAAAAATGTTTTCCCACACAACTTACATCTGAACCTTATGGATGAATTATGAAATTTCTGATGCTGTTCCCAATTCTTTAAACCATTAAATGATTTTGAACAAATAGGACATGTATAATATCTTGATCGAGTATGAACGCCCTTGTGATTATTCAAGGTCTTCATATCTGGGAATGTTCTTGAACATACACTGCAGGAATAATCATGGTCTTTACCTGGATGAATCTTGGCATGCTTCACTAGCAAGTGCTTGTAAGCAAACATTTTGGAACAAGGATGAATCTTGGCATGCTTCACTAGCAAATGCTTGTAAGCAAATATTTTGGAACAAATGTTGCATTTGTATGCCCTCCCACCCATGTGGATAATCTTCATATGGTTCTCAAGTAGTATTTTGTTCGAGAATGTCTTAAAACAGATACTGCACATGCAGCTGTACTTAACTACAGACTCTGTATCGTCGAGGTCCTCATTTGGATCATCAACTGTGACCACTCCTTACTTTCCACCTTCTGGCTTCTTATTTTTATCGACAGATGTCTTATTAACTTGCTCTAGCATGCACAATGCTTCTTGTTCTTCAAGTGCTGGCATCCTGAACATTGAATGGATATCCTTGTAGCTCATTTCCACATTATGAGCAATCCGCATGTGTTTGTGCAAAGATGACGCATATCCCATCGATATACTGCAGATTACACAAGAGAACAATTTAAGTTTTGTATGACTCGTCATATGTCTTCTGAGAACAGACTGAGTTTTGACCCATTTTTTACAAACTGTACAATTATAACCTTGAACTGGACCACTAATATGACTCACATTCAGATTCTTTATTGCTGGTTTTGAAATTAGAGTAATGGGTTTGGTACTGGCTTTAGCAGCTGTTACAGCAGCAGCATTTTCTCTCATTGTATGGAATCTCTTGTGACTCACCAGTGATGTAACATTGCTAAAAGTTTTCTTGCATATCTTGCATGAATAACGTCTGAAACCGTCAAAATTGTGTGTTCTCAAATGATTGCTGAGGGCTATTCCACCATCAAAGGACTTGCCACATCTACGACAACAGAACTCATCATGACTTCTTCTATGCATTTGCAATTTATGAATACTATCAAATGTCTGTCTACAGATATAGCAAGGATAAGAGTCTCCTCCAATGATAGAGTCTGCTATCAAAGGTAAAGTTGATTCAGGTTTTATAGGTTCTGGCTTGGCAGTAAAAGCGCTACAAGCGTTCTTGTGCTTCATATACTCAGACTTGTTCTGGAACTCTTTGGAACAATCTTGACAAGTATACGGTTTCTGTCCAGTATGTAACCTTACATGTCTGTCTAAATTAGATTTGCATGAAAACTGCCTGTCACAATAACCACAAATGTGGCGGGATTTACGATGAACTTTCTCATGCCTCATATAATAGGACCGAAATGGAAATGATTTCCCACATGGAATACAATAATAATGCTGCTTTCCATCAGCTGCAGGGAAACAAAAGTACGGCTGCTTTGGACCTGACAGAACTGTGTTCTCATCCTGAGTGACTTCTGAAGGTGCAGAGGAAAGCCTCTTCTTTCGAAGAGTCAGAGGTTTCCTTCTTTTTGGTTTCTTCTTTGGACTGCCACACTCCTGTTTAATTCCTTCTTCTCCTTCAATTAATACATTATTTGTTCCATCGAAACAATGGAGCCCATCAGCAACAAAAGGATTTACTTTGTCAGTTTCCTTCAAAGTTTCTGTACTGGAATGTTCCTCTAATATAAGTTCAGCATCAATGGGTTCACTCTTGACAGATCTTACTGGCAGTACTCTATCAGAATCTGCAACTGTTAAACTTAATGGATCATCCAGAACTTCAATATTTAAGTCTTCTACTTCATCACATACATCACAAACTTCTATATCTTCCTGTTTAATGTCATGTAAAACCTGAAAATAATAACCAGTCTCAATTTATATCACCCAGTATAGTGTCCTGAAATCTAATAGTACAACAAATACCACTATATACATAGAAAAGATTGTTCTATGTAAATTTAACAACTGTATATTCAGCGCAGTAGTTTTTGGTCGGTGGAAAAGCTAGTGGAGCTGGTGGACGAGCCTACTCCGTGTACCTGAGGTGGTACAGTCAGTGTATTTCTTTTGTTTGGGCGTTCCGTCCGATAAGGTCCTCGGTGCAGTCAGCATTATACGATTGCACAAGTGACTCGCTCCTAGCCTTCCCCTTGAAAATTCCACCAACCAAAACCAACTATAACACACACATTACTTAAGATAACTAAATTCATCATGACACAATATAACCATTTTAAATAAATTTATGTTGTTGCTATAAGTTATTACTGCTGCAATTCTGTAAAGTCACAATACTTACAGAACTTTCACATGGTTCCACGTCATCGTGTATTTCTATCATATCATCTCCAACGGGTGGTTCCTGCTTTACTTCTATAGTCTGTGGGAAAAGGAAGTTTCAATTAAGATAATAGAACTTACCACTAATATTTAATATTTTAAATCTGCTGGATGGGTACTCACACAAAGTATATATGGATAAATATTATTATTCACAAAACTAGAAATCATGTTGCACCAGCAGAGGATCAATAGCCATGCCTGTCATTTTAAAATAACCAAAATGAGAATGTCATTGTAAAAGCAAATTTAAAATGGAGGAGGAAGAGAAGGAGAAAAAGGAGGAGGAGGAGAAGAAGGAGGAGGAGGAAGAGAAGAAAGGAAGAAATAAAGACTTCTTCTATGGCCAGGGTCATTGTATAAATGTATGTTCTGTATCTCATGTCATTATCAAAATTTAACATCACTTTCCCATCTTTATATCTTTGGGCACATTCCTCAGTACTCATGGTTTGTAACAATTGCACACTCAATTTAATCTCATACAACTGCATCAGTATATAACACTTCATATTTTCACAGTGGTGAAAATGTGGATAATGTTCTTCTAGGTTGTAATGCCATGCAGGCGTATAGGTGTTTACCAACCAAGAGGCCTAGAGAATGTTTGTAAAAATCAACAAGACTACATGACATCATAACCCAAAAGCCCAAAATCTACATAATGTATGTTTGATTTATTTAATCTTTAAAGTGCCCCATATACAAACAGTTAAAATGTTCAGTTTAACTGTGCTAAATAAATACACAATTTAGATGAACTGAGTTATGAGTCTCTGCTCCTATAAAAAATAAATTGTGTATTCGTCAGCCAAAGATTCATTTTCATCATGCAGGGTAGATCTACTCTGATCTGGAGTATCCTGGTCTACAAGGAACACGTTTTTCATATATCAAGATGGTTTTGAAACATAATGCAGTATCCCACCCACATATTTAACAAGGAATAGTTTCCCAACAACCCATAACACAAATCCTACACACATTTTGAACTAATGCCACGGCAGTCACTTCAAATACGGCTGTCTTCTGGGTTTTATCACCACACAGTCTGGTAGAAACTAACCAACATTTCAGAGGTCCTTGCTGCCTCCATCATACCCTGATGATGAAGGAAGCAAGGACCTCTGAAACGCTGGTAAACTTAGAGTAGACTACATGGCACTACAACCCATAAGACGGCTACCTTAAACACAAATAATCAAGCACATGAGCAATGGCATTACTCAAAATTTAAAAAATCTTTAAATCAAGATTCTCCTCTGCACACTTTTTTTCTTATGGAAAGAAAATTTCAACAAAATCACAAGTAGTGAAGATTTAACAACATTCTTTCAAGGATCTTGAATTTTTGATCCTATAGATGAGCAAAGCCTTGAGCTTTCTGTTGCTGTTGGCATTCCCACTGAGTAGGAGACTGGGAGAAAATGGTTGAAGTGCACTAGATGGGAACCATATTCTGTTGAAAAATTCATCATCCATTATTGTAATCCTTGGAATTGTGGGGAAATTTTATGTATAGTTCCTCAATTTGACCCCATATGGAGGAAAACAGATAACAAAGACTTGAATAATTAGGATCTCCTATACTGAGCGCAGATCATTTGGTTCCACAACTTCAACTTTCAGACTTGAAGCTTTCATGGCAACTAAACTCAATAAAATTCTCTTGGGCAACAAGCTGTGTCAGTCTGTTGACATCACACAGTTAATTTGGACATTTTAACTGATTTTGTATGGTATACCTAAAATTTTCTTGAAACCTTCAACCACAATGTAGATATTTATAAAAACTTCTACATCCATACGAGGTGCGATCGGAAAGTTTCAAGACTGTGTCAATAGAGGGCGAACCGGATGTAGTACGAGCTTCTGCCGCTAAGGGGTGCGGCCTACATTCATAGTGAATCAGTGTGCCAGCCAGCATCATCGATTCAAAAAAGCCTATGACTCTGTTAAGAGAGAAGTGTTATACAAATGGATGGACGTAGATGGGAAGATAATATCAAGTAGGATCTACGGGAGATAAAGAGTTGAAGGCAACTGGAGTCTGTTAGCCCAGGATAGAAACCAGTGGAAGGCTTTGATTAATTCGATGATACACCTTCAGGTTCCGTAAGCCATTTAGTTAGTTAGTTAGTTCTATGTGTACTGCCAAACTGGCAGGGTCTACATGAAACAGAGTAGCAACACAATGCACTTTCATCTAAGAAACACATAACATGGCAGGAGGAACATGATATAATATAAGAAAGTAATTTTAAGACACCAGAACAAGTGTGCCTAACAATTTCAAGGGCAAACATAACAGGAAAAAAATCATACTTCAAGTTTAACCACGTTTATTTAACTTTTTGTTTCTGATGAGATACTTCATGGAAAGATTCAATCTTCATGTGATTTGGAGGTAGTAGCTCACAAACATACGAGTATGTTCCGCCTAGGATATTTCTGCCAAACTACATGGACAAGATTTAAGTCAAAAATCAAAGTCTGTGTAAATGAAGAGAAAACATTAGGTTTCTAATACTACTGCCTGCAATGGTTTCAAGACAAATGATAAACAATATGAAAAATATAAAAAAGCAAACTTTTTACAGTTGTGTTCATGGGAGAAATGCCAACAAATTTGGCAAACAGACAAGGTTTAATTAAATATTCTATAATATTAATGTCAAAATTGTGGTAAATGAATGTTTCATTTAATTAATGTGACATGAACATATCATTAAATTAATGAATTGTAATCTAAAATTGTGTTATAACATAAGTATTGACAAATGGAGTT
This sequence comes from Zootermopsis nevadensis, assembly GCF_000696155.1. The sequence continues at coordinate 1,239,718 of NW_019059700.1, read as the reverse complement.
CTCCATGGTGTGTGCTGAATGGCAATAATACGAAAGCTAATACTTCACACCAAAGGCGAACACACAGGCAAAAATATAATGAATGTGGCAACCCTTCATAAACATACTGATCACCTGAAATTCTCTGCCATATTTTATTTAAATATGAGATTGTGGGATACAATGTAAGAAAAAAACAATTTGATGACTGAAATCAAGTCTCCCATTAAAGGAAGGCTGTACTGCGATGTTTCACAATTCTGTCAGCATGAACATCTAACTACTGACGGTAAAAATAAAAGTTATGCCATTAAATGTAGGATGCTTAGGTGTGATACATAACACTGTACTATAAAACAAAGATGGTTTTAGCAAGCATATTTTCTTGTAGTTCTCATTGGACCAATGGTGGAGTTAAGCTTTCACAAGAATGTTATTATATACTTTGGTAACCAGTATACAATGGCCTTAATAAGTTTCTTCTGAACCAAATCTTGAAAGAAAAAATTTTATTTTCATAAAATAGATACATTAGTACCCCACAAATTGTGTTAATGTTTATATTAACTCAAGACTTGTTTCAATCTGGCCAATTATTAAAAAATAAGCCTGCAGTCCTGGCATGTGAACAAAATTAACAAATCTGTTAGAATGGGTAAATAACAGGAACGTGCGTGTCCGTGTGTGCGCACGTGCATGTATGCGCTGACCAAATGACCACAAGTTTCTTGAAACAGGTAAGGAGAAGTAAACATCATAACCACATAAGTAGGATCTAAACTGCAACCAGACTACGCAGTGCTATAACCCAGAAGACAGCCAACTTCATAGCCACAGGCTGAAAATATCTGTCCCAAAATGTTCCCCTGATCATGTTACAGACCTATAACTTAAAAAACAACTACTTATTAAATTTATGTGAGAACGTATACAGATGTAAGTACAAAAAATGCACTCTCTTCACATGTCAAAATGCTCACTTCTCTCAGTCTTCTCGCAACTACAACAGATCCCAGACGAATAAGCTTCAATTCTCAGCAGAGGCAGGGCTACTACATCCATACGAGCTTCCTATCCAACGGGTATCTTGAATCTTTCCTTTGGATACAGTGGCTGGAACATGGTTGGCCACTTCCATCTAGTACAGAAGCTAAGAATGCATGAAGCTTCTGTAATTTAATTTCCCTTCACACAGAGACAACTTTACTGTTTTAATTTCCTTTAAAAGTGATTATAATGGACAGCAGATTTTATTGTAAACAATTAAGCCAGTTGGTGCTTTTTGTGGTTGGTTTTAACAAGAAAAGTTGTCAGATACAACCTTAATTTTGGAATACATACAAAATTATGCTTTGTTTATGATTCAGAGCCATATCAAATGATTTGCCAGAAACTAATAAGTAAAGTAAAGTAAAGTTTGTCTCACTATACGCCATGTAGGCGTTTGGGGTGAGTGGAGGTATAGCTCCTCTCTTCCTTGACCTCGGCACTAGATATCAAACAAAACAGCAAATAGTGTACATATTTTCCTGTCATCACACTGTTATTTTGTTCTGTACACAAAGCTTACTTATAAGTTGTTCAAATTTCAAAAATTATTTGGATGGTGCCCAGAGATAAAAAG